>CM060891.1:45767306-46327306 GCA_030762935.1 Hymenopus coronatus | reverse complement strand
TGTGTTCCTTAAAAGCATATGTACTTCCTTTTTTTCATGCACATATAAACAAACAGTATAAAAATTAATGTTAAAATGTATAAATAAATATAATTTCATTTGTAACACTGATGATAGTTTTCTAATTATCTACATATTAAAATAATAATCATATTTCAGTTTTATATAATAATTATGTATCTCCTAATTGCATAAATGTTAACAAACTACAATAGATATTTACAAACATGTTATAGAATTTACAAAGCAAAGATGCACAAATTTAAAACTATCTACTAGAGTGTAAAATATCAAAAGATCAGGCTTTACAGACCTTGTGTCATTGCTAAATACTAAAAAGAGTCATTTGATCTTGACATCAAATATTTAGTTGGAACAAAAGACTTCACCTACTAACTATTACGTAGTAGAAAAAGTAAAAATCTAATAAGTGGTATAATGCATTACAAAGAGGAAATACATTTCTGATGATCAAAAACTATAAACCCACAAGGAATTTTGGGGCACGCGGGGAACTGATTTAGAGAAATTCTGTGAGTCCGCCTAAACTATGAAATGATGAGAGCAGAAATGAAAAGCAGCTGTTACCATGACGTAATTTTGCTGTGCGGGTATGTATGTTTCGGTAGGCGGAGTATAAAAATGTTGGGGTTTATCCCCTCGGTACCATTGTCGATGACACAATACCCGTGTCTCGCCTCACGCCATTCAACCACCCCCAGATCGTTAACAAGGTGGGGGTGAGGTGTTGGACATCAGCTGCTGCAGGCAAGCAGGTGAAGAGACTGGTCGACCTTGGCCCGCGCCAGAGATAGTTCTCCACCCTACGTCTATGTGCACCTTGTTAGCGAATGGAAATTGATGAATCAGTCCAAAACATTGCATTCCTCCATGTATCTCAATCAATCGTATTTCTCTTTCTTTAATTACCTTCTCTACCATTCGGCATCTACTTTACTGGCAACACTTGTTTTCGAGGAATCCAAGTTGTGGATTGTTTGAAAAACCTGGATGTTACATTCAGATGCCTTTTCTATCTCTTCTTCTATAAACTAGTCTTACAATGATTCTCTACTTAGTACATAGTACATAAATAGAGAACCTATTACGTAAATAGTGCGGTTGAGCATGAATCAATGAGTGTGTGTGAGAGTGAGTATGTGTATATATTGTAAATATGTATATATAAAACAGAATACCTCAAAATATGCAGGCAAAGTGTAAAAAAAAATTCTTCAAATTGAACTGTTCTTGGGGGCGCAAAGAGTTAGGATAAAAAAGCAAACAAACAAAAAAGACAGTTACAAACATTCCTAAAAAAAATTAGAAATAATGTTAAACTAATGCCTGAAAGCTGGGTCCCATGTACCGACACAGGACATACAAAGCAAAATAGATTACCTTGAATCCTTCTAACCGAAAATTTAATACTGAGATTTCACTGAAAATATACTGTTAGGGTCCCCTGAATCAAAAAAAAAAAAAAAAAGTAATTAGAAAAAGATCCGGGTACGCGTCTGTGAGTGAGTGTGTGTTTGTGAACAGAAATGGAGTTTTATTTATGAACGCTCTTCAACTGCTGTGGTTCTCAGCGTCCCATTATATACTGGACATGAAAGATCGCTTAATTTTGCTCAGAGGCATCTTTTATCAGGTTTGAGGTTTTTTTTTTTACGTAAATCTACGACACAGGACCGACGGCTTTACTCCCCTTCCGATGAAGCCATGCTACGGATTTTTGGCCCGGGTTTGAACCCGCGACCTTGAGTATACGTAGTTAACATGGTAACCATTACACCACAGAGGACGATGTGTGTGTGTCTGTGAACACGATAACTAAAAAACGGAAAGTCGGTTAAATACCAAACTTGATATTAAAATTCAGCATCGACGGAGCGGTGGTAAATTGGTTAGACCATTCGCCTCTCACCTAGGTGGTCCAGGTTTGATCCCAGGAGACCACATGCGGGATTTGTAGTGGATAAAGTGGTACCGGGGTTAAACACACAAAAAAAGTATCTTCCAAGGATACCACACAAATATTTTCAAGAAAACCACCCCAAACTATACACAGAAAAATTTCGAAAATTTTGATTTTGTCAAAAATACCTTTAACGTTGTTATTAAAATGAGTTTTAAAGATACATATATAGTAAATAAAATTCATATATTGATTTTTCTGGGAATACCCTCTGAAGTCCTCTTTATTTTGAATGACTTTTGCTTAGCTGGCAAACCGTATGAGATAGACAAAAATAGAAAATGTAATAGATATGTAAACACTAAAAAAAAATATGTAGAACTCGTTAAAACACCGAATTTATGTCATATACAATTTTTCTTAGGAGTTAACCATTTCCGGGGTATTCATCATATTGGTTTCAATTTTAAAATTCTTAAACTTCTCTCTTACGTGCATTAGTCAACTACTTGTGCAAAGAGAACGAATTTCAATTACATAGGAGGCTTTTAAAAGTTTTACTATCGCTTTAGCCTAGTGTGCTTCCTAATTTCCCTCTACTTACAAAGAAGCAAGTAGGTAATAAGACTATTTCTGCTAATGTTTGTGCCGATTAGCATGAAGTAGATAGAAGAATAAACATTTTAACAATTTGTTACAGAGATTTAGTGAAAGACATGTATATTATTGAACATATCAGATTTTTTTTTTTAATTGTTTCATTTATATAGCTTTAAACACAACTGCTGGTGTTTTCTTGCTGAAGTGTAGGGTTTATTAACGTTTGTTTGTTTGTTTTTTTCATTACTCTAACACTAAACTTTCGCACATTCACGTGCATACTTCCAGACACTATTGGGGATAGGGAATGATTCTGATAAAAGAAAAATTCCCCGCCCAAGCAGGGAGTTGAACCCCCTCTGAGTGAGAAGTCAGAAAGTTGATCACTCATCGCAGAGCTGGGCAAAATCTCATTGTACTACTCCTGAATCCATAAAAAGCATTTTAAAAAAAGACCCGCGTGTGTCTGTTGAGTGTGAGTGTGAACACCATTTCTCAAAATCGAAAGGTAAGTTGAATGAAAAACTTGATATTCATGTTCAGCATCTTCCAAGGATGCGACACAACATTTTCAGGAAAATCCCTCACCTCGAACTATTCTTTACATGAAAAAGTTTTCGAACATTTTGACTTTCTCAAAAATGCATTAACGATTTTGATTGAAATACCGCATGTTTAAGATATTTTTAAGACAGTGAAAATATATCTTAAATTTGTGCAAATAACTTCTGAAGCCCTCTTCATTCTGGATTACGTTTGTATAACTGATAAACTGTAAGAGATAAAAAAAAATTATCTACAGAAAAATGTAGATCTCATCAAAACACACGCGACACACCTCTGGTTTTTTTTTTCTTTCTCTACACTGCTATGCTTATAGTAGGTAGAGAAGGTTTTGTATAACACTAAAAAGTTCGCTGTCTAAATTTCGTAGATTTACGGCACATAAAGAACCTAAATCTGAAAAAGAGGCAAAATCTAAACAAAATTAAGCGGTGTTTCACGCCCAATATAGAATGGGACGCTGCAAAACATAGTAGTTAAAGAGCATCCATAAATAAAACTCGATCTTAGTTTTTGACATACGAATCAGTTTTCTACTTTTCCTTTTGCTGTATCAAAATACTCCGACAGAAAAAGCGGTTTTCTCAGAAAATTGAAGTTATAAAATTTATTTTTCAATATTTTTGGCGGCGCCGTGGCAGAGTGGTGATAGATACCACTCACCTTCCACCTAGGCGGCCCGGGTTCGATCTCAAGCGCCCGCATGTGGGATTTGTGGTGGACGAAGAGGCGTCTGAGTGGCTTTCTTCGGGTCCTCCAGTTTGCCCATCATCACATTTCTGTCATCCATTTCGCTTTCATTTCATATCATCCACTTCCTCACGTCCATACGGGCTGATGACTCGTTCCAGATTCTTCATTCTATGGTTACGCGTCTCCGACAGGCTTCTGACCCCTAGACACCCGCTTATAAGTCCTAGGGGTGTATCAGGATTTGGTAATTGATTAGTGCCTTTAATATTAGGAGCACCAGCTATAACATTTCCTCGAATAAACAACATAAGGTTTTGACTTCTACCTCCTTCTATTATTCTACTAATTATTAGAAGAACTGTTGAAAGACGGGGAGAGTGAGCCGACTGCGAAAAAAGAAGTAAATAAATATCTTTAAAGTAAAAATCGAAGTAAAAGTTTTTAATAAAAACCATTAGAGCCATTTACGGGAAAATCATCATTTTTAACATAGTTCCATAGTTGGGAGAGGGAAAGTTTTTTTGAAAATCTTCGTGTCACATCTTTGGAAGACAACGCGTTCATACCAAGTTCGGTATTTATCAGGGTTTTCGATTTTGGATTATGCTTCTCTCTCTCTCTCTCTCTCTATCTCTATCTCTCACACAAACACACACACTCACTTTAAAATGTTAACAGTATCAACGATAAAAGATAAAACCAAGTAAAAAGAATTAATGATGCAAGACACGCACGAAAATAAATGCAGTGGAAAACAAAAGAAATAATAACAAATCCAAATGCAAACTAGGAAGTTCAAAGGAAATAGGGCAGAAAGAACTACTATATGCAAATGCAGAGGAACTGGAGCATGAAATAAAATAAAATTTAAAAAATAAAAAAAATAATAGATTCTCCGCTTTTATGTATTGAGCTTCGTTCATAGATAAAATAGCATTGTAGAAAATTCTAATACAATATTGACTTTATCATCAAGACTTCCCCAAATTCTTTCTCCTCCTTATTCCTTTTTTTTTTCTTTTTCTTTTTTTCTTTTTTTTATAGTTGCTTCAACAATGACGTCATATCACGACTGAGCACCGAATTGTACAATGAGGTAGAATTACAAAATGTTACATTAAATATTACAGTGGTTAATTAACAATAACAAACTTGGCAACATTTAAATATCATTTATAATTTTGCACATTTTTTATTCCTTGTTACGTGCCTCAGGTTGCATCTCTGTTGTGTGAAAATGAAATAAAGTTGCGTAAGATAACGCACACTTATCCTTTATGTAGATGCCTGTACTTTGCATTGTAAAACACCATTTCAGACGCCGGTAAAGCTTAATGCATGCAAATTTGAGTGGAGGTCGAGTCTAAGTAAATCAACAGGTTAATGTTTGCAAAGCGAATTCCAGAGCGCAGCACTTCTCAGTTCAGCTGTGTTTTCCAAATAGTTTCTCAAGAGAACGGCAGAGTGCACTGCGTACTCGACCCGAAGCAACAAGGAATACCTACCGTGACTAAACAAAACTAAATTTTCGCATCCACTTAAAAAATCAGACGTGTTTCATTCACATCACTTTATCTAGATTTTCCACAAATAACCTTCCTTAGAAAAGATTATTCTTTTATCTAATAATGCTAATCGAGATAAACATTAACAGAATTAGTCTCATTACTTGCTTCCTGTAAGTAGTAGGGAAATAAGACAATACACTAGGTTAAACCGATACTCAAATCTTTTAAAAGCTATCGCTATGTGAAAAAATTGAAATTCGGTTCTCTTATGCATTGCTGAGAGTAAAACAAAAGAGTTGAAACGAAAGCTGATTTCCCGCTTAGAAAAGTTCAAGTAGTTAAAAATTGGAACAAATAACAAAGGAATGTATTGGAAACGGTTAGCTCTACATAAAAAGAAAGTGTACCACATAAATTGTATTTTATCAATGAGATCTGTGTACATTTACTGTGTAGTTATTTTTTGTTTATCTCTCTCGGTTGGCCAATTATACAAAACCACCAGAATGAAGAATCTTCCAGAAAATTCATGATACACATTCCGTTTGTCAAGAAATTTATTAAACATGTGGCATTTTAATCGAAATCATTTGAGCCATTTTTGAGAAAATAAAAATTTTCTAAAAATATTCCATGAAAAGCAGTTGCAACTGGGGCGGATTTCCTAAAAATCCTTCAATATAAAGATTTCCCCGAAAACATGTTTCGAAGTACCCTGAATAAAAAAAAAACAAGCAAACAAAGGAGTTTCTAATGCGTGCGTGAACACCGCAAGCATTGTATGTGCGCGCGCGGGCCTCGCCCCCCTTAAATAGCTCAACTTAAAAACGAAATTTCGGATAAATACCAAACTTTGTGTTTTAGTTGAATACGTTTGAAAGATGCGGCACGAATATTTTCAGGAAAATCCCCTCCAACCAAAACTACCTTTAAATAGATTTTTTTTTTAAAACATTTTATTTACAGAAAAAGTTGCACTAACGAGTGGTTGAAACAACAGATATTTAATATGTTTACATGATAAATACAGAAAGGTATACGTTTAAGCTTTCTGAGAATAGCCGCGAAGTCCTATTTATTTGCTTGAATGTCATATAAACGTATAACTACGAAAACTATGATAAATAAAAATCTACTTTGGAGGAACTGTAGAGCTTATTAAAACGCGCATTTTGTGTCCCACATTTCTTTCCCGTCGCGATTGATATTTTCGAAGTATTCCGTGTTGTAATTTTATACGTTTCACAATAATTTGTATCTAACACACATGCAAAAAACTGTGCAATCCTCTAATGTTTCTTCTGTCTCCTTCTTTCTTCACCGCAAGTCTTTTTACAGCGAAAGAAACATTTGAATGCGGTGTTGCTAGTTATCTAAGGTTGTAATCATGTACCTCTTGTTTACATTCAGAAATTAATTTACTACTGTGATTTTGTGAACTAATGTAAACATCTTAAATTATTTTATAAAATACATATTTTATAAATATTCTTTCAACGGCTTTTGCTACGAAGAAGAGCTGATTAAACCAATTTCGTAAGTGTTTCATTTTACTATTGCTTTCTCTACACATACTATGTACATAATGTATAGAGAAGGTATTGTAATGCACCCAAAAATTTCATATCGAGATTTCATCGGAAATATATGCTTTGGGTCCCCCTGAATAAAAAAAAATCATTTTTGGAAAAAGGTCCGTGTGTGTCCGTGGACAGCATAGCTCAAAAACGAAAAGACCGTGAATACCAAACTTGATATTTAAGCTTGGTATCTTCCAAGGATGCGATACGAAGATTTTCAAGAAAATCCCCCCACCCCCAACTACCCTTACATGGTACTTTTTTCGTAAATTTTGATTTTCTCAAAAATGGCTCTAACGATTTTGATTAAAATATCTTGTATTAAAGGTACCTGACAAATAAAATGTATATCTTGAATTTACTGGATGAGTATTACAGAGTTTTGCATAACTGCTAAACCGCAAGAGATGGACAAAAACTTACCACACAAACATGTAGAGCACTTTAAAACACACAGTTTATGTTATATACATTGTTTTCGCGGAGTTGATTGTTTTTTAGATATTCCTTGTTTTTGGTTTCAAGTTTGAAAAAACCTATACTTTTCTCATATGAAATTTGTCAGCTCCTGTCCATACAAACAAAGCAACCAGCTTTTGACTATCACTTTAACTTATGGTACTCCCTTATTTCCCTTCTAGTTACAAGGAAGCAAGTAATAAGACAGTTTCTGCTAATTCTTTCTCAATTATCATGAAGTAAATAGAGGCATAAGCTTTTTAACAATAATTTTTGTAGAGATGTAGAGAAAGTCATGTGAGTGGAACACATCATATTTTTTTGTTACAGTACTACTTCAAGTGTTCCTTCTTTTAATTTCTGTTGCTTAGTTTTGTTGATTACATTCTAAGACTTTTTATAATGCCTTAGTAAGAAACGATGTTAGAGATGCTTTTCCGTGAAAGCAGCCAAAGGATTGCTAGTTATCCGAGTCAAAATAGATAAACTTGGATGGGTTAAAACACATAGTGCAGAATTAACGCGGTGGTAGCGCTATTTTAATCTATTGAAACACATGTTGATGCTGAGAGTTTTGACTATTGATACCATTTTTACTTTCTCTACACGCACTATGTACATACTGTATAGAGAAGGTATTGTAATGCACCCAAAAGTTATTTCATTCCCTTCACTTGGGTCAGTGCAGGAAGTTAGACTGACGTCGACTTGCTCGTCGAGCCATGGAGCGATGTCGCTCCTCAGTGACGGATTTCTTTGCTATGTCAAGCCTGTCCATTAGCGTGTCTCGGCGTATGCTGATCCGCCGGTATTGCAACGGCACTGCACCTGTAAATAGAAGGCGACGACAGATTAATAAAAATGTTAACATTCTATTAATAGTAATAATAACATCATAATCTGTTCTGTTAGTTTCACAAGATTTGCTCTATTCTATTTTTATTTGTGGGTACATAAACTATTCTTACGAAAATTTATCTTCCTATCTACTTCATTTTAATCGAGCTAAACTATTCCACAAATAGTTGCATTACACATTTCGTTATAGATACAAAAATACTAATGTTACTCAAATGTTTAATAACTGGACTCCATATGTTGGATTTTCACTATGGTGAAAAATTGTTAAAAATCCGAAATTTGGTTTTCTCCAATAACATTTGGCCTTAAAGGTGTCTATTTCAACTTGAAAATACAATAATATGCACTAATAACTAAAAAAAGTGAGTATAGTAATAAGTTTCTGAGTGATTTGAATTTGTCACCAGTTTTTTAATTTAAGAATTAATAACTCAAAAGCTACTTATGATACATAAACTAAGTTTTAAAACATATAACTGTTGTACAACATAAATGCATGTTAAAATTTCAGCCCGATTAGTTGAAAACTGCGAGATTTAAGATTTTGGGTGATGCATCCCCTTAAGGCATAATAAAATGCTTTTAGACATAATAAATTATGAATATGCTGTATTTTACCTGCAATTTTTAATACCCACTGTTTAATTAAACATTTAATTTTTAGAAATTAGAAATACATTTTGGATATATAAAATCGAATGTTTAGCACTTGAAAGTATTTTTGGTACCTAAAACTATGCCTTTAGTGCCTATTATAATTTGAGAGGTTATTTTAGGTGCATACATTAGCTATTAAGCACCTAAAGACCTAACATCTGTATCACTAACAACATATAATACTCGCTGCGATTTTCATTGTACAAAAGCAATCCATTAGAGGAACTTCAAAAATAACATTCGTCAATTTCTCAAAGGGAACTGCATCTTGTAATGGTCAATGTGCTGATCAGGTGCCAGAAATGCTTAAGAAACAAAGAGAGGTACCTCAGCAGTTACTGGCTTGATATGTGTGGGTAATTCTTTTTAAGTGTTTACCTTTTATTTCTTTTTTGGAAATAACTTACGCGACAACCCGTAGTATATTTAATGACTTACCGTTTCCTGCTCAGCTCGCACATCTACTTGCACTGCCGGCCAGCTAAAAATCGTGAAACCTGATCTGGTCTATGCTGATCACCCAGTATATTGTCAATTAAGAAACTCGGAAATAAAATAAAACCAAATATTACAAAGAAAATGTAATTAATTTTGAGAAAGTATGCACAGTTTACGAATTTCTAATGAGATGGATAATGTTTGTATGTGGTTCCCTCTCGGAAGGTTACGGGCTTAAACCGCCTCCTTTTTGGGAGGGGTTTCCTCTTAGTCGTCGGAAACACCTGTTTGGATATTCAGAATCTTGAACCAAAATTTCAAATACGACAGATTATAGAGGAAAGTGACTACACAAATAAAGCCATCTATCAACAGTTACCTGATGATGGCGACAGAGCACTTCGTTGAAAGCTTGGAATTTAATCTAACACCTACTGGCTGACATTCCGAGAAGAAATCATTAACAACCAGCGCCGGGAAAGTTTCGAGTCCTTGATCGCCTATCAACACTTTGTCGCGATAAACAGTAGGGCTACTACGAGTGTGTGTTGGACATCACACTGCCTACATGTATGCACCAAAGCTCAGCAATCATATGATCAGCAAATTCCATCTTCCGAACAAATCAACAGTGACAAATTGGATGACATAGAAAGGCTTCTAGACTAATGAAGGTGAAATGGGAACTGGCCATCTTATCTTTGACGAGATTATCGAGCGGGAGGACTCGGGCATTAATTCTGGGCCAGCATTCGGAGTCCACCACCCACTCTGGCCCATTTGGTTTTGTGGTTTCACCGGCTCGGCAGGCGAATACAGGGGTGGTTCATCTTCTATCACGACTTTTTCTGTGCATCATATCCTATATCCATCAGTTTTCCTTGTCATCTGTTTCAGGGTTCAAGGGTAGGAGACGGGTTCGTGTGTTTCCTATGGGCAATGGCACTGGAAAGATTTTTACCCCTGATGCTGCTGCGAGACCACTCTTGTCAGGATCTGCTTTTGGGCGGATGCCCTTTCGGCGGGACCCCTAGAGGCTCGGGGCTTGCGGGTAGAACCCGGGCGTCGTCGGTTGCGTTCGACCTGGAAACCTTAGGACCCCGTTCATGCTTGCATCCGTCTCCTTCTGAATCCTCTTATCACTTCCTCCCTTCCAAAGGTCACGTAAGCCGCAAAGGGCCACAATGTCCTACGTATGGTGCTCTGTACTGTGACTGGTGGCCCTATAGTTTATAATCTTAATCCTAAACCAATTGCAGACATAACTTATCAGATAACAAATCTTGCCTCCTCTGGCAAACCAGTGAAGTGAAAAATAATAAATCAGCAAAGAGAAAGCTTGGAATTCCATCGGTTGCGCAGTAGCAAACATTCCGTGACATCAGAACCACATGCTTCCCTAGCTAAACAAATCCCTCGCGATATGTATTTCAGAGTGTGTTCTTGAAAACTTGCTTGCTGCTTAACAGTGGAATGTGATAATTTCCAGCTAAACTGACTTAATTGTGAGAACAGCTTTGTGATTCTAGTCTAAAGAGAAATCTAGCAACAAACAGTAAGGTGAAACAGTTTTATAATAGTGTATTAACATTTAACAATAAAATAATGTGTCACTGGTTCTCCCCAAATCGCCATGTGCTTGCCGCCATTCCCTTTCCATTGCCTACGTGGCAAATGACGTTTAAGATTTCGTCGTGACGGAGTTGTTTTTAATTATTAATTGATTATTTTTTCCACACAAGTGTGTGTAGGATAAGAGTTGGATAGATAAAGTCAGACTGAACAATTCAAGGCTATAGGCGGAATTTGAACCCAGGATCACTCGATCACCGTCCTACCACTGTGGTAACATTAAATTCCCCAACTCGTATTCTTCCCATTAAATCACAAGAAGATCTCAGGTTATTTTGAGATAACAAAGTCATGAGTGCTTTAAGTTCCGGCTTCAAACTCGGTCAGTCAACGTTAATTAATTGTGGTTTTCATATAAGTTATATACAGGACAGGAATTGGATAGATAGAATGATACTAAAAATCGAATGCAGTAGCCGAAATTTGAACCAAGTATCCCCTGAATTCAATCCAATTGCTCTAACCACTGAGCTACCATGGCAACATGCCGACATGGCATACCTATTTATTTTCTTTCCTGCTCACAGTATGTGTGGAAAAACATTAACACTGATTGAACTAATGGTTGGTTAAACTATATAGCCAGGGACTTGAAGTAATCACGATATTGGAAGTCGATATTAGCGACATCTAAAAATAATTTTGAGATCTGCTTGAGGTTTACCGGGAACAATGTCGTGTTGGCACGTTACCACGGTAGCTCAGTGCTTTGAGCAATCGGAGGCTGTCTGAGAGATTCGTGGTTCAGATTCCGGCTGTGACATTGAATTATTCAGTCTGACTCTAGTTATCCAACTGCAATCTTACAATTATGTGAGTACTATGGTAATGGGATGCGCACAGAGGTGTTACATTTCCATAAAACAGGACGTGGTATTTTAAATTTCAAAAGCAACCAAACTCAGTTTTGGTTCTCTTGTAAAACATCAATTTCAAATTCTCACTAGTCCACCAGAAATGGAATAGCTGTTGTTTACATATTTTGGGATTTGAAACGACCATCATTATATGTGAAGCGGAAATGTGTGTAAGTGTATTGGAGAAAGCTAAATAGCACTAATGACATTTAAACACCAACTTCATATCTTCTTTATTAGCTTACCTGAGTCTCTGTTGAAGGTACTGATGCGTCTCTTGAAGGCAGTTTCCAACGACCTGCTGGTGGAATGTCTGCCACCGTTGACCTTGGGATCCAGTTGATGTACGGTGAAGCGACGATGTGAGGGTGCTGTATTGCCCGAATCTATGTTGGTGCCCATCCTCTGTTCTTCTTCTTTCTCCTCCTTCGCTTTACCCGGCTTCTGAAGCTTCTTGACACAGTCTATCAGGGCTTGAGCCTCCTCGGCACCGTCAGGCTGCATCAAAATAACACGCGACATATGGTAAAACTCTCCGGATTGCTATTTTGATATTGTAAAGAAAAACGCAGTGATTGTGTTTGACAGTTTCTAAGAAGCACGTACTAGATGAATAAACTTCACCAAAACTCGTATCGTAAACTGCTCTTGAGTGAATCTTACCCTTACAGGATGTTAAAGTATAAAAGTTATGTTAATCTAATGTTAAAGTTATATATGCTAATCTAGTTTCCTAAGAAACAAAATTCTTCAAAATTAAGTCATAGACATGATGTACCATCTGGAGTCATGATAGTGGAAGTAGTTAAAACGTCTTCTTCGCAGCAGGTAAGGAAGTTTACTGAAGCAGTGAATGTAAAAGAGTACGTGCGGGGGTGGGATGTATGAGGACTGAACAGCAATTACTGTTCCTGCATGTTGGTGGTGAAATGAAAGAGACGTGAAAAAGGCAGTGGCATTATCATTAGAACTGCCGCCTGTCGTCTTCTGGTAGGTTCATGGTGAGCCTACGTGTTGTTGCGTTGAACCTGTTCTTGTTAGGACTTTACTACAGGAATGATTTGGATTATTGTATGTTTGGTGTGTAGGAATGATATTTAGTGTGTTAAGGAGGTAGCGCTAATGTGGAGGCTCCTCAACGGTTGCCTTTTCAGGAGCAGTACCCTTGCCGCTGCTCCACTGATGTGTTTCCAAAAATAGGTGGCGTAATTTTGCTGATCACTCCAACAGTACTCGCATTCGGCTTTTTAGCAGTTGGCTGGTTTAATGGCCCTGTTACCGAGGATGCACACAAGCCATATGGGGAACCCGGTACCGCCCATTGCGACGACGTTCTGTGCGTAGGCATCCCCTAGAGATCTGACAGATGACACTTCTGATGGCCAATATGGCGTGAAAATTTTAAGCCCAGCACCTAATCACATCCTCCGCGTACGGACGTGTCGAAGCTTCATGTAGTAGCCTCAGTGGAAAATGACGGCAGATAGAGTAGATGGACCGGAGTCCTCTATTCTGCTTTTAGTGTAGCCAGAGAAGCTATGAATCTTTGTCATGCCTCACACTTTGTAGATATAGAGACGTAGAGTTGCCTCACTCTATCCTTTAGCCCTGGTAGGAAAATGTGTGTATCTGAGATGCGGATATACGTTGCCCATTAAACAGAACAGTATGGCTTTGCCCAGATTCACGTATCTCCGCCAGTGCCAGCGCCAGTTCTGGACGAGACGGAGGTGTTTTTGAGGAAGATTTCTATTTCTTCTTTAGAGCAGAACGTCATCAGCAAACTGTGCCCATGTCTCTCCCCTCCAATATTTCTGGATGCGGCAATTTGCTCTCAAGATAGTGAGTCACGTCTTTGGCTCAACTACTAGAAGACGTTGAAGTGCATGTTTTTATTTACCCTAAAATGGATCTAGTCTCTAATGTTAAATGAGAACATCATATTCACAATTACAAAACTAGCTTTTGGTGAATATTGGTAGGTGAAATTACTCTAAAAGATAAAGGTTCTTGACTGAAGTGGAAAACGGTTAATGTTTTCGATCACCTAGTATATCAATATGAACTCTAGTTTAAGCCTGCCTTTCGATGAGCGCAATTTTCTCACTGTTTTCGCTGATATACAGTAGATCTGCCTCGAAGGTCGCTCGCGCTATTTGCTCATTCGCCACTGATTGGTGTTTGCTTTCCATTGCCCGTTGAATGCTGCAACTCTTTTGTCATACAAAGAATTATCTACAAACGTGAAATGTGGCTTGTTGGGACACCTGGTATCCAGCATATACATACTGTATATATTGATAGTATACACACAGGCCTTTTTCTAAAAATGCCTTTTTCGGATACAGAGGATCTCTAAACATACGAGTATATTTTCAGTGAAATCTCGACATCGAATTTTGGGTGGAATGCAATACCTTTTAATAATAATAATAATAATAATAATAATAATTGCTATTTTATCGGTAGGTACGTTACTATGTTTTTAAAATACCTATCAGAAACCATTGTTGCTCTTAATACAGGGTGTACATAAATGAATATCGGGGTTTTCACTCTTTATAATAGTTATTACATTCAACTTACAGTTATAAATAATATGTCAAATGAAAAAGCAACTCAAACAGTTTTGTTTGTTGGCACAAGTGCGCATGTGCGTGCAATGTTTCTGCCGCAATCCGCTAGACAGCAGTAGTAGCAAAGATGGCGACTAGTAAACAGAAAGCGTTTTGTGTTTTGCGGTTTGCAAAGACCGAATCTGTAGTTACTGTGCAACGTGCGTTGCGTAGTAAGTTCGGTTGTGATCCTCCTAGTGATAAAAACATTCGTAGATGGTATAATCAGTTTGAAGATACCGGCGGCTGCCTTTGTAAAGGGAAGAGCACGGGACAACCAGGAGTAAGTGAAGAGACTGTTGAGCGAGTGAGAGAGTCGTTCACTCGTAGCCCAAAGAAATCAGTCCGGAAGGCTAGTTGTGAATTACAAGTTCCAGTGTCGACTGCTTGGAAAGTTGTAAGAAAGCGCTTACAGCCACGTCCTTACCGTTTACAGTTATTACAGGCTCTAAAGCCGACAGACCACGGATTACGTGCCAAATTCGCAAACGACATGTTGTTTCATGACGATTTTGTGGATCATGTTGTCTTCAGTGATGAATCGACCTTTCACCTTAGTGAACATGTTAACACTCATAATGTACGCATCTGGGGCTCAGAAAATCCTCACGAGATGGTACAAATGCAACGAGATTCCTCTAAAGTGAATGTTTTTTGTGCCGTATCCCGGCGAAAAGTTTATGGGCCTTTCGTTTTTGGTGAACCTACTGTAACTGGCACTTCTTACCTTGATACACTAGAGCAATGGCTCTTCCCTCAGTTGGAAGAAAATGAGCCAGAGAACTTCATTTTCCAGCAGGATGGTGCGCCACCTCACTGGCATATCGAAGTACGCGATTGGTTGAACGTCACTGTATCCGAGCGCTGGATAGGCCGCAAGGGCCCCAATGACAGGGCTTACTATGCATGGCCTCCACGTTCTCCTGACCTAACGCCATGCGATTTTTACCTTTGGGGCTTCAAGGATCGTGTGTACGCGCCTCGGCTACCAGCTGACCTCCCTGAATTAAGAAACCGGATTGAAGCAGCTGTTGCTACAATTACTGAATACACACTTATCAACGTTAGGGAAGAACTCGGCTATAGACTTGATGTGTGCCGTGTGACAAAGGGTAGTCACATTGAACATTTATAAGCTTCTTGGTAAAACTGTTTGAGTTGCTTTTTCATTTGACATATCATTCATAACTGTAAGTTGAATGTAATAAATATTATAAAAAGTTAAATCCCCGATATTCATTTATATACACCCTGTATATTAAGCAATGCAGAGGAACGTTGAGCCAGTTAGTATAATATTATGAAATTATTATTCTTGAATCTACTTATCGTTGTATCCTTCCATTGCAGTATCTCTCTCCCCTCCTCTATGTTTTTCCGCATGTATCGAGTAGTTCCTTAAATTAGCGAAAAATGAAATAGCAATAAATTACCATTTCTTCGCGTTGGTGGTGAAAGTTTTAATACATGTTTTGAGACCTGCTGAATCCAAAAAAGCATTTATAGAAAAATAGCTGTGTGTGTCTGAGGGCAGCATAGCTCAAAAACGAAAAGTCCGGTAAACACCAAAATTGACGTTTAAATTCAGTATTTTCCAAGGATGGGATACGAAGATTTACTTCAAGCAAGCGAATAATATGTGTACATCTATTGGAAGGTACGAAGTCCAATAGAACACGCTTTGCTTTTGATAATTTTAATTTTTTGTCACAGAAACCGTGTGTAGGACAGGCGACTTACAATGTTGTAAGTACCGGCTAGAGACTGGTTGAAACCCCGGTTATGGCATTGAATTTTTCAGTCTGACTCTATCTACCTTTGCTTTTTATACATTCAGAAAATATATTGTAATCCATTGCAGTAGTTGTCCACGCATGTAAATCACACATTAAAAATATTATTTCATCTGCTACAGTACAGCTTTATCTATTATTTTGTTCATGTTATTTATATTTTGTAATAAAACTTCATGTTTACTACTACACTATATACGTACGTCTGTGCCTACCTATACTTCTTCTTCTTCTTCTTCTTCCCTAGTCTACCACTATCGTGGCGTTAGGGGAATGCCTCGGATCCATTTCCTGAACTCAATTCTATCCTCTGCCAATCTATTAAACTGATTCCAAGTCTTTCCTCTATGTGCTACCATTCTTTTGATCCCTTCTTCCCAGGTTATCCTTGGTCTTCCTATCGGATTTCTTCCCAGTGGTTTTGCTCTCATAATCTGATGTGTCTTCCGGTCCATACTCATCCTCTTTACATGCCCAAAAGAGAAAGATGTCTATCTTCGATCCTCTTGCTTATATATGGTATTTTTAATTCCTCTCTTATCCTTTGATTCCTAACTCTATCTCGCCGTATCTTCCTTGTTATTCTTCTTAGGATTTTCAGTTACCATGCGTAAATCATTTTTTGTTACTACCCAGCTTTCACTTGCGTAAACAAGCACTGGTTCTATCACTACCTTGTATATTCTGGTTTTCGTCATGTTATCTACTTCTTCTTTCCCAAGAACACATCTGCTTAATGGATAATGCGCCTATACCTTCAGCAGAAATTCGGTAGCGCACATAACTTCTGCCTCTCCCCCATCCACCGTACCAATATACTAGATGCTAACCTAAAGTCATGACTAAGCTTAGTTGTTAGTATGTATTTGGCATTACCTACCTTTACAGAGGCCCACCACCAGCTGATGTTAGTAGTAGCTAGCAGATGCGTGAGTGTTCCCAGACGATGAAATAACATGGCGATGAACTGGATAATGAGGATGATTCCAAAGAACAACACGAACAATACGCCAATAGGTTCCAACTCCAGATAATTCTTGGTCACCATGATCTATCAACACAGATGGAAGAAATTGCTATGTGTGCAATGCTGTACACTTGGAGTGTGTAATGTATTTATCGTTTAGGAATAAGAACCTAAAGAAAATATGTTGTTGGAGTGTACGGAAATGTGAAAGGATTGTTTGCAGAGTGGAACTGTGTGAGAGAAAAAAGGGAGGATTAATATTTATAGTCACACGACTTTCTCTACTTGTTCTGCAACTAACTAGAATGAGTAATTATAAGCAAGAATAGAACTCGTTTAGTTGATGAGGGGTGAATTGGTTTGGTTGATGATTCATAATACAATATATACCTACTAAAAGTAAATCTTAATAAAGATATAAACTTTAATATAAAAAAAATCTAATAAAACATTACAAAAGCTTATTTTTCTATCAGCTTCATGCTGATCGAAATAAACATTCTAGAAATGGTTTTACTACATATGTTCTTAATGTTCCAAGCGAAATAAGGGAACCCATTCAACTAAAATATAGCCAAATATTTTATGTTCACTTCTATAGTGTGGCGATAGCGTGTTGGCTTCACGCTCTAGAGGTCTCGAGGTCAAATCTCGGTTAGGGCGAGTTACCCAGACAAGGTTTTTCCAGGATTTTCTGTTACCTTGAGAACACAAATGTCGAGTGCTTTAAGCTCCAACGACTTCGGACTCTTTTGAGCACTATTTCACTGATTGCATTCGTTGCCAATAAGACTTACCAGGTTAAATAACGTTAAACTACATATATATAAATATATATATGGAGGACGTTGAAATTCCAATCTCCTTGCATTGCAAAAATGAGAAAAGAACGAAAGGGCTTCAAAGGCTATTCCCAGTAAATTCAAGATACACATTTTATCTGTGATCTAAAGATGTTAAATATATGGCATTTTAATCAAACTTGTTAAAACCTTTTCGAGATGATAATAATAATAATAATAATAATAATAATACTAATAATAATAATAAAAAATAATAATAATATTCCAAGTACAGAATTGTTTGAGGTAGGGCGATTTTCCTGAAAATTTCGTGTTGCATCCTTGGAGGATACTGAACTTAAATACCAAGTTTGGTGTTCAACCGACGTTACGTTTTTGAGTTAGGCTGTTCATACACACATACACACAGAGTGTCAGATGCTTACATGGATCTTTTTCTTAAAATGCTTTTTTTGTTTGTTTTTTTAATTAGAAAACCCTGTATTGCGGTGAAATCTGGGTGTAGAATTTTTTTGGTAGGGTGCAGTATCTTCTCTAACTATTATGCACATTGTACGTGGTAAACAAGGTATACAGGCGCATTCATTATTATCCATATTGGAAGAATATGTGGCACTTCAGCCCTCGGTGTAAAAATCCTTAGTATGGCTTCCTTCGAAACAGGATTTAGAGGTCATAGGTCCTGTGTCTTGGATTTACGGTATGTTAAAGAACCCCAAGCCTTAAAAAGTCCTGTGAGCAAAATTAAGCGGTATTCACGCCAAATTATAGTAACTCAATTTCTCGGCATCCCAACCCGTTCCCGACTTCACGCACACTTGCGCATGGCAGAGAGTCCAGGAGCCAGGAGCAGGAACTAGTCGCCCCAGTGTACTCGGGCGGGGGCAAATCACCACGGTACCTATCCTCTTTACACCAAAAAAGTCTACCGGAAACTAGTCCGGATTGAGGCTGCTCTTCAGCAGCCAACACCAGCTCCAGTCTGCAAAACGTCCACCAACATCCAGACTGACATCACTTTGGCTTCCTTCATTACACCGACATTGGCACAGCTGCTCCAACAATATGAACAACACAGCTCACCCCAAAGACCAGACGAGACTTTTCGCCCCTCTAAGATACAATTCCAAACACAATCCGAGAAGATAATAAAGAAATCCTAGACTTCCTCCTGAACCCTCCTTAACTCCCCGGGTGGCAGTCAGTGCCTTTCCGTCATGACTGTTAGCTGGTACCACCGTTACCATCTGCTGAGTTCTTCGCCCAGCAGCAACCGCCGTATTAACGAGGGTGCTCAGCGGAACCTCCCCACACCTTGATATCTCCTTCGAACCCGATACTTCCCTTCCCAACCCCGCACTTCACCCAAATGGCGAAATAAGCCATTCTTTCTACCTTCCAACTCTCTTACTGTCTCCCCTTTCCAAAACAAAAAACAAAAAAAAAAAAAACCAAAAAAAAAAAAAAAGGAAAGCATAGCGGGGAGAACTGAAAGGATGTAGGTAGGGGTGGGGGAAAGCCAGTGTTGCAGAATCTGGTCGGAGAACAACTTGACGGTCACCCATCCGAGTTGTGACCGGGCCCGATGCTGCTTAACTTGGCGAGTGATACTGTAAAGAAGCGAGAGGCGGCCGAAAACTACCATCCCAGGGCGTCCTTGGGAAGACGGTAGCTTTTGCGTCTCCTAGGCAGCGTGTGGTCGTAAAGACCGAGAGTGTTCACCTGAGGATTTGGGTGAGGAGCAAGTTTAGTGTATATTGTGCGAGCTCTTTCTCGCACAACGTCCACTGTGTAAGGGATTCCGGAATGGGAGTGGAGAATGTGGGACGGGAATCTACGGTCTGTGCCATATATCATCCTCAGTGCCCTGTTCTGCACGGTCTGCAGTCTGCGGATGGTGGAACGAGCCACCGAGCTCCAGACCTCGCAGCCTTACAGCATCAGGGGCGGGATGACCGCGCGGTACAGCCGGGATCCCAGGGGATCCGCCGCCGCCGCAACCTCGGGGACCTCTTCGGTCGCCAGTCACGGACTTTAGCCAGTAGTTGAGCTGAGTTCTTCTGCGGGCTGATGGCCATCCGCCACTGTTCATTCCATCTGCCTATAGCCTGGAGCTGTCTCTGTAGCGGGGGGAAGCAGTAGCGGGCGTTCTTGTTACGTGCCATTATGACATCGTCGGCATACTGGCATGTAACAGTACCGGGTTCTGTGGGGAAGTCGGACATGTAGGCGGCAAAGAGTAACGGCGACAGCACGCTGCCTTCCGGCACTCCCGCCGCTATTGGTCTGACTGTGGAATGCCTCCCCTCCACCCTCACCCTGAAAGTGCGGTCCCGAAGGAAGCTACTAAGCAGGTGAAGGTAGGGGGGAGGGATTTCTGCGTTCTTGAGTTTGTACAAGAGTCTCTGATGCCACGTGGTGGCGAAGGCCTTTTCCACGTCCAAGAGCACCGCGACTGTTTTGAAGTTGTCCTGGAAGCCCAGGGCCGCCTTCTCAGCCAGTCGCAGCAACTACAGGGTTGTGGAATGTCCAGTACGGAAACCAAACTGGTGATCCGGGAGTAGGAGTCCCTCCTCGAAGAGAGGGGTGAGGCGAGGTAGGAGTAATCGCTCGAATACTTTCGAGACGATCGGGAGTAAGCTAACAGATCTATAGCTTGACGGGAAGACCGGGTCCTTGCCGGGTTTCAAAATGCATACCACCCTCGCCTCCTTCCAACAAGTTGGAAAGTGACGGAGGTGTAGGCATGCATTGTAAATCCGCGTCAGGTGGATTATGGCCTTTCGGGGTAGGTGCTGAAGCATAGGCGCCGTGACGCCGTCAAGTCCAGGGGCTTTGTTAGGCCCTAGGTTTTTGAGTTGGGAGGCCACCTCTTTCGGGGTGACTAAAGGTATGCGGATCTCCTCGTGGGGCGGTGGGGGCTCCTCGTAGAGGTAGTCTACCGTCGCTTCCACGAGTTCAGTAAAGTCCTCGTCCTGGGGGTCTTCGCGGAGTTCTAATTGAGACTCCAGATAGTCTGCGGAATCCGTGGCTTTATCCTGGGGCTCAAAAGAGAGTGCCACGGGTGCCATGGATGGGATGCTGTCTTTCCTGAGGGATCGGATGATCCTCCAGGGTTGTTTCTCTTGGCAGAAAGTCCATTCAGCCGATAACCAGATGATGTGGTGAGCACCAAACTTCCCCATCCGGAATATTGATTGACTTTCGCGGCCTACAGACCGTTGCATATCGTTACTGAGAGATCACGATGGCTTAAATCACAGTGCATAGTAACGAATAATCACAATCTGATATGTTCCATTCACATGACTTTCTCTACATCTCTGCAACAAATTATTATTAAAAAGTTTATGCTTCTTTTTACTTCATACTAATCGAAAAAAAATTAGCAGAAATAGTCTTATTACTTGCCTCCGTGCAAGTAGAAGGGAAATAAGGGAGTAGTATAGGCTAAAGTATTAGTCAAAAGCAGGTTGCTATGTGACTGAAGTTCCTTTGTTGACAAGAGTTGACAAATTCCCGTATGAGGAAAGTATATTTTTTTTTCAAAGCTGAAACCAATAACAAAGGATATCTCTAAAACGATCCACTACACGAAAAAAAATTCTATAATATAAATTGTTTGTTTTTAACGAGCTCTATATTTTCTGTTAAGTAAGATTTAGTCTATCTCTTACGGTTTACCAGTTATGCAAAATTTCGTAAAATTCATGCAGAATAAAGTGGTCTTCAGAGACTATTCCCAGAAAATTCAAAATATACATTTTATTTGTCATTTAAATATTTCAAATATAAGAGATTTTAATCAAAATCATTATAGCCATTTTTGAGAAAATAAAAATGTTCTTGAAAGTCTTCATGTCGCATCCTTGGAAGATACCAAACGTAAATACCAAGTTTGGTATTTAACGGACTTTTTGTTTTTGAGCTATGCTGTCCATAGACACACACACACACACACACACACACACAGACACACAAACGCACATTCACGCACACACGCGGAACTTTTTCCAAAAATGCTTTTTTTTTTATTTATTCGGGGGGTATCCAAAACAGTATTTCCGGTGAAATCTCGGTATCGAATTTTTGGGTGGAATACAATATCTTCTCTATACACTATGTACATAATACGTGTAGAGAAAGTAATAATGGTTGAACTCATACTTAACCTAAAAGTTATAATTTGTTTTCAAATATGATTAGTTTGTGATAATTTCTAGAGGAATGCTTTTCAAGGCTTTCTATTGCACTCGTGGGAAACAATATACTAAAATTTTGAATAGGGGAATGTTTATTTCTTAAGAGTCATTACGTAATTTATAAAGGGTTTTGTAACATGTTGCTATGTGAAAATACATAACGACGTGTTATTTACTTTATACGAAAATAAACAGAAATGTTTTCAATGAAAAAGTATTAATTAATGGCCTGCTTTAGAAACGAAAGTAGATAAAGAATGCTATTTCTGGAGAGATGATAAACTTACCTCATCATTTATTTTATTGAAGGTGAAATTGGCTTTGACTTCAAGGGGCCACTTGAGATGAATTTGGTCTCTGCTGAGCTGCAACAGGAAGATAACGAGAACGAAGAGGGCATTCAACATGAAGAAAGCGAACACGGAAATGTCTCGGAGATCCTTGAGATCCTTGGCTGCCTTTTCTTCCACCTAGAGATATAAAACACAAGAATGTTGTATAAATGTGAGGAGTACATGTAATAGCAGATGATTTGATAATTTTAGACAAAACAAAATTTATCCAAAAATGTGGTTGCAAGCTTCAGAATCAGATATTTATTTTGGACTTGCAGACCAAGTGGTTTTTACTTTCTCTACACATACTATGTACACAGTGTAATAGAGAAGCTATTGCATTCCACCCAAAAATCCGATGCCGAGATTTCACTGGAAATAGACGTTTAGGGAGCCTTGAACGCAAAAAAAACATTTTTAGAAAAAGGTCCGTGTGTGTATTTGTGTCCGTGTGACAGTGTGTCCTCTGTCTGTGAACACGATAACTCAAAAACGAAAATTCGGTAAAATACCAAACTTTGTATATAAGTTTAGTATCTTCCAAGAATGCGACACGAAGATTTTGTGAAAATCCCCCACCCCAAACTACCCTTTACATGGAAAAATTTTCGAAAATTTTTATTTTATCAAAAATGGCTCTAATGATTTTAATTAAAATACCGTATATTACAGCTAAGTACATGACAAATATAATGCATAGCTAGAATGTTTGGAAATAGCCTCTGAAAACCTCTTTATCCGGATGAATTTTTCTGGATTTTGCATAATTAGCAAACCGTAAGAGATAGACAAAAAATGTAGATCTTTTTGAAAAACACAATTTATGTCATGCACATTTTTTCGTAGAATTGCCCATTTTTGAGATATTCCTTGTTGTTGGTTTCAGTTTTAAAATGCTTATACTTTTCACATACGGGGATTAATCAACTCCTGGCGATGCAAAGAAACTGATTTCATCCACATGGCAACCAGCTTTTAAAAGATTTGACTATCATTTTAGCCCATTGTTTTCCATTATTTCCCTTCTACTTACAAGAAAGCAGTGCTGCTAATGTTTATCTCGATTAACATGAAGTGGGTAGAAGAATAAGCTTTTTAATAATATTTGTTACAGAGAAAGTCATGGAATGGATCTTTTACTGCGCCCATTTGTTGACATTGGAGTGGTATTTAAATTTTTCGCGATGAACTACAATATCCTTAGGTTACAACAGCTTTTGTAGTAGGAGACAATGAATGATGATAAAAGTAAGGTGAAATTCCATATTAAGGGTAATATCATTTTGCGATGGTTTTGAGGGAACTGCGTAAATGGGATATAAAGCGTCATTTAGTTGAAACATATCATTGTGCAAAGTATTCTGTTCCTCTTGAGAGCATTTGGACAGAAAAAAGCTCTCTTGACCTTCGACAGTGTGTATGTGACTCTCTGGGGAAGATAACCATGAAGGGTGGAAAACTCCAGAAGGCTAACATAACTCGTTAGGTAAGAATTTTTTGCTGGTTATTGCTGGAGGTTGAACTTATGTGTGCCTACTTGACTCAGAGTATGTTCTAGAAATAAGTGATATAAATCCCGAATGCTGGGAGGCGTTCGTCTTTTGACGCATCGTTGCTGACCAATTTACACTGGATGGTATTCTGATTTTCCTTCTGCCCACACCTAATTCTTCCGAAGTTTGTACTCATCTTTAATCACATCATCAAATTTCCTTCCTTTGATAATACGAGGGCTGTCCCAGAAGTACCAGACCTAACAGAGAAAGCACAAAAATTTTGGAGAAAAAAAAACATCTTTAATTCTCTACATAGCCCCTGTCAGTTCGATACAATTTTCCCAGCGATGTTCAATAGCTGTTTATAGTGAGAACTGCAAAATAGCCACTAACTACAGACTCCACCTCTTCATTTTTGGCAAATCTTCTACAACCAAGTAATTTCTCCAAGTTTGGAAACAGAAAAAATAATCAAAGGGGGCTAAATCTGGCGAACTGTAGCTCATTGATTTTGGCCATGGCGATAATGGACTGTGAAGTGCTGCATTGTCTTGAGGAAACAAAACTTTCTTTTTCGCTAAATGCGGCCGCCTTTGCTCAATTTCATCACTGAAACCTGTAGCAAGTTCATATAATATTTGCATTGATTGCTTTTCTTTTTGAGATAATCGATTAAAATTATCTCGTGCCAGAAAACTGCCTGCAGATGGGACTGTGTTCGCCTTCTTTGGAACCGATTCTCGCCTTCCAATCCACTGTTTTGATTTCTCCTTCGTCTCAGGTGTAAAGTGGTGAACCCATGTTTCATCCATTGTTATGCATCGACGCAAAAACTCGGCTTTATTGCAGGAAACATTGGCAAACACTCGACTGATGCATCCTCACGACGCTGTTTTTGTTCTATTGTGAGCAAACGCGGCACCCACCTTGCACACAACTTTCTCATATCCAAATTTTCAGTCTGTATGCGACGTACAGAACTTTTTAAAATGCCTGCAATGTCTGTTGCTCGCGCACTTTCAGTCGACGGTCATCCAATAGAATTTTGTGGATTTTCTTTACAATTTCTGGACTGGTAACCTCATTTGGTCGGCCACTGCAATGCTCATCTTGGCAGCTCGTACGGCCGCGCTTAAATTCTGTTACCCAATATTTCACTGTTGTAAATGAAGGAGCAGACTCCCACAAAGTAGAATCTAGCTCAGTTTTAATATTATTGGTCTAAGACCTTTCAAATGGAAGTATTGGATCACATAACGATGACCAGGGTTATCCATGTTTGCGAATTAACTGAGAGCATTCACTAATGATGACATTCATGTAAATCGTCAAGGATGTTGTTTGAAAATATTCTAAAATAAAACAGTGACACTTCTGGCAGATTTTATTCAGTTTTCAAAAATAAGTTATGATAATACAGTGGCTGTCCCAGAAGTACCCGACCTGACGTATAGATAGTGGTTGGTGTTTCAAACACTGTATTACATAACTTATTTTTGAAAATTGAATAAAAGCTGCCATAAGTGTCACTGTTTTATTTTAGAATATTTTTAGCACGGAGATTAAATTGCATATACAGCAAATAACGTAACCTCTATCTCATGGACCCAAGGTGGAGTATAATCTTTGAAACAGTCTCTTTCGTATACATATATATATAAATAAATAAATAATTGTTCATAATCCCAGTTCTTATACAGATTTTCCAGGTTTTTATTTTAAGTTAAAAATGGAAAAAGTTTCTGCAGCACCAGTATTAAAAGTTTTGTTGGTTTTTAAAAATTAACTTGTTGTTTTATCAGTGTTTCAGTGTAGACAATGTTTGAAAGTTCTGTGGTAAATATAATTTATTGACACTTCCAGTCCCGGAAACTTATTTCTTTTTGTAACGACGATATCAATGGCCAGGATTAAATCAGTACCGCGGAATGCTGTATTTTTGGCCACAGGAGTTTATTTGTTTATTTCTTTTTTTGTCAGTAAATCTACTAAGTGATTACATTGGCGCTATAAAAGAACATGCTTGCAAAAAAGTCACAACGTTTAGTTGAGAGTGTCATTTAATATAAAACAACTGTTACGGCGCCAGCTTGAATGACATGGCTCTGCGGTAATCTAGCTCATGTGCCGCGGATGGTAACAGCTTTTGTTCAGTCTAACGTCGTTTGACTTGGTATATATTTCAAATACATTATGTGAAACTGTGTGTATTTATCATGGTGTACATAATAATGCGTTTTTTGTGCAGTTTTTTTTTTTCGAATGATGTCTTTTGTAGATTTCACAAACGATCTTAAAAATTCACAGTTTTTAGCCTATTAAAACAATTTTAAAATATAGAGATGTATGTTAATAGTGTTAACATAGGAAGCATTAGACGATATTTACGATGTCGTGGAAAGAAGCGTAAGAAAATCGCTGCCTCGCATTAACATGTTTTAATTGGCTCGCTCTCGAATCTTAATCCCTCCCTGTAGCCACATTTGTGAGAAACACTTAAAGGCAAAGTTTATGCAATAAACTGTAATACGTTCCGGGTTTTGTTCAATGTTGGTCTGCTCTTCGACAGCCTTCTGGGCCGCGCCGTGACCGAGTGGTTAGATCATTCGCCTCTCACCTAGGCGGCCCGGGTTCGATCCCAAGCGACCGCATGTGGGATTTGTGGTGGACAAGGTGGCGCAGGGGAGGGCTTTCTTTGGTTTCCCCTCCATCTTCGTTCCATGTATCACCAGTCATCACCTGCGTTGCCATAGTAGTTAAAGAGGGCGTTAAACACTTTAAAAAAACAACTTTCTGCCCCCAGCATTCGTGTGTACACTCATATAAGTCATACAAGGAGGATAAATTAAATAAACAAGTAGAGGTATCAAGTATAGAGGAGAGAAACGGATTTGTATATCAGTTCTGTGGAATTGGCGGGCTGCCAGTCACGTCATTCGAAAGAAACCTGATAAACATAGAGTAATCTAAAGTTGGATAGGAGGCAAATCGCGACCTAAAGTTTGAAACCACTTATCTATAACTTTAAGGGTTTGCGAAAGTAAGCGATCGGAGCGCAAGTCTCCATCTCCAGGATGAGGACATGTCAGCGTGATTGAATACGACAGTCTCGTTTCAATGGATCTAAAGAAACATGAAAAATTTACATGCTACAGGAATAGATTAGGTTAGTTTTTGGCACGTTTAGGTTTCAAAAACTCAGTTATTTGGTGTTACTTAGCGCCAAAGCTCCTTTTCCTAAAATAGGATCTTTAAGCTTAGTCAAAATTAGGGCTCCAAAGGAATGAAATCTTCTTCTTTCCAATGCCTTGCAGTTTAGTAGTATATGTTAGTACAAAATTCCATCACACAGGAGACGATGTGACCCTGGCAGTTGCTAAGCGTCTTTAACTATACCGACATGTCGGTTCTTTCTTCATGAGAGTTTTTGTTATACCGTGACTTACCGCACGTTAATAACTTACTTCACTTTACCCAAAATACAAGTACGTCTATTATCATAACAGCATGTTTTCATACATTACTGAATACACAATGTTCATCATAGTAATTGATAAAATGGATGATTTAGCTTAGATTGCTGCAATTGGAGCCAGTGATCATTTATTAAAGGTTGTGATTTTCCTTCATATTAGTAGCAGAGGAGCAATTTACATCATATACGCTGAGAATTCTAATTCAACTTAATTAGTTTATGACATGAATACTAACGACCACTTCGAAAAGACAGAACTACAGAGATCTGCTGTTTTGAGGTTATAGTCGCACCAATTGATTTCTTTGTACTTGACTTCCATGAATTTTTTACTATGATTATCCACGTAAAAGTTTCCGAGACTAACCTCTCGCAGCAGGGTTAGATCATTATTTTGAAATAAAGCATTTCTTGGATCAAATTGAAATTTATTTTTTATTTGTGAACACTCTTTAATGAATACTATGGTTCTTAGCGTCCCATTTATTGGGATAAAAGACAAGAAATTTTCCTCAGTTTTCTCTATCACTTTTGAGCCGTTTTATTAACACAAACCACGACACAGCCGGCTTTAATTCCCTTCCTAAGGAAGACATCTGAAGACTTTTTCGCCCCCCCCCCAAAAGAAATCATTCACACCGGGTATGAAAAGGTGAACTTCGGAAATCAGACCTTAGGCCAGAAGGAACCTTCATAGTAAATCGATTGTGTTCGGTTAAGTAACGCAGAATGTATTTTAACAGTTGGTAACCATGAGTAGGCTGTGTAAAAAGTTCTGTAATATTGGGCTGGTTAAGAAGGCTGTGACGACTGCATCACAATACGCCTCGGAAAAGGTCGCTAGTAGACAAGAAGGAAATAAATGACAAGCAAATTCGTGGATGTAAATAATTGAAACCAGCATGCGTTTCTTGACCGAGGAAAACTGCGAAAATGCCTTAGTGCATGTGGTGTAATGAATTGCAAGACCTCCAGTCAGGGGAAGGGGCCTGAAACAGGGATGGCTGAAACATTATCAGTTATATCTTCATTCCAAGGTCATTTTGATAGCTTTATCTATTTGAGGAGGCCATCAACTGTGTCACTGAACAGTGTATAGGATTCGATGCGTCAAACAGCTTTTCAAATATATTTTATTCCTTTCTCTACCGCATATGTACAATGTAGGTATTGCATTCCACCCAACAATTCGATACCGAGAGTTCACCGGAAATGCATGCTTTTGAAGACACATGCTTCATTCATATGCCTTTCTCTATATATTCTGCAACAAAGTTTTCTTGCAAAAGCTTATTTATGTATTTACTGTATGCTAATCGAGACAAACATTAGCAGAATGGACTTTTCTTATAATTAAAAGGAAAATAATGGAGTACATTAAGCAAAACCAATAGTCAAATCTTTTAAAATTTGGGCGCCATATCGTGCAAATGGAATTCTGTTCTTTGAATGAACAGAATGAAAAAAAAGTGAATAAAGTGAATACGGATTTCGCATTTGAAAAAAGTCTAAGTATTGTAAATTTTAAAAATATCACGGAAATGGTTAACTCCACAAAAATGTATATAAGTTTGGGGTGGAATTCTGAATATTATCGTATTGCATCCTTGGAAGATATCAAATTTGGTTGTTTTTAAGGTATTATTCACACGAAAACACACATACACAGACCTTTTTAAAAATGTTATTTTAATCCAGGGTGTCCTAAAACATGTATTTCCAGTGAAACCTTGGAATCTGAATGTTTGGGTTACGAAGCAGAGAAAAAAAAAATAAAAAAAGGCACGTGTTCTCTTTTTTTATTTTCTCTAGCAAGTATGTACAATGCACATAATAAGGTATTGTACTCCACCCAAAAATTTGATACCTAGATTTCACCGGAAATTAATGTTTTGAGAACCTCCTGAATAAAAAAATGTTCCAACTATATAGCTCAAAAACGAAAGTCGATTGAATTACAAACTTGATATTTAGTTCAACATTTTCCAAGAATACGACACCAAGATTTCCAGGAAAATGTTTTACCACAAACTACAATTTACATGGATATATTTTCGAACTTTTTGGATTTCTCAAAAATGGATCTAGCGTTTTGATTGGTAAACCTTAAGAGCTAAACTCTACCCTAAAATTCGATACCGAGATTTCACCGGAAAAATGTTTGAGATCACCTGAATCCAAAAAAAGAGATTTTCCGGAAAATGTCCGTGTGTGTGTCTGTCAGTATGTGTGTGGGTGTGTGTGGGGGGGAGGGAGGGGCAGCATAGCTGAAAAACGAAAAGTTCGTTAAATACCAAATTTGATATTTAAGTTCAGTATCTTCTAAGGATGCGATAGAAGATTTTCAAGAAAATCCCCTCACCCAAACTACCCTTTACATGGAAAGCATTTTGAATTTCTCAAAAATGGCTCTAACGATTTTGATTAAAATATCATAAATTAGAGGTATTTACATAACAAATAAAATGTATATCCTGAAGTTTCTGGAAACAGCCTCTGAAGACATCTTTATTCTGGTTGACTTTTGCGGAATTTTCAATAACTGATAAACCGTAAGCTTACTTAAGAAAAAATTTAGTGTTCGTTAAAACACACATGCTATATGCATATTTTTTTCGTAAAATTGACCGTTTAGGAGATATTCCTTGTTATTGTTTTCAGGTCTAAAATACTTATACTTTTCTCATACGGGAATTTGTCCACTCTTCTCCATACAAACAATCTTCAATCACAGAGCAACCTGCTTTTAAATGATTTGACTATCACTTTAGCCTAGGTACTCCCTTATTTCCCTTCTACTTATATGGAAATAGTAATAATAACATTTCTATCTTTTTGTCCTAGATTAGCATGAAGTAAATATAAGTATAAGCTTTTTAGCAATACTTTGCTGCAGAGATGTTGAGAAATTCATGCGAATGAAACACATCAGGTTTTTTTTTTTTTTTTTTTTTTTTTTTTTTTTTGTAATGTTAACCATTTACGAAATATTCCTTTAAATAGGTTTAAATTTTAAAATATTTACACTCTTTAAACGGATATTCATCATTCCTTCCATATCTCTCTTGGTTTACTTCTGACCAGGAGGACCGAATATCAATTATATCTTAATAGTGATCAGCTTTTAAAATATTTTACATCGCTTTAGCCTGGTATATTTCACTATTTCGCTTCTACTTACAAGAAAGCAAGTAATAAGACCAATTCTTCTAATGTTTATCTCGATTAGCATGAAGTAGATAAAAGAGTACTCTTTTGTAACAATTGTTTGTAGAACAGGTAAAGGAATTCGTGTGAATGGAACACATCAGATTTTTGCATAAATGTTTCTGAACATTTTTACTGTGATTGCATTGCTCATATATTAATATGAATACCAGATTTCATTCAAATTAGATATATAATTTACAAAATATAAATAATTTAAAACTGTTATTATGTAAATATATTGCATAATCAAAATGTGGCACACGCCTCAACATTTGAGGAAATTAGTTGGCATTTTTAAATTTGAATTACAGAATAAAACTTAACGCGTTGATATTTTAAAACCGTTGTTACTGAATTATGATAATTCTTTAACAAAGTTAGAAACTGTAATATCTAAAATTAATGTTTTCATAAAATATGTATATGAAACATTATTATTATTATTTTTATTATTATGTTGGGATAGCTTTGTTGCCTGTAATATTAGTATAGATGCCTCTGCTATTTTTCTGCGAAATTGTAGTTGTATTTAAACAAAAACTGAGACGCGTGGAGAATTTTGAAGATGCAAAATGTAGTTTTGAGAAAAACGCTGTTTTATAAAATAGTATGCTAGGAAACAGGTATATTGAACGATCTTAAAACGGTTGTAGAGCCCGAAGCAAGGAAGGAGACAGCTAATGTGGATTCTCTATGGCTGTCCAAAGTTCCATAAACCATTTCTTCCAACAACATTTTCGATATTTTGACCGACTGTAGTCAAAATCCGCACCTAGTATGCCTTAACATGTACAATATGATATAATAACTCTCAGAGTTATAGAAAGCAAAAAGAATAATGTAGTTCTTCGATATAACAGTGTTGGATATGTTAGGAGCGGGGGCTTAAGTCCTCTAATTCCCTTCCTCCTGTATGGGCCACTGCCTCCGTCTGTGCAAGAAATACGGTAGAAACAGAATTCACTGTCTTCTGCAGCTTTTAATGCCTTAAAATGAGTGTCGACAGGAACATTCCCGCCGAGTCCAACCCAATCCGAACAGCTCCTTTCGGGAGTGGCCCCAATTGTTCAGCCAGACATACTTCTAGTAACTTCAGAAGTACCACGTGTGCTCCGGACTGAAGTATAACTACTGAAGCAATCGGTTTGTCTATCTTATATCTCACAATTTACCAACAGTTTGTCGTTATTGCCATAACCATCTTACAGTTCATCACCTTATCGTTAGCTGCCGTGAACATACAATCCAATGAAGAAAATCTACAGGAGTCCCTGCAAAAGTCATCTAACTTCAAGGGAGTTCTTCAATATGTAAAACAGATTAACTTGTACACTTCCATTTAAATATCAATATATAAGGAGAATCCACTTCTAGTAACGATATGACATGTGTTTTTAAAGAGACTCTAATATATATAAAATTAAATCCACAGACTTTAAATGCTTGTAATTCCGGTAATTATCACAAAGTCGACAAAAAATAAACTATGATACACTTTGAAGTTTTTCCAATTTAATTCAGAAGAATAAGAAACTTGAGTGTTTTCGTGGTATACTAATGTTAAAACCCACAAGTGTCAATAGGAACAGTCGGAATGAAGGAACCTATAATATAATTATTATAATTTTGCTGAACACTTACCGCTTTATATTTCTTCTTCTCCATGACGAAGAGGTATTTATTAATGAGTTCTTCCCAAAACGTGAGCTCCTTGGTGGGTAGATAGTCCACATCGCCTTTTCGTATCGTTGGATGGTCTATCCAGTAGGGGTTTATTAGGTCATTTCTTTCCTTATGCGGTGCTGTAAGAAATACTCACTTTCAGAACTACTTATATACAAACTATTCAATTACAATAAACTGTTATATCCCGGTATAAATTAGGAATCCTTAAGGTTATGCATCTGTGAAAGTTGACCAAAATGTGAAAACTTAAAAAAAAATATTTTATTTAATAATAAAATGATATGAATGCTAAACTAAAGAAAATAAATCGGTTTTCCAACTTGGAGAATGTTCACTGCCAATTAACAGAAGCTACAGGTGGATAGGTACATACCCAATTTTGAATTTTATTTTCTAACAAACCTTTTTCCAACACTTTTCCATAATCAAAATATTCCACACGAAGCAATTTTTACTAGTGTGTTTAAGAAGGTTTATACTTCCAATCAAAAGCACATTAAAATGACCATGTTACTTTTTCAAAATAATGCTTCAATTTTGATAAATAATTTTTGTACACTAATTAGGGATAATATAAAAATTGTAACCTAACAGATATATTTTAAAATTCATTTACTGTAAAACTGCATATATGAGTATTTGATAAAAGAATCACTTGGCTCATTTTTATAAGAACAATTACTTTAGGCAGTAAAAAAGTAATTATTTAAATAACATACAAGCTAGAATTTTGATACGTAGCAGAAATATTAGTACTATTGTACCAAATTGCTGGTATAAATTTCAAATCATATCTTACATACGGTGGATTTTCCAAATTTCACAGTATCACCTTAATAGATTTATTAGTTAAACATTTTCGAATTATACCCATACAATCTTTGAATAAAAGATATACTATTAGCAAAATTCACATTTTACAGGAAAATCAACACTTTTGGTTGTGTGTGATATGTTTGTGGCAATGTCGCAGTGAAGAAGACATAGTGATGCCAAATAAAGGGACTAAAAAAAGCCAAAACCATAGCCGGGATCAGAAGTACTGTCGTACTCATGACTTCTGTGGAAAAAAGTTAACAAAAGGATGTTATTGTTATAATGACCAGTAATAAATACGTACTGTAGCTGCGACTGTTATACGCAACTAACATAAGGAAACATAACACATTTTAATATGTTGCATTCACATGACTTCTTTACGCATTATCGGGTATTTATAGTTAGCCCTAATAAACTATTTTTAAAAACATTATTGCTTTCTCTACAACGTACCATTCATATAGAAGGTAAGGAAAACATTGCATTCCACCAAAACATTTTATTCCGAAATTTCCCCACAAATACGTGTTTTGAGGACCGCTGAATAAAAAAGATCGTTTTTAGAAAAATATCCGTCTGTTTTTCTGTGTGTCTGTGAACAGCATAACTCAAAAATGAAAAAGCTGTTAAACACCAAATTTGGTTTTTCAGTCCAGTATTTTTCAAGGATACAATATGAAGATTTTCAGGAAAATCCCCTACATCAAATTAACACTCCACGGAAGGTTTTCGAAATTTTAAATGTTCTTAAGAATATGTCTAGCCATTTTGATTAAAATACTATACATAAAAATATGTATATCATAAATAAAATGTTCATTTTGAATTTTCTGGAAATAGTCTCTGAAGCTCTCTCCATTTTTGATGACCTTTACTTAATTGATAAACCATAAGGAATAGACAAAAATTTACTGCACGAAAAATGTAAATTTCGTTAAAACATACCATTTATGTCGAATATTTTTTGTTTTTGAGTTTCCATTTCCGAGAAATCCATTGTTTTTGGTTTATATTTCCCAGTACTTATATTTTTCTCGCATGAGAATCGTTCATTCATTTCATTCCTTTTTTGTATTTCTACTGCGTACATAGTACATAGGTAGGAAGGCATTGCATTCCACCGAAACATTTATTACGAGATTTCACTGGAAATACACTTTAGATTCCCCTGATAAACAAAGCATTGTAGAAAAAGGACCCGTGTTCGTGAGTCTATATGTCTGTGAACAGTATAATTAAAAAACAAAATTTAAAGAAAATCTCCCACTCCAAACTACCCTTTGAATGGAAAAGGTTTAGAAAAGTTTGATTTTATGGAAAATGGCTCTAAAATTTTGATTAAAATATTAAAAATATTTACATGACCAATAAAATTAAATATTAAATTTCCTGGGTATAGTCTCAGAAGCTCTCTTCATTATGAATAACTTTGCATACCTAGTAAGTCGTAAGAAGTAGACAAAACCTTAATACTCAAAAATGTAGAATTCATCAAAATACCAGTTTGTCATATATTTTTTGCTGTAGAAGTAACCATTTCCAAGATATCCCTTGTTGTATGTTTAACTTTTTCCTTAGTTACACTTTTCTCAAATGGGAAGTCGTTACTCATTTTTCTTATTTTATCCCAGTTCCAGCAAAGAGAACGGAGTTTCATTACTGTGAAATAGTGACCGGCCTTCCAAAGAATTGACTATCACTTTAGGCTTATTGTATTTCCTTATTCCTCCTCTACAATTTCTGCTAATATGTATTTCGATACGCATGGAGCAGGGAGAGGAATAAGCTTTTGCTGCAGCATAAAAGGGTTATGCGAATGTAGTACAACAATTTTTACTTTCTCTGCATAATACCTAAATAGAGACGGTATTGAATTTTAGCCAAAAATTCGATAACAATATCTCACCGGAAACACAAATTTTAGGGTTCCTGTATGCAAAAAAAAAAAAAAAAACTTTAGGAAAAGGTCCGCGCGTGCATGTGTGTGCCTTCGAACACGAAAACTCGAAAACGAAGAGTCGGTAAAATATCAAACTTGGTACTTAAGTTTAGTATCTTCCAAGGAATATCCCCTGCACTAAATAACTCTTTACATGGGAAAAATTTTGAAATGTTGATCTTTTAAAATACGACTCTGACGATTTTGATTAAAATACCGTATAAATAAGATATTTACATCGCAAATAAAAAGTATTTCTTGAATCTTCTGGTAATATCCTCTGAAGACCTCTTCACTTTGTATCACTTTTGTGTAACTGGAAAGCCGTAAGAGATGTATTAAAACTTACTACACCAAAAATATAGAGCTGTTAAAGCACACAGTTTATATCATATACATTTTTACTTTCTCTACACGTAATGTGTACATTGTGTATAGAGTACGTATTGTATTGCGCTCAAAAATTCGACATCGAGATTTCACCGATCACACGATCATCTACAGGAATAGTATAATTAGCAATACTAAAGTTTAGTAACCAAGCGGGATGATTCACGCGGTTTCGTTGTGGCCTACATTTGGAAGGTTGCGCTTTCGATTCTCGTGGACCACCCACTCTTGACTTGGTTTTTGTTTTTTCGTAGGTTTCCCTTGTCGCTAGACGAATACTGAGGTGCTTTTTTCCGGTCCCTCGTTATCCATCGTTTCATATCACTTTTAAAGTTTAGAGTTTGACTTAATGCGATGCGCTATATAACGAATTCCTCCCCCTCCGGTACAGACATTTTCTCAGGAGGAACACCAGGGGTGCTTGCAGTATTTTCTCCTACTTTGAGCTTTAAGGACACTGGAATATCCACTACTAGGTCCGGGTAACAACACTTCGGATGTTTCATCTCATCTCTTTTTCCCGAAAGCTGCATACGACACAATAGATCTTTGGCAGCAGTGCAAAAATGCTCTGTCCCTTACGATAAAAACCCTTTAGTAAGTTATTCATGATGCGATTGAATCCCAAGGATTAATTTTAAAATGACGGCTATACAGATGTTTTCTAAACGTATTGTTTTGTTTTTATACAAGAATATGTCATTATAAGATGTCATAATGTAAGTTCTTTGGAGAGTGGTACACACCCATCTTTCAATAGTTGAAACGCAAAGGCAAGGAAGCTAATTTTAATTGCAAATAACGAGCTTCTGAACGTCGCTGTTTTACTTTCTCTATACGTACTATGTACATAGTGTATAGAGAAGGTATTGCACCCCACCCAAAAATTCGATACCGAAATTTCACCGGGAATATATGTTTTAGGGTCCCCTTTATCTAAAAAAAAGCATTTTCAGAAAAAGGTCCATGTGTGTGTGTGTGTGTGTGTGTGTCCGCGTGTCTGTGAACACGATAACTCAAAAACGAAAAGTCGGTAAAATACCAAACTTGGTATTTAAATTTAGTATCTTCCAGGGATGCGACACAAGATTTTGAGAAAAATCCCCCCACTCCCAACTACCCTTTACATGGAACTTTTTTCGAAAATTTTGATGTTCTAAAAAATGGCCGTAACGATTTTGATTAAAATATTGCATATTAAAGCTACTTACCTGACAAATAAAATGTATATCTTGAATTTTCTGGGAATAGCCTCTGAAGAGTACTTTATTGTGGACGAATTTTACGGAATTTTGAATAACTGCTAAACCGTAAGAGCTGGACAAAAACTTACTACACAAAAATGTAGAGCACGTTAAAACACACAATTTGTTATATACATTTTTTCCTGGGGTTCATCGTTTTTGAGACATTCCTTGTTTTTGGTTTCTGCTATGAAAAACTTATACTTTTCTCATACAGAAATGTGTCAACTGCTGTCTATACAAACAAAGGAACTTCAGTGACATAGCAATCAGCTTTTGACCATCACTTTAACCTATGGTATTCCCTTATTTCGCTCCTACTTACAAGGAAGCAAATAATAAGACTATTTCTGCTATTTTTTATGATTAACACGAAGTAAATAGAAGTATAGGCTTTTTAAGAATAATTTGTTGCAGAGATGTAGAGATAGTCATGTGAATTGTACACATCAGATCTTTCATAACATTTTTCTCTTTATGCCTTCGTAGTCCTCGCCTGTAGTGTACTGTAAGGGTATAAATAAAGTAATGAAGCACATTATTAAATCACTTAATTTAATTCTCAGTTTGGCTGTCATCGTTATCTCTTTCAAAATGAGTGCCTTGCGAAGCCATACAACGCCGCAAACGGGTCTTCGCTACTCATTGCAGTGCTGGAATTCAGAAATTAGAATGACCTTATACTGGTCGATTACACCTTTTTGAATGTTGTTCTGGGCCAAGTAATGGTTACCATGCTAACTCCATATACCACAGGTCGCGAATTCAAAGCCGACGGAGGGCGATGAATTTTTCCGGGCGTAAAATCCTTAGCATGGCTTCCTTCGGAAGGGAAGTGAAGCCCTTGGTCCCGTGTTGTAGATTTACAGCACGTCTCAAGCCTAATGAACAGCCTTTGAGCAAAATTAAGCAATCTTTCACGCCCAATGTAGAATAGGACGCTGAGAACCACAGCAGCTAGAGAGCGTCCATAAATAAAACCCCATTTCCATTTTTGAGGTGTGTTTTCAATCTCTGGAAGAGAATGAGGATGCTGAGAAGACACAAGAATGTTCTTGCTGACCAAAAAACTGTTGATTGGCAATGCTTGTGAGAAGGAGCATTGCCACGATGCAGTATCAAGTTGTGCTTTATTTTTGGTCTCACACGCATGACACTTTAGATAAGTCAGTCAAGAAATGCTCGGTACCGATGATTTGCGAGCACAAGATCTCGAATTCTCGACTTTTCATCAGTTCTTGAAACCGCAAGCCTTCCACTATGATGCTCATTTTCAATTGACTCTCTTTCTTCTGAAATTGCCTTAAACCACCGAAACATCTGAACTCTTAACAAAATACTATGTATCCCCGTAGGGCTGCTGAAGTTTTGTAAACGTTTCCATTGTACTGTTTCCAAGTATTCGCACACCGTTGCTTTAAATTCATGTCAGTCATTGTCAGAACGCACACACAAATTGGTTTGACTAAAGCAAGCGCTAAAAACAACACACGTGACTAACAGGACGCTGAGAACCACAGCAGCTAGAGAGCGCCCATAAATAAAACCCCATTTCCATTTTTGAGGTGTGGTTTCAATCTCTGGAAGAGAATGAGGATGCTGAGAAGACACAAGAATGTTCTTGCTTACCAAAAAAACTGTTGATTGGTAATGCTTGTGAGAAGGAGCATTGCCACGATGCAGTATCAAGTTGTGTTTTGTTTTTGGTCTCGCACGCATGACACTTTAGATAAGTCAGTCAAGAAATGCTCGGTATCGACGATTTGCGAGCACAAGATCTCTCGAATTCTCGACATTTTCATCAGTTCTTGAAACCGTAGGCCTTCCACTATGATGTTCATTTTCAGTTAACGCTCTTCCTTATGAAATTTACTTAAACCACAGAAACACCAGAGCCATTGGCAAAATACTATATATCCCCATAGGGCTGCTGAAGTTTTGTAAACATTTCCATTGTGCTGTTTCCAAGTATTCGCACACCGTTGCTTTAAATTCGTGTCACTCATTGTCAGAACCCACTCACAAATTGGTTTGACTAAAGCAAGTGCTAAAAACAACGCACGTGACTAACGAGGTGGAATTCACTCTGCTAGTGTATCACATGTTCATTAACCTCGCTTCCAAGTTTGCATCATCAGTGTTGCCAGATCGAACACTAAGCTATCAGTTTCAGTGCTTCATTTAAACACCTTATATTACAGCTGGATCTAGAATTTAGTGACTCACCTGGCTCGCTCATTATGCTTGCTCTATCCTCTTCGTCACTGTCCTCCTCAGACTCACGTCCGCCACCGTCCTGTTCTGGAACAGGTACTAGGCTCCTGGTACCAATACTGGTGCGTCTTCTTCCCACACCTGGCCCCATCGCGCTGCAGACCGAAAAACCATAAGGTGATACATTCACACAAATTTCTCTGCTAATGATAAATTCGGACACTATATCCCTTATAATATATTGTAGTCTTGTTACAAAACCAATTCATGTATTTAAGCTCTTATACTGGAAACAAAAGAAAAGGAGGGGAAAACAGGAAGAATTGAAAGCTTTCAAGCTTTCCTGTAAGTTAGAGGATGGTTAGGAAATGTCTTAAGTTGCAAACAAGAAATATTTCGATCGCGACTAATGCCACGAGAAACGTATTTAGCAAAAACGTGTATTTTATAAGCTCTACACGTTTACCATTGCAAGCTTTTACCTATGTTTTGGGGCTTTCTTGTTTTACAAAGTCAATCAAACATGATAAATTTCACAGCAATTTCAAGATATCTGTGTTTCTGTCAGTATATTCAACATATAGCATTTGAACAAAAATCGTTAGAGCCTTTTTGAGAAAATAAAATATAAAAATATTCTATGGAAAGAGCAGTTTGGAGTGGAGCAGTTTCCTTGAGAATTTTCATGTCGCGTCCTCGGAAGATGTTCAACTTATTTCCTATCTTTCTATTTGTCAGACTTTTCAGTTTTGAAGTGTCACTCGCATGCACACCGATGGTTTTATTAAAGTGCCCTCTTTTAGTTCATTGAACCTCAAAAGTGTATTTCCGGTGAAACATCAATATCGAATGTTTCACATTGGACTTTCTATAATGAGTAATTAGTAGAGAAACTAAAAGCGATGAAAATGTTGTAATGAAAGTACAAATTAGAGTTTTATTATAACAGTTACATGTATTGCAATATAAATAATATATATATATATATATATTACATCGTTATCACCACCATCGTTGTCATACTAAGAAACAAAGAACGTTTGTAATGTTCTTAAAATGACATTTTAGCGAAGAAAGTTATCATGTTTATTTTACCAGAGGTACGCGGTAGGGAAATAAGAGTATAATTCCAGATTTAAAAATGTACTAATTCAAACCAAACTATGAACGAAGTTTACTTGGACGTGTGAATAAACGTGCTACTAAATTAAAGTTTAACAACGATACTATTACCCACACTAATAAGTTCGACACATTTCAGTTACCGTTCAATGCTATCCAGTTTTCTATTAATCTTTTCCAATGAAGTTGTTATCACCAACAGCTGCAGCTTGTCTTCAGATGACTTAGGATGAGTACACATGGCACATCGAAAGAGACCAGCCATGGAAAACTCTATAGAACCTTCTTCTTCTGCTTCTTTCTCTGCACGGCGTCTGAGAAATCCGAATAAAGATTTCTTGTTTTTCTTGGCTTCCTCCATGGCTTTCCGTTCTTCCTCTAATTCCTATAAAATACAAATAGAATGTTGAGTCATATATGTTTATTGGCATAAAATATGTTGGAAGGAGATTGTTGATTCTATCTCCCAAGGTTAACTGGCAATCACAACCTATTTCTCGAAAATAGCAATTCATGTTAAGTAGTTATCAATAAGGCAACAACTGTATAGAGCGAAAAATTGTAAATGGCGTGTTATTTATGGACGCTCTTTAACTGCTGTGATTCTCAGCGTCCCAATTCTAAATTGGGCGTGAAAGACCGATTAAATTTGCTCAGAGGTCTCTCTATCAGGCTTGAGGTTCTTTTATGTCCCGTAAATCTACGACACGGGACCAACGGCTTTACTTCCCTTCCGAAGGAAGCCTTGCTAACGATCTTTACACCCGAAAAAAAAGCCATCGTCCTCCGCCGGGTTTGGTTCTTTTCTGTCCCGTAAATCTACGACACGGGACCAACGGCTTTACTTCCCTTCCGAAGGAAGCCTTGCTAAGGATCTTTACACCCGAAAAAAAGCCATCGTCCTCCGCCGGGTTTGAACCCGCGACCTTGGGTATATGAAGTTAGCATGGTAACCATTACACAGTATGGAGCGACTTTAATTAATCAACGCCATGACGAAGGAAGAATGGAAACAGACAAACAACTACGAGCTTCGACACATCGTAGTAATGTGATACCAACCCACGGCTACCAGCACAAGTCCTGCAAAACAAGAGATTTCACCAACCAGATGAAGACTGTATCTATGAACTGAGCAACAAACATTGTGAAAGATAGCACTCAGGAAACTGCAAAAAAAGACAAACGTCAATTATAAAACTAGGACTAGATTAAGGCAATTCAGTTTATACATTTTCACACTGTGTGCATTTCATTTATAAATAAATATGGCAGTGGGAGAACCAGTCTGCATTTCAGGTTGCGGATTGGCCACTGCTTTTTAAATCATAGTTACCTTTTTAATAGAGATCCTGTTCCTGTCTGTGTGCCCTGTGCAGCGGCACTGACGGTACCGCATATGCTGGTAGAGTGTTCTGCTCTAGTAGCTCTTCGCACAACTCTCCAGCTACCAGTCTCCCTAGCGGAGGTCCTTGGCGATGACCTCGTGCGTTTTTTTTCTTTTTAGGAAAATCTTGTCAGAATCTTGTCAGAACTCCGGCGCTGTATTACTTTTTTCCTTAATCTTCTTTTTTCTTTTATCAGTTTCCTACATTTCCATTACCTTTTTTTTTTCTTTTTACTTATACGTACATAGACATACAGATTTACAAACACACCGACGATCGCCTTTGCCACGTAGCACCAAAGCTAGGTGCTTTAGCGAGCGCGGCCATGGGGATCGACAATGGTTGGCAGGGTTTTTAATGTTTTTTTTATCATTTAGTTTTACACTCAGGATCTAGTTTGTTTTATTTATCATCGTTATACGTTTCTACTTTTATCCCTTTTTACGCTCCATTGCTTCAAATGGTTTATATGTTAATTTATGGTTTTAGCAATGGATAGATTTTACACTTCATTTTATGTCAAGTTTCAACTCACATTTTAGTCCTGGTCTCGTGCCTCATTTAGTTTTATAAGGGTGCTGGTAACCTAATAGTTGCGCGCCCTAAAAACCCAATAATAATAATAATAATAATAATAATAATTAATAATATAATAATAGTGGAATACAATACCTTATCTATCTATGTATAATGTAACAAGTGAATGGTTATAACATTTGTGTAAGTAAATAATCCGATTTGGCATTCTCCTAAACTACTAAAGCTACAAAAGCCTTCGTTGATTTGAACATTACAAATGTGAGCCGCTCGGTAGACTCGTTCTGTCCACCTTCTGTTGTTCAGGAAGAACTGGGGACCAATAAACTTGTTCTTTGGTTAACCCTACATTAATGTACTAAAGGGTATATAGTCTTCTTATTTTTTTTATTTTTATTTATTTATTTATTTTGTAGCTTAACGTCCTTTAACTTGGTTGGTCATCGTCACTTGGACGATGAATGAAATTGGTGAAATCAGCTCAAATGAACTCCGGGTCCATGGAGCTTGAAGTCAATCGACATTTGTCTTCTCAGGATAAGGGAAAACCCCGGAAAAAACCTTATCCGGGTAACTCACCCTAAGCGAGATTCGAACTCGCGACCTGTTGAATGTGAGACAGACACGCCGTCACCACCACACTACCCAGGCGGGCTGGTATAATGTCTTGTACGAATATTTTGTTGATTCGTTTCACCGTCTATGACAAATAAATAACATATTCAAAACCATGTGTATAATACTCATACACCTAATTCTGCAGGAGCCATTAACTCCACGTTATATAATGTTTTTCAAAAATCAACACCAACCTGTTCCGTCTTGTTGGTGGCAACTTCTCGGGTACCCCAGGTGACCACGTTGAGGTTGAAGATGGAGTACACGATGAGCAGGAGGTACATTGAAGGCACAGTAACGTAGTACACGACTCCTGCAGGGAGACAGCCAAATTCCTGGGGGTGCAGGAATCCGGCGATGACCATCTCTCCAGCCACCACGAAGAAGAAGAGGGAGGAAGGTGCAAGAAAACCGTCCTCCCTGATCTGCAGCATGATGCCAACAAGTACGGCCATCATCACCAGGCCATACACCGCACTGATCACCTTGGCTGCCAGCAGCTATCAATGTAGAAAGCGTCCACAATTAAAATGGCTCTTGAGTGACAGTGGCAGTAACGTTTTAGTTGAAAATGACATTTTAGATGTTATAATTACATCATAAAATATTCTATAGACATCTGTGTTTAATTCTGGACATAGCTTTTTACGATTCGCAGTTTTTAAAAGCCCATCAACATATTTAAATCAGCTTTTAAGCCACATTTCTCGTTTCTGTATGCTTCTGTCTCATTTTTTTATTTCTGCGTATGAAATGTATTCAGTAAATTTCAGTTTTGTGCTGATTTGAATGCAAATTTGCTAAATATATTCTTAAATGTGCTATTCTAAAGATTTAAGGATACATATTTTATGTTTGTTTATTCATTGGCTCAAAAATTACTTTATACTAAAAGCAAGGAAAATTGTAATACAAACAATTGCATGAAACAACATTTCATTTCTATACAACTAATAATAAACTTAAATCATTCTTATATTCATTACTTAAGAATTAGAAAATTTACTACAGATAGCAGTGGAATTAATTTTGGACACCTTTTTGTTAAATTTAGTTTCAGATTTTAATAATGCATTCAACTCTCTGTCAGGATCATCTCATCTGGCAAATTATAGCCGAGAAGTGTTACCACAATTCAGTATTGAACCTCTTAATATAAACTGGAGCTGATTTGGCGCTTAATGGGTTACTTTGACTAACTTTGGAAAATATATAATGTGTTAAATATTTACACGCACATGTTATTTTATACTGCATGCAATGATAATACACAGAGGAGCTCAATATTTGAAAAAATCGATTAATTTTGGCATTATGACAATTCAACATCATTAACACTATAATCTCAAAAATACTGCATTTCTTCAATGTTGCACCGCCCAAAATGTAAGTTTTTGTTTATCTCTTATGGTGAACCAGTTACACAAAGTAATTCAGAAAGAAGAAACATGTTGAGACTATTCCTAAGAAATTCAGGATACAAATTTTATTTGTCATGTTAATGTCTTTAATATACGGCCTCTAATCAAAATTATTAGTCATTTTTGAGAAGAAATTACATGCCTAGGGTAGTTTCAGGTGGAGGAAAATTTCTGAAAATTTCTGAATTTCTGTCACATCCTTGAAAGATATGTAACTGTTCTATTTTCAGTTATGCTGTCCACACACACACACACACACGCGCGCGCGCGCGTTCGGACATTTCTTAAAAAAAACTGCTCTTTTTGGTTTAAGGAACCTCACATCATAAATTTCCGGTGAAATCTCGGTACTGAAAGTTTGGTTGGAATACAATACCTTCTCTACCTACCATGTATATTGTATATACGTGTTAGAGAAAGTAAAATGTAGAGATGAATATAATATATAATCACGTCAAATAACTTTTACTTTCTGTACCAGTATAGTAAGTAGGGGAAGTATTGTATTCCAATCAAAATGCAATACCTGAATCCAAAAATGGCATTAGCAGAAAAATATCTCTGTATATGTGTGTGTATATGTATATGTTTATCTGTGAACAGCAGATATTAATAAAACGAAAGGGCGGTTAAGTATCAAACTTGATATTTAAGTTAAACATCTTCCAAGGATGCGACATGAAGATCCCGACGATCCTTTACATCTAAAGCTTAATAATGTTGGTCTGCTTAGAAATGGATTTACCAATACTTTCCTCAAATGTTATTTGTCATGGGATATCGTTATTTGTTTTTCTTGCTCCTGGTTAAGCAAAGAGAACGGAATTTCAATGCCTTACGTACCGCCCAGCTCTTAAAATATTTGACTAATACGCCTAGTGCATTCCCTTATTACTTTTGTATCTGCTGGGAAATATGTAATACAACATTTATACAAATGTATATCTGGTTAAACGTGAAGTAGGTAGAAGAATACGCCTGTTAAAGAATAGTTTGTTGAAATGTCGTTAGAAAAAATAATATGAATTTAGCATAATCTTTTCCATAATTCATATTTACCCAAGTATGGGTCCGCTTTTTGAGAGATGTTTGAAAGGTTGCGATTCGTATATTTTCTATTTCTTCGCATTAGCTCGTTATTACGACTTCTGAATTCATTTCTCCACGCCTTCGAACGTTGCTTTTTTTTTCTTTTTCTTTTTGTTTCATTTATATAGCCACCGTTAACGTCTAAGGTCATATCGGGGGCTTTGCATTAGAAACAACTCGTTGTCTGTAGGTTCTTTAAGTTGGGTTTAAATCGTTTTATTTTCCTCAAAACACACACACATACACACACACCCTCACAAATATTCACTCTCACATACATATTTATAGACTTTGTGGGGACAGGGAATAATTCTGGTTAAGGAAAAATCTCCCTCCCCAGTCGGGAATCGAACCCGGGACCTCCGGGTCGAACGTTGTGCCCTATGTTGTAAACAACTATGTTTCTTTTTTTTCTTTTCTTTTTTTTAGCCTGAAATCGTTTCTAGCAAAGATGTACCATAACATAAACCTAAAAATAGCCTATTAATGAAAGCTGTAAAATATAAGGCAAAAAATTATAATCTCTACCCCAGAGAATACTAAATATATAGATAAACTTGTGTATTATTTTGACGAAGAGACCGGAGTTCTCACCTGTATGTTTTCCTTGCAGAGCAAGCAGACGAACATGTACACGAGGATGGGTACTATGTTGTAGAGGAAGCTGGTCCAGTTGTCGATTTTGAATGCTGCCACAAAAGCACCCACCAACATCAGGAAGATACTCCCTGGTCCAAGTATGGAGCCTAACATTAACAGTCCCTATCGGATAAATAACCAAAAAAAAAAGCATTATACCACTTTATTTTATTATAATATATATAATATAATTATGTATTTTATTTTACCTGAAATCCGAGCAGAATAGAGCAAAGCAAGTAACACCATAAGATTTTACACAAATCATGAAGATGATTTTAAGATGAAAATGTCTACCCAAACAATTTCCAAGAGAGACTTTAGAGAGGCGGAATCACATTCGAACGAAGGATCCTCGGCTTTGCACTTTATACTCTTCGACAAGAAACATTGTCTACCTTCCTGAATCTAGGTGAGGTTCTCATAACTTCAGCTTAGAAGATGTTTACGGTGAGTACCGACCTAGTACCATCTGGTAGATTCAGGGTGGCTGGTGACTTTGAACTTTGGTGGCTCACAAAATTATCGCTGATATTTGAATTTGTTACAGTAATAGACACCATGCCGTCAATTTTCAAATGTCATCAGCTTATTTGTTATAACTGTACTATTGTAAACCGTTTTTTTTTTTACTTTTTGTACATGGTATATGGTACGTAGGAGAGAAAATTCCATCCAAAATTCGATACCGAGATTTCTCCGGAAATACACGTTTTAGGGTCCCTTGTATAAAAACGTTTTTAGAAAAAGATCCGCGTTTGTGTGAACGCGATAACCCAAAACGAAGTGTCAGTAAAATACCAAACTTGGTATTTAAGTTTAGTATCATCCAGGGATGCGACACGAAGATTTTGAGAAAAATCCCCTCACCCCAGACTAACCTTTACATAAAAAAATGTTATATGTATGTATGTATGTATGTATGTATGTATGTATGTATGTATGTATGTATGTATGTATGTATGTATGTATGTATGTATGTATGTATGTATGTATGTATGTATGTATGTATGTATGTATGTATGTATGTATGTATGTATGTATGTATGTATGTATGTATGTATGTATGTATGTATGTATGTATGTATGTATGTATGTATGTATGTATGTATGTATGTATGTATGTATGTATGTATGTATGTATGTATGTATGTATGTATGTATGTATGTATGTATGTATGTATGTATGTATGTATGTATGTATGTATGTATGTATGTATGTATGTATGTATGTATGTATGTATGTATGTATGTATGTATGTATGTATGTATGTATGTATGTATGTATGTATGTATGTATGTATGTATGTATGTATGTATGTATGTATGTATGTATGTATGTATGTATGTATGTATGTATGTATGTATGTATGTATGTATGTATGTATGTATGTATGTATGTATGTATGTATGTATGTATGTATGTATGTATGTATGTATGTATGTATGTATGTATGTATGTATGTATGTATGTATGTATGTATGTATGTATGTATGTATGTATGTATGTATGTATGTATGTATGTATGTATGTATGTATGTATGTATGTATGTATGTATGTATGTATGTATGTATGTATGTATGTATGTATGTATGTATGTATGTATGTATGTATGTATGTATGTATGTATGTATGTATGTATGTATGTATGTATGTATGTATGTATGTATGTATGTATGTATGTATGTATGTATGTATGTATGTATGTATGTATGTATGTATGTATGTATGTATGTATGTATGTATGTATGTATGTATGTATGTATGTATGTATGTATGTATGTATGTATGTATGTATGTATGTATGTATGTATGTATGTATGTATGTATGTATGTATGTATGTATGTATGTATGTATGTATGTATGTATGTATGTATGTATGTATGTATGTATGTATGTATGTATGTATGTATGTATGTATGTATGTATGTATGTATGTATGTATGTATGTATGTATGTATGTATGTATGTATGCATGCATGTATGTATGTATAGAATTTTCTGGGAATAGGCTCCAAAGAGATCTTTATTCTGGATTAATTTTGCTTAAGTTTGCATAACTGGTAAAGCGTAAGAGGCAAAATCTTGCTGCACCAACACTAAATCTCGTTAAAACACACAATTTATGTCGTACACGTACTTTTTTCGCGAGTTGACCATTTCTGAGATATTCCTTGTTATTTGTTTCAGCTTTATAATATTTTTCTCACACGGAAATTTGTAAACTCCTAGTCATGCATAAAAACGGATTTCAACCACATAGCAATCAGCTTTCAAAATATTTGACTATCGTTTTAGTCTAGTATATTTTCCCTTCCACTTACAAGGAAGAAAGTATTTAAGACAATTTATGCTAATGTTTATCTCGATTATCACAAAGTAGATAGAAGAATAATCATTTAACAATAATTTGTTAGAGCGATGTAGAGAAAGTCATGTGAATGGAACACATCATATTTTTTATGTAAGGATAGTCAGGCAGAAGCTGCAAATTACTCACACATGGTCTATGCATGGATGTTTAGTAAATCTTGAAGCGGTATTAAGGCTCAGGATTTTAATTTATGAAAATGTACTTAAGCTCAAGCATTTAATTTAAAATAATTTATGTAGCCAATTTATCATTAATCACATGTTTGCATAAAAAAGCGCAGTAAAAGAGATAACAAGAATTGTATAAGCATTGTTTTAGAGGAGGAAATGGTGGTGGAGGAAATGCTAAAATTCACACGATGTCCAAAACCTGTGACATTCATAAAATGACCTTGCAAAAATTAATTAACATATACGTACTGTAATGCATGTTATTGTACAAATAACGTGTTATGCATATATTTATTAGTTTTCATGAAACAGACTGTTGTTAAATTGGAAATGCAGGCAAGAAATAGTTTCGTCTGATATGACCAAACCAGGTTAAAGGACGTTAAATCACAACAACAACAAAATAGTTAATTATGGTCGTAACAAGAGGCATGAAAACAAATACATACAATGGAATTATGCTTACATACAGGATGTTGTTTGCAGTTAAAATTTTAACATCGGAAGCTGTGAAATATAAATATATGTTGTAAAAGGATAAATATTAATTCAAAAACTATTTAACATACCAAAATTGTAAAATTATTGTAATTAACAGTATTATTTTCCTTCATTTGCTTTGTAAATAGAATTAGGTGAAATTCATGACCAAAAATTTTTTTGCTGTCATAGTAACATATAAAATACAATAGAGATAAACAATTTTCAGCTTTGTATGCAGATGAAAATATTAGGACTTGCGGATGCTTTATAACGTCGGTCAGACGATATCTAGAAAGACGTGGGAGTAATTTCATTGAATATTTTTGGGAAAGTTATCAAGCCAAAATCTGTTTACGGTAGAGTTGAGTATTGTAATAAGATTACTGTAAGCATAAATATAAGCTGATGTTAAAAAAAAGAGATAGAAAAAAAATTCTCTGGAACCACGCCAGTAATGTACGGCAAAATCAATTGAGCTGTAACTTAACGAATGGGAATATTCCATTAGCCATCGGCCAACAATACGTTCTTATATAGCTTAACCAACACAACGATCTTGCAAAAGAAACTTTTTAGGGACAAAAACAAAATCACTAACCAATGTTTTAGCAGAGGACAGCAGATCGAGACCAGAAGGCATTGGTTTTTGTCGACCAGGTTGCTGACGGAGCCACGTTGCCATCTTTTTAAATCTCACCCCATTCTTAGGCACCGAATTAAAACCTTAGGAAAGAAACGTAGATATTTCTACTTTCTCGAGCACGTATATACAATGTACATAGTAGGCAGAGAAGGTATTGTCTTTCACCCAAAAGTTACCAAAAGTTCACAGTAATACAGATTTTGAAGTCCATGGATTAAAAAAAAAAACATTTTAGTAAAAGGTCCGCGTATGTGTGGAGGATGGCTCAAAAACTAAAAAGCGGTCAATGTCAAATGTTATATTTAAGTTCAGCATCTCAAATATGCGACGAACATTTTATAGAAATTCACCCCATCCCCAACTACCCTTTACATGGGAAAAAATTCGAAAATTGTGATTTTCTCAAAAATGGCTCTAATGATTTTGATTAAAATCTCTTATATGTAAGATATTTACATTACAAGTAAAATGCATATCTTCAATTTTCTGGGAATAGCCTCTGAAGACATGTTTATTCTGGATGAATGTTGCATAATTGGTAAACCGTAAGAGGTGGACAAAAACTTACCGCACAAAAATTTTAGAGCTTGTTAAAACGCACAATTTATATCATACACATTTTTTCGTGGAGTTGACCGTTTTTGAGATATTCCTTGTTATTAGTTTCAGCTTTAAAATACTTATATTTTTCTCATGCGGGAATTGGTCAACTTCTGACCATACAAACAAAGATACTTCTATCACATAGAAATCAGCTTTTAAAAGCTTCAACTATCGGTTAACTATGGTAACAAGACCCTTTCTGCTACATTTTTCTAGATCAGCATTAAGTAAATAGAAGAATAAAATTTTTAAATAATAATTTATTGTAGAGATGGAAATGGCATGTTATTTATGGGCGCTCTTTAACTGCTGTAGTACCATTCTATACTGGACGAAAAGATCGCTTAATTTTGCTCAGAAGCCTCTCTATCAGGCTTGAGGTTCTTTTATGTGCCATAAATCTACGACACAGGACCAACGGCTTTACTTCCCTTTCGAAGGAAGCCATGCTAAGGATTTTACGCCCCAAAAAAATCCATCATCCTCCGCCGCGTTTGAGTATATGATGTTAGCATGGTAACTATTACACCACGGAGGGCGACTACGTTGTAGAGATGTAGAGAAAGTCATGTGAATAGAACACATCAGATTTTTATGATCTGAAATCAACATTATTTTTTAAAAATTTCTCAGTCGATAGAATTTAGAGCACGAGGATATTTAATTCATAGAAATTAAATACTTTTGCTGATTTTTTTCACGATTTACTATATGGCCGGATTTCTGTTCCCGATGACAATTCATAATTATTACTTATATTTCTTTTGCGAGTCTTTTACAGGCATTGCGTTGCTTTAATTCACTTTGTTGCAAGTTATTTTATTTTCTGCGAGAAGACAGCAAATAGCAATTCCTCGAAGCATCCAAAGCCAACACGTAGCTATTTAGCGTTCTCCCGCGGAAGATAATTCACTTTGTCTGCTAAGGTACAATTCCCTATGTGTAACAAATTTTAACTCTCGATTCACGATGGCTTGGATTTTCCAGACCGTGTCCCCTGCTACCGGTATCGGCACTCTTCCGTGGTCAACCCGCGTCACCTGGCGTTCTGGATCGTGAGTTCTGCACTTCTGTGGCTTACCTGGTACATGATGTATGGCCGTGAAATATTGTCATTGACTTTGACAGTACGCTGGTAGTTGGAGAGCAGATCCATGATGTTGGCCATGGTCGAAGGAACCCATCTTCTTCTCTGTTTGTAGAACTCGTCAAATCCTTCAGGACAATGAGTGTAGGCGTCACTGGCAGCCGAGTATTCCACACGATATCCTCTCTGTAGTAGAAGAGTACACAGCCAACGATCCTCTCCTATAAATACAATTCGGGGTTCAAACAAAGTATGTACAATGCAATTTCATCCCCATTTTGCTGAAGGCAAGGGCAAACCCCGCAGTACGGCCTTGTTTAGTAAGCCCTTAGGCGAGTTATGACTGGCACTCATGGTCTAGTCTAAAATAAATTTTCATTGGGAACTACATTTTTGTATATAGAATTGTACATATCATACGGTCTATTTCATGCAGAAGAAGTGCAACATACGCTTTGAGATATATGCAAACAGTTCCCAATATAAACCAGCTGAAGAGTTCGAGCCAGCTATTAGCGGGGCATCCACCATTCACAAAGAGACATAATTGAACATACCTATATGGTTCAGTATCACATCCAAAACAGAACGATTAATTTTCTTGGATTGTTATTATTATTAATTATTATTATTGCACTACCATTATTGGGGACTTCATTTAGGTTACGTAAAGACTGAAGTTCGCTGCACATTTACCTGTAGATGCAAGCAGCGCGTGCTCTTCAAGCCGTTTTGTTTTCAACAGAGAACATCACATACAAGCAGGCGGGAATGGTAGTCTCAACTGTAGTAATGGACAACGAGTGTAACGACCTCGCCTCCTGTGTCTGTTCATCAATCCCCGTAGCACTGTTAATTAGCAATCCCTCAAACGATACCTTTATGTGCTCCTTAATTATAATTGCTGTTATTATTATTATCATCATCTGAAATTCTTGTTCCGTTATTTAAGTTATATGTGGATTTCACTCTTTACCCTTCTTATACAGCCTTTATTACACCACTTTCTCTCCCTCCGTGCCCTGTGATATTTTCTAAATCGACATTAAACCGTTCTTTTTCTGAAGCCATTCATGAATTAAGAAGCTAACTACAAAATTAAACATGAACATTTATGCTTATCGAGAAAATCATAGTCGATAATCGCCATCGTAATCAATGCAAAGAAAGCATTAAGAAGTATCATACTTGTGTTCTGACAATGAAACTGCTAGGGAAAGAGATTGTGCTAAACATGGAGCATACCTTGATCATATTGAACGTAATGTCTTGCTTCTTTGGCAGTAGTTGTGTACCTCTTCATGACATTGTCGTTCATCAGGGCTATGCCTCTGAAAAGAGAGAAGCATCCAGGAGAGCAGAGAACGCAGCCAATCATGTGTTCTGTGGCCTTCTGCATCCAGTGACCAATGGCATATTCAAATTTCTGATACCATACCATTGGACCTATAAAGAAAGTGTGTTAGCCACATGTCTTCTCTTCCCAAAAAACAATACATAAAAGTTACTATATATATTTCAGATAACTTAACTTAATGCAACTTATAAAGCAAAATAAATTAAATTAAACACAATGAGAAAAATACTATATCAAACTAAATAAAATAAAATAATAATAATAATTTACTTCCAAAAAATGAGAAAAAATAAGTGCTTTTATTACAGTAACTAAAACTAAACGACAGGGAATAAGTTAAAGCAAAATTAATAAACGTATAACTACAATTCTATCTAATATTTACTGGAAGCCAGTAAATGTAACTAGTAACCTATTACACCTAACTACAAAACTAACTTCTATCTACTGGAAGCTAGAGGAAAATTTTCTGAAAACCAGCATTCAACTAATATATTAACCTATTTATAGTAAGTTTCTACTAGTTTATTAATTCCACAAAAGGACCGTTATTATTTATTTTTTATTATTATTAATATTGAGATTATTCTTCTTCTTATTATTATTACTATTATTATATTAGTTTCTTATCTCACTTTGTTTATTTAAAATATTAAATAAATCAATTTATTCTCTCAATTTAACCTTTTAGTTAATATTAATAACTACTTCATTTCTTTATTTTATAAATTTACTATAATGCAATTTTTTTAATAACTCAGCTACTTTATATATAATCAATTTTAGTGCTTAAGTAACTAATTAATAATTTTAACTATATTAAAATATAAACATTTTATTTATTTTAATTATATATACCTTCTTTTCTCTTTCATTTATCATTTGCACGTCACCATTTATCACTTAACACTTATTCTAGCTAAACTTCACCAAAACATTCACTTCACCACTGCCAAAATGGCGTATTTCTTTAGCTTAATGCCTCAAGAACTCGAACCTCACCTGTTCCTATTGGATGAATTCTCCCACATGCAGCTCCCAAATGCTCGTTCTTCTTCATGAGGTCCAGCAGCAAGTGTACCGCCTCAGGCTTGAAATCGATGTCCCCGTCCAGCGCCAGGATGTACGTGTTGCGAGCGATGACATCCTTCCTCGTGGGGGAGATTGGCAACTCCATGAGACGATGTCCCAGGAGATAGTACATGTACATGACCTGGCTCCAGCGCTTCTTGTGACGGATCTTGGCCTTGTCCTTGAGATGGGCTATAAGCTTAGTTTTCCCAGGCAGAGTCCACACGAGACGCCCACCGTAAGGTGTGGGATACTTGACAGGAGGCCTCAAATGGTAGTTTGTGGAGTGAACTTCCGAAGCAGCTTCGTCAATCGTTTCCAAGAGCGTGCGCACAAACGGGTTCACTATCATATCTTCCTTCACTATGTCGTTCACTACTTCATTGGTGAAGGCGTCATCGAAAAAGATGTGAGCTGTGAGCAGGCAAAAACAATGATTGATACGCTCTATAGAAGTGCTTTAGCAAACTGTTCGTTTCATTACCAAATTTATGAAGAAAAAGTATAAGAAATTAAGAAAAAAAAAAGGTACCACATTGAATAGCACATTATTTATGATATATGTCATTAGAAAATCTGTGTTTATATGATATATCACATATGCCCTATATTATAGGGTAATTTATAAAAGCATTCAACGGATATTCCAGTTCTTTCATATTGATACATACTTTTACTTCTCTACGCCCATAAGGTATAAGACATGTCCAAAAGTTTTTCAATTGAGGTGCTTAAGAAAATTTCAAGTCAACAAATTTCAATTCAGAATTGTAGAGTTTGAATATCGGAGAATATTTTGACCTCTAGGGGTAAATCTGGAGTTTTAATAATTTCTAGCCAAAGGGCTAAATGAACACACTTATAACCTTTAAAATTGGGATATTGGTGAGATAGAGATAGATAGATAGAGAGAGAGAGAGAGAGAGAGAGAGAGAGAGAGAGAGAGAGAATTACACATCGTGTTCATATCGCTTAATTTTCTTTAACATTTTTATTAATAAAGTCATTTGTTATTGTGTCGACAAACCTTTGAATAGCTATATTACAGAGTTCCTAATTACAAGCTGCTTTAAAATTTCAAATTGTCATATAGTAATTGTTAAACCGGTACATCAATACACTTTATGTGTGTACACCTAAACTACAGAACCCAACTTACGGTTTTATGTTACAGCTTTAAACGCTATTTTCACCTCTTGGGTGGAAGTTTACACCGGTTAATCTATCTTGACAAAATAGTTTTCACTTATACTAAGCTACCTTACAACATACAGTAGTTATCCAACTCTTATTATCAATCATATGCGCGTTTTACCTCCTGTATTCATTTAGTAGGTAGACGAAGAATTTAGTGCAATTCACCCAAATATGTAATATGATTTCACTAGAAATACATACTTTGAAGAACTCTGAATCCAAAAAGAACCACTTTTGGAACCATTCCGATGTGTGTTGTGTGTGTGTGTGTGTGTGTGAGAGAGAGAGAGAGAGAGAGAGAGAGAGAGAGAGAGAGAAAGAAAGAGAGATTGTGGTGTATGCATATGTACCTTTGAACACAAGAGCTTAAAAAGTAAATGTTGTATGAACATCAAACTTGGTATTTAAGTTCAGCATCTTCCAACATCAACTCGTTGCTTTGGAGGCAGTTTACCCTAGCCGAGATTCGAACTCTGGACCACTTGAATGTGAGGCAGACACGCGTCCCCCTTACCACAAATGTGGGCCTTTAAGACTTATCGGAAAATCACAAAAGGTCGATAATAACTACATATTATTTAGGGAGAAAGCGAATTATCAAGCACTTTTTGCACCTGACATAGACCTAAAATTCTCATTCCTAATTATATGATCATCTCTTTATTTTCAACGTTTTAAGGTGAGATTTAACACAGTATTGTATTGCAAAGATGTGCAACTCTAGATGTCAAATATGTGCGATTCTCAAGAAAATCACATCACCCAAATACCCAATGCAGAAAAGTATCGTGTTCTATATAACCAGATATAAACTGTCATTCACGTCAAATTTAGGATTTTGAAATAAAAATAAAATGGAAAAAAGTAAAATTCAAATCGCACTGGCTCTCTGGTACACAACGTTTAATGCACTTTGAGTGTCACAGTTATTTTAATATAAACTCTTACCTTCAAACTCGTAATAGTCCGGATCGACAATCTTGAGATGTTTCTGTGCAAGTCGCCGAGCACTTTGGTCCATGTCCATGCGTAAAATAGATTTTAACATTTCCATCATTTCTTCTCGGGTCTCATGCCACATTGTTGCGCATGCATAGATGCGTGGAATCGTGTCGGAGGGTTCTATCCTTCCTGCTGCTCCTGGTGAGATAGCAGCGTCCAGTTCTTGTTCCGCCTCGTGGCCGATCTTGTCTAGGTCCTGTAACAGAAACGTCTTGTAGAAACCTATAAATTTCTTGAAAATACATATTTTGAAATATAAGATGGATGTTGTACTTACCTCAGTCGTCACGACTTCCTCGTCCTGTCTATAGCGATTCAAAGCCAGAGACTGGTCAACTAGATAGCCATTGTACATGGGCAGTCTGAAAATCTTCTCTGTAGGAGCCAGACGTTCGATACGAGGAGACCACAAATGTCTGGTGATCCAGGTTTGGGAAAACACCCAGAGGATCCAAACCCAACCACAGTTCCCTATCAAGAACTCTCCCAGAGGTTCATAATATGGTGGCGATTCGAAGAAAATGTGGTCCGGGATGAAGCCGTGAAAGTAGCAGGGATCAGTGAGGCGGAGGCCGCATGCTGTCACAGCCAGGGAGAGAGTGATTGGCACAGTCATGTTGATAGGCAGAGCCATGCCCATGATCTGGATTCTGATGCGGCAGGCGAACTTGCCCATTACATAGCAAAGATATGCGCTGCCCACCTGGATTATCATCACCCATAACGGAGATAGGTGGTCTGTCTCCACAGTGAAGTACCGACCGCCATCTATTGCCTCGGATGTTGAGCTGTTCCACAAAGACATCATCTATGGAAACATAAATAACATATATTGATATAACAATTAGTAATTGTAACAATTCTCCACTTATCTTTTTGAAATCCAAGGAATAGTTTCGCAATAAAAGGTTATAATGCATAGTCAGCTCAATTTGTTTTTGATCTTGTTTATTTACATTGTTATGGTTACTGCTACTAGGTGGATTGTGTACTAAGGCATTGCTAACTACTGGAATCAAAACAAATTTGGTTAGAGAATCAATTGGTGGTATATCAAAATTCATTGCATGATTTTTATCCTTTAGTATAAATATTTTCTCCCAGACCATTAAATCTAGGGGTCCATTTAAGCGTTTTAATAATTTAACATATGAATTTATTTCATGATTAAATTTCCAAAAATGTTCTGCCACAGCTGATTTATCAATTTGCTTGTCTTTAATATTCCTAAAGTCCTTTATTACTCTGGTTTCCAAATGACGTTTAGTCTTACCAGTGTAAAGTAGGTCACAATTTAAAAATTTAATTCATAAATGCCAGATGTTTTATTTTTTGAAATTTCATCTTTTTTAGAACAGCCTAACAAACTTTATATTGTATATATTTTGAGGAACCAATATTATACCATGCTCTTTGAAAATATTTGTGAATGTTTTATTTGCCCAGGGGTAATAAGTAAATTTTTTTAAAAATGTAATTATCTTTCATTTTCTTAATAGCAGAAACCTCTTTAATAGCATTTTGATATTTAAAATTCCCAATTTTTTATTTATAAAAATCAGTATTAAAACCATTAAAAAAGCAGTGCTGATAATATGTTTATATTCTTTATAGACTTCAGCTTTATCAAGGGGTAAATTAATTAAACTATTAAAAACAGCACATTTATGTGAAAAATTGTTAAAGTCATATTTTTATGTAATTAACAGTATGAGTTTGTTTTCTGTATATTCCAAAATTATTGTTATTGTTATTTTTTATTATTTTTTATTCACTTTCAATTTCTGACGCAGCTAATGGCTCGTTTTTGTCTGAGAATGTACAGCGAGACAAATAAGAGTGTGATGAAGTCTTAAATGTTTATATGGAGAAAATAAAATGGAACAATGAAATGAGAAAACACTTTTAACTAATGCATTATAATCTGGTCTCACAAATTCCAGCTTTTACTTGCAATAATATAACGTATTGAATTAATTGCCAAATTTGTTTGATTCTTTATTTTTAAATTGCATTGGGAAAGAACAAAAGTCAGTGGAAGCATATAAAGTTCCTGGCGACAAATCTCTTTTAGAACATTTTGTATTAAAATCGGGAGCACACGAGTATCATCAAGCGCCTCTCCTTTCTCGTGCATGGGAACGTTAATGGAACAGCTAACAGCTATCCAATAAAGATAGATTTATTTACTTCGGTGGCAGTGAAGTCCCTTTGGACACGAACTTGAAGACACGATCTGCACGACCGTCCTGCTATGTGGCGGTATTCGAAACATGACAAAAATGCAAATGACGATTTTGTTTAAATTGTTATATTTATACGCATATGCTGACTATTACTTTCTCTAGCATTTATGTACAATGTATATAGTGTATAGAGAAGGTACTGTATTCCACCCAAAAATGGAAAAAAAATTATAAAGCTTCGTGTGTGTGTATTCAAGTTCATCAAGAATGCGACATGAAGATTTTCAGGAATCCCCCCAACTACCCTTTACCTGTAACAATTTAAAAAAAGTTTTATTTTCTCAAAAATGGCTAACAAATTTGATTAAAATACATTATGCGTAATATATTTTTATGACAAACAAAATGTGTATCTTGAATTTTCTAGGAATAGCCTATGCAGACCTTTCATTCAACCTTTCATTCTGGATGACTTTTATATAGTGGTAAACCGTAAGAGAAAATGTAGATCTCGTTAAAACACACAATTTGTCATAATAATTTTGCAGAGATATTCCCTGTTATTGATTTCAGTTTTAAAATGTCTAAAACTTTTCTCAAACAGGAAGCCCTCGTCCGTTTCATATCCCTTTTGTTTTACTCCCGACCATGGAAAGAGACCCGGATTTCAATGACATTCGCCTAGCAGCAGCTTTTAAAAGATTTGAGGGCGGCTTTAGCTTAGTGTACTCCCTTATTTACATTCTACTTATAAGTAACTAAGTAACAAAGACCATTGTTATGGTAATGTTTATCTTGATTAACATTGGGTATGTAGACAAAAGAATAATATTTAGTAAGAATAGTTTGCTTGCCGACAGAGAAAGTCATGTGAATGGAGCACATATATTTTTTTTTTCTTTTTCCACTTTACATTCAAAACTTTTTGTATGTTGTTTTGTGGCAACAATAATTTTTATTAAAATGCTATATGTATGTGGATATACTATATGACAAATGAAATGCGTACGTTGAATGTGATACATTTTTTCGTCTTTATTTTCAGGTCTGAAGGCAATGTTACGTTGGACCTTAACTTTCACAAAATTATCTTGATAAAGGGAAGAGGCCTGGAATTCGAGAAAGACAATGTGGTCCATACGATCTTCTTGACACAGGTGTTCTGTAAGAAGTATTTACTCTAAGCGCCAGTCACTCAAATCTGGATTACTTACCTCGGTGACATTGAGGTATCGGGGCGACGTCACATTGGACATGAGCTTGAAGACATGATCCACACGACCATCCTGGTAGAGGACGGAGCCCAGGAACACGAGGAAGAAGCACAACACCTTTACCCAGGGTATGAAAATGTAGCTGAAGTAACGGGTCTTCTTGAGGCGGTCTAGATATTCGCTGAGAGGTGTCTTGTCCATGTAGTTTTCTGCCCAGCCGAAGGATATCAGAAGTAGAGCTAGCGGCAACATCCATAACTCTGGCTTGGAGCTGGCGTCCAGCATCGTCCAGACAACGAGTCCTGTCAGTTGGGTTGACATGGCCACCACGTCCAGTATTTTGTACAAGTCGCAGTCCCACAGCGGGAATAGGGCTGCAAGAGCAATTTTTTTCGTTATTTTTCTTTATATATATTTATTAAACATTATTATTTGTTTTCTATGTTGTGTTTTTGTTAATTAGCTATAGAAATGTAATGAGGTTTTATTTCTGGTCGCTCTTTGGCGGTTCTCAGCATCCCATCCTATATTGAGCGTGAAAGACTGCTTGACTTTGATCAGAGGCTTCTTTATCAGACTTGAAGTTCTTTGTCGTACTCCGTGGTGTAATGGTTACCTTGCTAAGGTTGCAGGTTAAAACCCGGCGGAGGGCGATGGTTTTTTTCGGGCGTAAAAATCCTTAGCATGGCTTCCTTCGGAAAGGAAGAAAACCGTTGGTCCCGTGTCGTAGATTTACGGCACGTAAAAGAACCTCAAGCAAAATTAAGCGATCTTTCACGCCCAGTATTGAATGGGACGCTGAGAACCACATCAGTTATAGAGAGTCCATAAATAAAACTCCATTTAATTTAATTGTGAAGTTCTCTTTTTATTGCCGTAAATTTACGACACGGGACCAACGACGTTACTTCCCTTCCGAAGGAAACCATGCTAAGGACTTTTACGCCCGAAAAAAACCATCGTCCTCCGCCGGGTTTTAATTAGTTATAGATAAATCTGTACAACAATGAATGTATAAAATTATTTAGCAACAGCTTAATAGATTTAAAACTTTTGCGATAGACGTCCTGGTTTAGGAAATCAGATACTAGGGTCACAAATTACAGATTTGTATTTTATTTTTATTCCAGTGATTATTGATATTTTATAGAGAAGTTTAATAGAACGACTAGTTATAAAGCGCGTATTTTACAAAGAGTCACTTGAATAATGTTTTGGTTTTGATAATGAGCATTAGAATTTACTATTTCCAAAGCTTAATTAAAAATATTCAGTTCTCAAATATAAGTTAGCACTTTGATGAAGTTTTTAAATAGTGTTTGCTTTTTAAATAGTGTACAAAGTTGTATGTTTGCTTGTCTGAACAGCAAAAACGGAATATCTGTAGAAGAAGATACATTTTAATTTTAATTAACTAAAGTGAAGAAGTTAATATATCCAGAAATAAAATATATATTTGATTGAAACATGGTACGAATCGGTACTTGTTTTATTGCCAGTATGCCTGTACAAAGTCTCTAGCTTTTAATATTTTATAAAATCAGCTTTGCACTTCGGTGTCTCCTTAGCAGTACCCTACACAGTTACTGATTACCTTTTCCTTGTAAATGTGCTAGTAACAAGTGTATCTGCTGTTATCTCAGAAACTTAATACGATATTACTTGATTACAATATAATTTTATACGAATTTAAATAAAACGCACCAGAAGTTTCGGAGAAGGTATGAATCGTGGCCTCCCCCCCCCCCAACTTTCTTCCCATTAATACGACTCTGCGATTAAGAATGGTTGCGAAACGAGGTTGAAATTCGAGTACAGCAATCCTACGAACAAAGTAAGATCGCCCTTAGCAGATATTGTGATATGCTAGTTTTTAAACAGCCTCGAATATTAATTCATAAAGTATCCAACTAAAATGTTTGTAGCCTGCCTGGGTAGTGTGGTGGTAGTGTGTCGGCCTCACATTCAAAAGGTCGTGAGTTCGAATCTCGCTTAGGGTGAGTTACTCGGATAAGGCTTTTTTCGGGGTTTTCCCTTATTCTAAGAAGACGAATGTCAAGTAACTTTAAGCTCTATGACCCCGAGATCATTTGAGCATCATTTCACCAATTTCATTCATCGTCCAATGTGACCAACTAAGTTAATGACCGCTTGCACTCTTAAAAGTACTGTCTTTCTTAACGTTAGCGGCTCATGCTAGAAATTGAACATTATTTTATAAAACTCAGTAATATATATATGTATACATAATTTTTATAGCACTCCATTGTTATCGCCCTTGTTTCTTACCTTGAAAATTATACGTACATTAAGCGGAGAACTTGTGTAGATTAATTTAATAGTGGATTACAATTTAATTGTTTCGAATCCAAACAAGGATGTTTTCAAAACCAATTTTATTACCTCTTCACAAGAAATTAATATAACAAATGGAAACAGTTGTTTATTACACTTATTCTGTTTATTTATTTTTGTGACAGCCTTGAATATGCTATAGAATGTTATTAGCAGAGCTAGGAAGTTCGTACCGATTTCTTTATGCAGAGTAAGAACGACCAGGTTTGGCAATACCATGTGGCGCTACTTGTGCGAGCAAAGGTCAACGTAGAGTGCAACCAATTACTGCAAAACAGCTATCACTGCATAACACTGTACCACGTCGTTAGGAAGGAAGACGATCGAATAACATCTTATTTTGCTCAAGTATCAGCACAATTAACTTGTTTTACACCCATAGTAAGTTTTCTAGCAATGTACTTATGTATGTTCTTATTCAGAAATCGATGGCAGTTCTAGTAACAGAACAGCTTCACAGAAGTATATTATTGATTGCAAATTTATTCAAAGAGTTAACCTACAAGTACCACACTGTTACAGCCCTGAGATATGGAACTGAACTGAATCTGTGCGGCATGTACTTCTACTGTCAAGACGGATCTATTGATCCATTAGCATCCTACCTGAAATAAAGATGAAAATGAAAAGATATATCGCATACAAGCTACACTCTTAGATCCCAACAAATACTATTTGTTTGGTGATACTAATATATCATGCAAAATGGAGCAAACTTTTTCAAATTACAAATCTTGTTTGTTGGAACGTAGAATGGGTTATCATTTGAAAGGATTAGAAGTACATGTAGTTTTTCGGAATATGACTGTAGATGTGTAAAGCTTTAGTTTGATTCCTCATTTCCTTTTTTTCCTGGTAAGAGTCTGAAGATATTTAAGAAATTAATTTTATTATTTAGATATTATTTCACATTTGATCAGTAAATATTACAATTTGTGTTATAATTGCTTAGATGTTTTCATAATGCACATATGCAAAGAAGAAATTAGCCAGTCAGTCATATATATATATATATATATATATATATATATATATATATATATATGTAACAATTTGTATGTTATACATAATGATCTAAATAGGTGTGCATTTATGAATGTCTCATAAGTAATTTTTGTTCTCTGGTAACAGTACTGTTTACTTGACAACAGGTTTTTTTTCCTACCCCCCCCCCCCTGCGTCCTTATCAATGATATGTTTTGATGCGGCGAGTTGGTCGGTCGCAACCTGTATTCGGATCGGTGAACGGTACGAACTTCCTAGCTCTGGTTATTATTGTGCAACTTATATTGTTGTCACCACTGATAGTGTGAAGGTCAAACAGCAACAAATACCAAACCAGAACAGCCTAGAGCTCACCATTGCGGAATGTATATTGTTATTTCCACACAAACTTTTTTTTTTAGGTTAACGTCCATTTCTTACCTAAGAGGGCAGGGATGAAGCACATACAATTAGTCAGCATTGCGCCCTTGAGAACATCCAGTTGGGGTAGCACCACGAACACCAAGAGGCCCATGCCGGTGGCGTGCAGGACCTCCGGAACGAGGGCCACGCAAAATGTCGGGAAGTCGGACACGGCGACAGTCTTGAAGATAAATTTATTGACGGCTCTGTAGAAGGTGGCGAACTCTGGCGCAACATACGCGAAGAACGCTATCCATAACCACGCCACCCGCTCAGTTTCAGGGAGAGTCACCTGGAATTGTCTCTCCGTGGCTGCAACATCTGATATTTCATTTTGGATAAATAAACTGTTGAATTATTAGTGCAAGAAAGCTTGAACCAAATATAGAGTCTACAATGGATAGTAATGTTTATATAATCAATTATATGATAGAAGATGTAACACTTAATCCGTTTACTTTTTAGTTTTAGTATTTGTAATATCGATAATGTTTTATCGTGCTAACAATGTATTGATTTCAAAGCAAATAAATGGAGTATGCAGTGTTTTAGTTATAATAAAATATAGGAATTCCTCAGCATTAAGCTAGGACTAAAGGAAATGAAATTGTTGCTGGAGTTTACGCAGGTTACAAACCATCCCCTTCCCTCGTGCACGATTCAAAAAGGGTACAAACGATATGCCGCTTTCTAGAGGCTATAAACACAAACTTTCAAAGAGTGTTTGCTGTACCGGATGACAGTTGTGTAGTCGAAACGAACTAATAGCCCAAGTACTGAAGAGCATCGTGGTCTCATTTCCGTAAATATTTCTCTGTATCTTTCCCTCATTTGCTTGTTTTTAGTACTGCGTTGTCATTTTATTTAATTTCCAATATGGCATTTAGAAGTTTATAGTGCTATTCAATGCTAAAGAGTTCTTTAAATCTGTTGACTGGTTTCTTAATCTATTGTAAACGAAAATATTTAACCTTCCAAATTAGTACCTTTAATTCTGATAGTTGTATATGAAAATTAAGGGAACCGATTTGTGAATATTTCAAAACCTAAATACTGAACTTATCTTTCTGAATACTCTGCATCTTAAATATGAATAAAGAAATGCGGTTTTAAAGTTTGTACCAAACGTCTTTTCAGCCGCGACCTGGGAAAATGACACCGCAAGCAATTCCGTAAAATGTGCGTGCTGGCTTCCTCAGTTTCATTCAGCGTTGGAGAACATTAATATTAATTAATGAATTACGCTATTGATAAAGGAGCGACAGTTGCTACATAACTTGCGCCAGAAAAATTGGAAATAGTGTTGTACCTATTTAAAATTCTATTCCTCGGATTTTGACATTACCTAGCATGAATTTAGTTGACCGAGTTTTCTGGGTGAAAAAATATCACTCGTCAGTTAAACATGATATACCAATGAACAAGTTTAATTTTCCACATTGCCATCGATACGATCATCAAAATACCTACACTGGTTTCCGGTGTATTGTTAAACATGCCGGTCTCCATGGCCGCGCTCGCCAAGGCGTCTCGCTTTGGTGCTTCGTAGCGCAGGGGATCGTGGGTTCGAGTCCCGCCTTGGGCATGGGTGTTATATGTTTGTGTATATATGTGTGTGTAAAAAGAATAAAACAGCAATTCCGGAATCATACAGCAAACAAAGTAAAAAAATAGGTAAATCAAAAGTAGGGTGTACAGCGCCAGAGTTCCGACCAGACTCCGGAACTGTATTAAAAAGAAAGGGAAAAATATTTTACATGTATTGTTTACATTTTCATTACACATCTCGAGTTGTTGTACCAACCTTAAATTACTTATTTGCGCTGTATTTTTTTTTTTTTTTTTTTTTATTATTGTTTCATTTGTATAGCCCCCTTTAACTTCAATGGTCATATCGGGGGCTTTGACTTGTGAAACAACTCGTATTACTGTAGGTTAGAGCATTAGGTTAATCATTATTATATTGCTAACACACACGCACTTTCACATTCATACTTCCAGACTCTGTGGGGGATAGGGAATAAATCTGGTTAAAGAAAAATTCCCCGCCCCAGCCGGGAATCGAACCCGGGACCTCCGGGTGAGAAGTCAGCTCGCTGACCACTCGACCACGAAGGCAGTCTGCGCTATATTGTCAGTCGTCTAACCGGAGTTAGCTAACTTTGCACAGCATATAGCTACCAAGATCAAGTATTTCTTACCGATGTTCTTGCCACAATAGGGAAGAGTCCTGTGCGGCTTCAACTGGGCGGTGATGATCAGTAGCGCCATCTTGCTGACTACTGCACAACCTAGTACAAACAGCATCGTTACTGGATAGGAGAATAGCTTCATGAACTTCACAGCGGTCTTCACCCAGGTTGCCTCCGCCATGGATCCAGACAATTCCTCCATCGGCTCGTCCTTGAAGGCGTCCCATTCTTTGACCACCTGAGGCCGCCGTCCACCGCCCAACCTGGTAAGTGAGTGCATAAAAAATACATTGTGGGAAGAAAAATACATAACCTATAAATGCTGTTGCTATAACTAAAAATAAAATGAATACTCCTACTATTCATGTGTAATAACATTTGTATGAACCATAATATATTCCTCGTCCTATAAGTTGTGACGTTGCAGGAAATGTTGAGGATAAATTTCCTACAGCAGATGACGCGCGGTAGTAGATAATTTTGGGAGGTCCGAAAGCTGCCAGTTTGGTAGTGCCCAAAGGTTGGCAAACCTGAAACGATCGGGAGAAAGAGTTGAAACCCGAACGTCTCGTTCTGATTCTGAATTTGACAGAGAATCGGCATTCGATTATGAGTAGGTGAGTTACGATTGGGTCAGCGACGAGTTAACGCTGACGTGTTACAACTCCGTTGTATGCGGTTCAGAGACGTGGTGTGAGGCAGCCATTTACAGTAACTCTTCAGCACAAATATATACGACACTGGCATTACGTAAATGTAATGATAACCTTTGAAAATGTTCGTTTACGCAAATGTGTAAGTCGTCTAGAACATCAACGGGAAGTTATATTCTCGATTGGGAAGGAAAGAAGTATTTCTTCCTTTGTGTCGTGTGACCGGTGCAAAGGTCAAGTTTCTGAAGGTCCGTTGCTGCTGGTTTAAGCACAACCAGTTTGATGTTAGTCTGCCTGGACGTGTTAATTGCTGTTCGTCGTAGTGCTGTGCAATATAGCGGCATTCACTCTTGGTTTCTTCGATGGAATAAGGTGCTGTATAGATGGAATCTTTTGGGAGCAGAACGAGTAATTCTTCCACCGGGAATTTTCCCTGGTAAGGGCGTAGATCCTCTGCAGCCGCCATGTTGGGAAAAGCTTCGAGTTCAACATGGATTTCCGTGTAAGATGAGATTTTCGGACAGCTACTGAATATAAGGTAGGAAGTAAATGTTCCTGTTTAAAGTCTCTGGCCAAGTCTTGCAGGAAAAGTGTAGTGCGCGAGACAGTAATTCGTGGCATATTGTCGGTCATTTATGAAGAAATGCAGTTTTATTTCAATTTCTGAAGAATATTTTAATTCAAGATAAAGTACATTCTGCTAAAACTCTGATGCTCGAGCAAGAAAGTGATGCATTCGGAGTAAAATTCACAAGTGTAGTTGAAATCTAATGTTTCCCCCTTTTTACTGTAAAGTGAAGGTTGTCGTGTAAATGATAAGGGGTCTAGCTACCCATTGTTAATATCTTTTCATATTTGGTTACTATAAAGAACTTCGGCCCCTCTAGAAATTAAATTGTGGTTTGACTAAGTTTGGTGTATACTTGTTACGTTTTCACCAATTTTTTTTTTATCGGAAAAGCTCCGTAATTAAGTTAAACGCTAATTTATTACGTGCGCGTAGCGATCCTTTTTTGTGAATATTTATGAAGTATACTGCCTAGAAGGAGTAGAATATAAATAAAGAAGTCTTGTAGTACTTTTGCAATGTAAATATATAATACTACACACTAAAGTGCCTAAAACCTGAGTTTCATTGTCGGCGGCAGGCGAACAGTGTTGTGGAATGTAACACCGGCATATGTCGCTAGACGCTGTGCAGATGTATGACAAGTATGTTTCACGCAGATACAGCTGTTCGGTGAATTTTATTATGCAGAACTTCGGCCACTCTAAAATCGAATGAAACTTTGCATTTATGATGACAATTTCAAAGCCTGTGGATTTCAAATTTAGCGCGAGGTTAGGTTCCAATCCGTTTAGGTTAGTGTGTGTATATAAACAGGTAGCAACATTAGTTTTTTAAACCATCTCCCCACCCCTAATCCCACTCTAACCACACCGGTCCCGTTAGAAGGCAAAACTGGTATAAATCGCAGCGGAGAGAGCGGTCCAACTTGTAAATAATTACCTAATATTTTATGTGTGGTGATGGTGTTATTTGTGGAAAATATATATGCAAATGTAATTAATTCTTACTCTTACGTGGGTGATCCACGAATGAATATCATATTATTGTACATGTTACGAAAGTTGAATATATTCTTCCTAGAAAGGTGAGCTGTATTTAATTTAGAAAGAATAGAATTTCCCGTGGACATCCAATCACTTAGATATTTGTTTAGACCATGATGACCGTTAGACTTGGGAGAATCGAACCCTGGATCGCGACGAGTATATCTGGTCAAACGTATTCTGTATCGAGGTTGAGTGAAGAACGTGTCTTACTGCAGACCGCGTTAAAAGCGTAGCCCTGTAGTGCAAAAGGGACATTAGTTCTCGTTTGCTAATTCGCCGACGTCACAAACAAATGACTAAGGCGAAAGTTATTAAAGCAACTGAACCCGTCACAATGTAAATAAATACGAACAAAGAATATTGAGGCGACATTCTTAGACTATCGTATTGAATGCAGGAATAGGTTCTCCATTTAGCACCCTCACTTTAAGCTGTTAGCTTCCACTTTAGTTTGGCCAACACTTTAGAACAAGAAATACACAAACTAGATGAAAAATATATCATAGATTTAATGATTCCAAAAAAAGTAAAAATTTTCAAGATTTGTTTTTTGTAAGTTTATAAGACTATGGGAAGAAAGTTAGTTATGATTTCATTAAATGTTGCCAATTACATTTTCTTTTTCGTAAAGTAAAGTTGCCTTGAATCCCAAGGTTTTTGTATATTTATTTGGTTTATTTATGTGTATTTTGTAACTTTATAAGTTGAGAAGGTTAGTTATATGTAGTAATTTCATTAAATTTGTCGGTTGCATTTTCTTTAATAAATTACTGCACATACGTCTCTTCACTGAAAAAGACCAAGGTTATGCCGAAGTCTGGTGATGCAACTGATCCTGTGTTTTAAGATTGTGGAGTGAGGTTGTCAGGATATTATCCTCCACTGTCTTAGATTAATTCATCTGTTACTGTTTAGTCTCCTATATGTTAGCATGTAGTTTTTACATAGCTGCGGATATACCGCCTTTATCATGCTAACTTGAACGTAAAGCATCAATCTGTTATGTGGTAATGAAATTAGTTTGCAAATACATAATATATATCAGTAATAAAGCAACAAAAAATTCATATTTTTATGTAAAATTAATCCTTATTGCTGCAATCTAATTTTACTTTCTCTACTTCACACATATACATAGAAAGCGTATTGCGTTCCACCCAAAAATTCTTTACCGAGATTTCAAAGTAAATACACGCTTTAGAGTCCCCTGAATAAAAAATCTGATGTGTTCCATTCACATGACTTGCTCTAAATCTCTGTAACAAATTATTGTTAAAAAGCTTATGCTTCTATTTACTTCATGCTAATCGAGAAAAAAAAAATAGCAGAAGTAGTCTTATTATTTGCTTCCTAATAAGTAGGAGCGAAGTAAGGGAGTGCCATAAGTTAAAGTGATAGTCAAAAGCTGGTTGCTATGTGACTGAAGTTCCTTTGTTTGTATGGACAGGAGTTGACAAATTCCCGATTGAGAAATGTACAAGTTTTTTCAAGCTGAAACCAAAAACAAAGAATATATAAAAAATTATCAACTCCGCCCAAAAAAATGTATGTAACATAAATTGTGTATTTTAACGTGCTTTAAAATTTTGTGTGGTAAGTTTTTGTCCATCTCTTACGGTTTGGCAGTTATGTAACATTCCGTAAAATTCATCCAGAATAAAGTAGTCTTCAGAGATATTGCTTGTTATAGGTTTTAAATGTTCCAATACTTATCTTTTATAAAAATTGGACTCGTTATTCATGTTTTATTCATCTTGGTCAAACAAAGAGAACCGAATTTTAATACTTCCATATAGCGGCCGGCTTTTAAAGGATTTGACTGACGCTTTAGCTTATTGTGTTTCGTTATTCCCCTAGTACGAGGAAGTACTTTCGTAATAAAACAGTTTCTGTTAATGTTTACCTTTATAAGTATGAAGTAGAAGAATAAGCCTTTGTAAGAATAGGTTTGCTGCATCAAAGGTGGAAAAGGTCATGTGAATGTATTACATCCAAATTTTGTTCAATAAGACGGAACATGGTGCAGAATTTCAACCGCTCATGTTAGGTTTTGGATTTGTTCAGAAAGAAGAGTATCCTTTACTGGAGTACAACACCACTATAACGTTTTTCAAATGGGAAGAGTTCTACACTGCAGCGAATGAGATGCGTTATCGTGCTCTGCGTTGCCAGGTCGCTACCCCTACCCTTTTCATATGTCTCTTTCATTCGCACACTGAGCATGTAAATCTGCCTGGTGACATAATTTTTATTCATGTATATTATGAAAACTATTTGAGCTAAAAGTCTGTAGTTTTTACGAACATTACTGTATCTTCCTCGTGAATTATTTTTTTGTAAAATTTGAATATTTTCTTAGTGTGTGTAAATATGGGAGATGGAATCACTTAGCGTGTTACTCCCCAGTTAAGCGCGAATGCAATATGTCAACACAGCAGCACTTCGATTGGATGCCGGCCTGGTGGCGCTCAAGGACAAACCTCATCCCATTTGAGTCACTGTAGTAGGCCATCATAGGCTCTTTGTGCTTCTATGTGACTCGGAAGGTATGAAGAGGAGACCCAAAGAGCGAGATCCCACGACGATATGCGCTAGCAATATCGGAGACATTAACAATTTCAGAAAAACAGCGGCGATCCTCTTAGCCATCCGTTTCATTCTCAGGAGTCCCAATTCAACGTCAAAAGTGCAAATCCACCGTGCTGCCGTAAAGCACCAATCGCCGTTACTAACTCGAAGCATATGGAAGTGAATCAGGTGAAAGGAAATTATAAGACAGAAAATTAGTGATAGATGATTAATCACCCCAGGATCCATTTCCTGGGGAAGCCACAGGAAAATTATAAACGGAACCTCCTAAAATTGAGCATCGCATATTACCCTAGAGTGGACAATCATGGCTAATCCTACAACTCTTGTCACTACGATTTGTCGTTTTCGTTTTATCACTATCCTAGTATTTCCAAAACCTAAGCTTACTGTAATGATCTGTAATAGATCTGCTCAAGAGGGAAATATCTGTTTCACTAAGACATTTTCATGATAAATAAAACATTTATCTTGAATTTTCTGAGTATGACCTCTGATGTCTTCTTAATTTTAAATGGCTTTTGTATACCTAATAAACCGTAAGAGATAGAAAAAATCTTACTATTAAAAATCTTATGTGTTTAATTTACATGACTTTCTCTAGCTGTTCGACAAACAGTCTTTCCTTAAAAAAGATTAATATTTTATCTAGCTCATATTGGCCGCGCCACGGTCGAGTAGGAGGACAATTCGCCTCTCACTTAGGCGGCCCGGGTTCGATCTCAAGCGACCCCATGTGGGATTTGTGGTGGAAAAATCGGCGCAGGGGCGGGTTTTCTCAGAGTTCTCCGGTTCCCCCCACCATCGCATTCCACCGGCGCTCCATCTTCACTTCAAGTATTACCATTTGTCATCGCCTGCGGTGCCATAAAAGCGAGCGTTAAACACTTAAAAAAAGATATCATACTAATCGAGAGAAGCGTTATCAGAACTGCTCTTATTGCTTGTTTCCTTGTAAGAGAATGCAGTAGGCAAAATCAATAGCCAACTATTTTAAAACTTCATCACTGTGTGAAACAATTGAAATTCGGTTTTATTTTCCATTCTCGGGAGAAAAACAAAAAAGATCAAACCAAATTGACTTCCTGCTTGAGAAAATTTTAAGCAGTTCAAAATGGAAACCTATGATAAGGAATATCTTGGAAACAGTTAAGTTTGCGAAAAAAAACGCATATGACATAAATTGTCAGTTTTAACGAGATCTATAGTTTTTGTGTAGTAATTTTTACTATTTCTTACGGTGTACCAGTTATACAAAAGTCACCCAGAATGAAGAGGTCTTCAGAGTCCATTCACAGAAAATTCAAAATATGCACTTCGCTCATCATGAAAATATCTAAAACATATGGTATTTTAATAAAATTGTTTAAGCCATTTTTGAGAAAATGAAAATCGAGCCTCCTAGATGCTGACTTTGAAATTTCCAACACTTTGTATGACATTGCGAAAAATAAGTTAAAGGTGACAGCACTTCAAAAACATGATAATTTTCAAATCAAACATATATCGTGACAGTGCAGTCTTCTGCAGTGGTTCTCACGTTTGCCTTGGTACACATGAGTCATCGCAGTTGGGGACTTTGGAAGGAGTAACAACACAGAAAATGCGGCGCAGTGAAACCAGAGACTTTGGAATGCGAGATGTCTCGATCCTTTTTGAAGTGTCCAGAAAGTTCTGTGATGTCATTATAGCTATAAAAGAAGGAAAATTACAAGCAGTGTATATGTGAATTGTACCGAGTCAAGAGTAACTGGAGGTTAGCGCACAGTGGCACGCAAGCCGTGGATGGAGAATGCCATTAACTATCTGCACATGGAAGCGTCGAGTGAATTATTTCCAGCAGTGAATTAAAGACTTTATTTGTAAGAAATGTTTAAGTCAATAAAGACACTTGTTACAATATAAATTCAAAGTAACGTATCTCGCGGAAATACCTAATACAGAGAAATAGACACTTTTCTGAGTCTTTGCCCAATTTTTTAATCTGGATACTCCCAAAATATTGCTGCAAATCACAGAATTATCAAGAAACATACAACCCAACACTATTGCTGCCACAAGCAGAAGGTAATTCTAAAAGAAGTGGCATATACAGATAACTTACCCCGAGCTGTTGAGTGAAGTTGTCTCATCTTCGTCATAATTGCTGTCGCTTTCCTCAGAATTCATTCTGAAACATAGGTGTTTTCACGTCTTATGGAATTATAATAGTGTACAGGAATAAAATGATATATTTCCCCCCAAACTATACACATGTTTCAGATGCACGATTTCTGCCTGCAATTAAAATATCAAAAAGTACATTTATTTATTTTTGAAAGTCTCTTGTAACTAGGTCATGTAGAATAACTTTTTAAATTTGAAACGACTCTTCTCTCGTACGAATTGGTCGATCGGGTAGTTTCCCCGCCCCCCTTACTCTCGACCATTCGGATAAAACATATCCGAAACTGACATCATTAACATTATAATGCTTCACACAATTACTATGAAAATATCACGCATCTTATCGCAGATGAGAAAGTTTTCTTTTTCCGAATTTGAGTTTATCTCTCCCCTGTTATTTTATGCGCTTCTTTTAATGTGGGGGCTGGACCTATACATTTTATTTTCCAAGTTCCCCCATAATTACGAGTACATACAAATCATACATTTTCCCATTAATTACCCTGTCATCAAATTTTTCCTGAAGAAACTTAATGACCCTTCAGTATGGGTATTCTGAGTTTGGAGGATGCACACTCATTTGAAAACTGCCTTCTAAATGTCTTGAAAGATGAGATAATCACGCAAATGTTTCTGCAATGTTTATTATCCCGTGGTATTATACCACAATATCCATAATATGTTTCGCGATTAAGTTTATCACCAGTACCCGTTCATACGACCATAGAGGGAGGTTGAATTTTCTATCTTATTCTGGTAAGCTAAGTAACCTACCTGCATGAACAGTCATCTAAATCATGTTTAAATCGTGTAAATGTGGACAAATTTGTTATTACAGACAGGAATATAAATACATTTAATTATGAATCATTTCATTCTTAGCCTTTTTTATTTCCTTTTGAATTGTTAACGTTTACCAATGATTTAATTCATGCAGCTGCAAGTGTTGGATTTTTCAAGGTCAACAATCAGATGCGGCTAATAATCGATGGGTACCAAGATTGATGTTGGTGGCCTTTCTACTGGAACCAAGACTTTCAATAACTGTTATTAATTATTTTTTTGTAAGTACTAGTTCATTTATCCGCTTTCACCGAATACTTACTTCTGCGATCTTCTCGGAAGTAGAAAATACTCCAGACCTCGCCTCAGTTTTTCAAATTCTTCCAGCTCTTCATTGAAACACTTGGACTTATTTGGCGATTTCGGAGGGGACTCGGCACGATCCAGTGAGACATCTTCACCCATATTCATCACATCTGTATCGCAATAAACCTATTTTTGTGAATAGTGCAGGTGCAAGCAGCGGATAGCTGCGTTGAGCGTGAGGGGCCCCTATTTTGCCAGCTCGATGCAGACATTGCTCCAATCGGCCGCGCTTAACAATACCGCGTACCAACACAATATCTTCACAAATAAGCTATTGAGCCATTCTTTGCTGCTTCGGCAGTACTTTTCTTGAACGCTCTTTTGACATCTCGTGATTTCGACAGCTAGAAGTTTCGGTTTGGACTGTGGGACCTATAAAAGGGTTGAGTGTCCGTTCTATAGTCAAGAAATGTAAAATTAAGACAGTAAAGAAGTTACAGAGTGTAGATTGAGATATGATCGATTCGGCGGAAAAGTTGTGCTGTGTATTGCGTATCTGACAGCAGCGATTCAAGTGTTGTGTTACGTTGAGAATGTATAGAATAACTGGTGTTCCCATTTGATACAATAATTAAGTCATCTCAAGTCTTTTACAAGCTTGGCTGAGAGTCTTATTTTTTTTTTAATATAAAAATAAAGTTCCGGAGGCTTGTCAGGACATTTTTTTCCAGTTTCCTATATTTCCTTAGTAGACCTTATTATTCTTAACGTTTTCCTTTTACATATACATACACAAACATTGACACATTTACAAACACAGAAACACCCATGCCCAAGGCGGGACTCGAACCCACGATCCTGTGCACCACGAAGCGCCAAAATGAGTCACTTTAGCGAGTGCGGCCACCGGGATCGGCAAAGAGTTCGGAGTTTGCCGTGACGCGCCAACTCGTGAGTGAGAAGCACTGTATTATCTGTCCATCCTTACTTCACCGACAATTGGCAAATCAGGATGTATTATTCCGCGAACACACGTCTCCCATCACGTGGTCCTAAGCTGGTTCATCTGCCGTACAATTGTAAAACTGTGTACCTACGTTTGGCAAAGAAAACTCTACCTACTTCCACGGCTCACAATTAAGTATTAATTCTATTAAATGCATAATAAATAAAATACGATAAAACAGGTAGGTTTATATATATATATATATATATATATATATATAAAATGTGTGTGTGTGTGCTCATTATAAAATGTAAAACTCTTCCGTAAAATTATAAAACGAAGTATTAATGATTTTAACAACTGCAATTAAAGTTAAGAATAAATTTGATGCAATTAAGATTATAATTATGTTAATGGGTTGATTATATATTTTAATAAAAAATTATTGGATAAAAGATTTAAGGTTAATCTGTTTTCTAAATGTATAGGATAATCTATATTAATATAATAAATTTGAAGTTGTTTTGAAAGTTTGATGAAGTTATACCATACATACTCCACCCAACAGTTCTTTTTTGCATATTTCTTTAAAATAATGCTATAATGTTACCAGAAGCGCTAATTTGAAGATGGAACTAGTCCCACTCCTTCAAGATACAAGTCATTTTCAATCAAACTGTCGGAGTCATCACCGAAATTGATAATTAGTGGGCCAACGATAATGTCCACCATTCCCTCCAAATCTCTCTGTTCGTTCTTCCCAAACATTGTGTGTGTCACACATTCACTGCATTTTCGACTATTAATTGTAAAGCTGCTGGCATAAGATGTCACACCTCGGCTAATTTAAACTTTTGTACGCTTTATCTGCTTTGGGAAACACCAGTAAACTCTACCGCTGAGCTAAGAATATTGTTTAATGAAAAGGTAAGGTACTTTTCACAAAAAGTATACATACACTAGGAGTAATTCTTTCCTTGCTTATGTTTCACTTCCGCCATTACTTGCTGACTAGAAGCAACCGTTAGAAACGAACTACATAATGGATACGAATTGCTACATGAAGAAATAATGATGAAATAAATAAATTTTCTTCTTTAATCATTCATACTGTATTATTTAGATAACTTTGCATAATGTAATACGACATTTCTGTACTCACACAGCAATTTAAGAGAAAAGCAGTAAAACGTTCAGCAACCAATCACAGCCATTGCAACCTGTTGCTTTTGTTTACATTATCGCTGAAAGGAGAATAGTTAAGTTTCAAACCGACAGACTTTAGTCCTGTAGTAGTAATGTCGTTTTAGAAAATCAGCTCTTACAAATACTTGAACGCTCCTCGCTAAAGAAGCACTCAAAACCTTCCATGGACTAAATGACTCCTATATGTAAAGTTTGCACTCTTACTGATTTAGTGGCTGCTTTCGTTATTCGCTAAAGAGACTCGCATTATTCCGTAAAGTTGTAAGTTTATTATGCGATGTCATCGCGTTAGTTATCCAATAACGATGATAGCTAGGGGCTCAGGGGGAGACAGTAAATTAAGTTTTAGGTTTTCTTTCGGCGGAAAACAGCATTCAAGTTCAGTTAACTCTCTTTGGAATGTAACAACAACTCTCCTGATTTATTTATTGGATCGTTCAGATATGTTTAGTGTTTGTTGACAAGTAATAGTGTCAGGTTCCTTTTTATGATCGTTATAAAATCCCACATATGTGATACAATAATGAGTGTGGAACATAGTGAAAGAATCACATGCCTTGGTAAACTGATAAATTTACTGTTTGAATGTTTCCTATGCTAATGCTTTCATGTTACTTTATTGTATTTCAGTTTCATCTCAGTGACAGTCTTATTAACTGGCGATCCAGTATCTTATAAAACGCCTTGGGTTGTAAGTAAAGGAGGCGATGAAAATTATATGACAACAGGTAGAAAGATACAGATGAATAGGTACTCAAAAAGACAATAACATTTCAAGAAATAGGTACTTAAAGTGAGCAAAATTCCACAAATATGCGCTTAAAAGGCATAAAAGTTCAAAGAAATGTTTGTCAATAAAACGATTAATATATACAAAGTTTAAATAGGGTGGTATATGTATGTTTACTGACAAGCATATCAGAGATCATTAAGACACGGCCCGTCAGCGGGAGTTCTACGGTTCAAATCCCGCCAAGACCTTCCACCCTGACAGGTTTATTTAAGGTTTTCTTGCTTTCATTACAGGCGATTGTCAGGGAACGTTTTGTTCTCAGGTTTTCTTTCCCAGTTATCATTTCAGGTATCACTAGAGTCCACTGTTTGTGTATATACAATAGATTTCTCAAAACATCCATCCATTCTTCCCTCCCTCCCACCCATTCATCCAGCCCTCCAGTCTGTCTGTCTGTCTGTCTGACTGTCTGTCTATCTGCCTGTCTGTCTATCTGCCTGTCTGTCTATCTATCTATCTCTCTCTATCTATCTCTATCTATCTCTATCTATCTCTATCTATCTCTATCTATCTCTATCTCTATCTCTATCCTCTATCTCTATCCTCTATCTCTATCTCTATCTCTATCTCTATCTATCTCTATCTATCTCTATCTCTATTCTCTATCTCTATTCTCTATCTCTATTCTCTATCTCTATTCTCTATCTCTATTCTCTATCTCTATTCTCTATTCTCTATCTATATTTATCTATCTCTATCTATATTTATCTATCTCTATCTATATTTATCTATCTCTATCTATCTATCTCTATCTATATTTATCTATCTCTATCTATCTATCTCTCTATCTCTCTAGCTCTCTAGCTCTAGCTCTTTTTTTCCCAGTCAGCTTAGAGTAGACTACATACAACAGTTTCTATTAGTTTGAATCATCGTGTATTTCTTAAGCTATTCGGAAATATAAGCACTCTCAAATGCCTCGTAAAATATTTTTGTATCTATACGTAGGTGTAGTTTTCATGGGGAGTGTTAGCATTGGATTTCTGAAATTGTAAAAAAAAAAAATGCATTTAGGTTAACACAAAACAGTGTGTTAGGGGTGTGTTTATTTATGCGATTTTATCATTTTTGTTTTTACATAGTTGTACACAGTGTCCCATTATTCTAAACTTTAAAGATATTTGTTGATCCCTGATGCAAAAAATACAATAAATAAAACAGAAAGTGGTCGTTTTTAAATATGACATTTAATTCGCTTATTGTTGTCATTCATGTAACCCGAAAGTTTACGCATAGTTCATCTTCAGGTAATTGGAATGCTAGGCAATTTGTATTTCAGTTCCTTAAAGCCAAAAATGCACATTTAAAGAGAGAGCGTGGGGAAAGAGAGAGAGAGAGTGTGTGTGTGTGTGTGTGTGTGTGTGTGTGTGTGTGTGTGTGTGTGTGTGTGCCACATACACAAACATCAGCTTACACAAGAGTTACTAAACTGTTTAGTACTTGGTACACAGCCTTAGGTCCCAGTTATAACAATATGCTACGCGATAACTTAATTGTCCTTTCATAAAATGGGGGGGGGGGGTCTAATAGGGCACAAGACGAAACTCCATATACTTTGCTTATCATTAAGTTTTCAGTGTGTTAAATAGAAAACTAATTTAAGATGTGTGATAGTTTTTTATTGATAAAATAAAACAGTTTTGTTCGTGTGCGTAAAGCAGTTACCACGAAAAGCCGTGTAATTAGATCGTATCGCAAGCAAAAATAAGGGAAACACGTTTGTAGGTTATTAAACACTGTAGTTAGGTTTTTGTTTAAGATTACAAAATATCACTTTTCTCTTTATATAATGCACAGAGAAATGGAGAGAAGGCAACCAACAGAAAAAGTAGAAAAAAAGAGAAAGTGAGAGGAAGGAAAATAAATTTATGGAAACTGGAAGAAGGAGAGAAAGTAAGGTAGAGAAAAATTCTCCACATCATTGCGACCAGAGTGTGCGTTTTTGTTAGTGCAATACAAAGGAAAAACTGGACTTCTGAATTGCATGAAACGGATTTAGAGTTTTAAAGCCTTTTCTGGGCGGAGGGGGGGGGCAGGGGTGAATAGAATAAACTTCGGTCCCTTGTGGTACTAAATTTCGTAGTAGTTATTATTGAAAGTTCCTTTCAAACCCTTTTGACAAAGGGAATAGAGTTCTTCAACAAAGGGAGCAGAGATAAGAAGAGAGCAGAAGTATAAAAGGCTGAACATTTCGTATTCTTAAAAGGAAGAAAAAGTCGTTGGATCATCAGAGGAAACGTCGAACAATTTGCTCAACAGCCTCTGAGAGGTTGATGATATGAGTTAGCGGAAGCGAGTGATAACGTTTAAAGACGTATCAAAAGATACAGATTACAAACTTCATTGGAATGCTGAATCGGTTTTTTGCTTCTTTGTTGACCAGTTTAAGCATTATTCACAACTTGCATCCTTTAGCTGCATTTCTCAGAAATTGAACTTCATGCTCGTACTTAGCAGACAAGACAATACTTATAACTATATATATACAGAGTGTTAATGAACTATACCGAAATATTTTCACAAAATATATAGATTACTTAAATAATTTAAGATAGGAGACTTATGGCCTGCTTATTGAAATTTCGAAGTAACGGTTATAAGTTTCTGAAATGCCAGTACGTCACGTATCGCGGCATTTCGTCTGGAATGAAAAAAAATAATATAAAACATTTACTCTACGAGAGGAATCGAACTCTTGACCTTTGGGATAGCAGCTTCCCGCGTTACGCATTCAGCCTCCAGAGTAGGATACATAACTCAAGAACGTAGTTAATGAATGCTCAGTGTCGCACTGTCAAGTGATTAGTTCGAGATTTTACAGATTTTTGCGACATTAAATCTTGAGAACGCTAATAACGCTAATATTTCTATACTCGGGTAGCAGTTTTAAAGACATTCTAAGCCATTTTTTCAACCTGCTTTGCTTTAACACCGACTTATCAGCACCTGATACCCACACGTTTAACGCTTTGCAGTTGTGTTATGTTTATCGGGGATCATGCATCGCCGATCTCAAATTAGGTCAGTCACGTGCACGATCTCGCAAATTATTTCGGTGTAGTTCATTAACGTGAGTGTGTGGGTGGGTGGGTGTGTGGGGGGGCAGAATTTTTTTACTGAAAAAAATAGTTTACAAATTCACGCTTCTTTACATGTCTGCTGAATAATAATTAAGTTTGTATTATTAAAACCTTATAGTAATTTAATTTATGGTGTAAAGCATTCGTGAATATGAAGCATGCACGAGTTATAAAAATATTTTAATGAAAAGTTTATCCTCAAATTAAGATGCAATGCTATCGCGTTGTAATGTTATACTCTTTTGAAGGCAATAGAAATGTTTTAAATCCCCGTGTTGCGACTCTCTCGATAACGCTTCTGACGTAGGAGACCTAATTGTGACGCCATCGTTAAGTATGACTTTAACTGTCCTACAATGCTTGCATTAATGGTGGGTGTATATTGTTTCTAAGAGGTTTATTTTCACATGTTTTTCTATCAGAATGACGAATGAAGGTTTTAAAAAAAGCACAATCTAGTCTGTTTTGCATGGGTGCATTAATGGTAATATAACTTTGCAGAAATAACATATCTTTTGTGGCTACTAAAAATAATATAAAAATGGAATACTGCTATATTTAGGTGATAACTTCATCTACTTCACCTGAATAGTCGCCCCTGTGCTGTAGAAGTAAATCCACAGATAAGTCAACGTGAATCGTCCAAAGACAGTGGGAACAGCCGTTCTGTACAGCGGATGTTAAAGCATTCTTATCACATATATTTGCATCAAGAGCTCACACATGGAGATTTTAAGCTTCGAGCCTTTTTTCGTGATTGTTTATCCAATATTGTTGTAGAGAATGGTTCATTCTTGGCAAACATATTATTTTCCGACGAAGCAACCTTCTCAAATACTGGACAAGTTAATAGACACAATACGCATTACTGGGCATCTGAAAATTCCAAACGGATGGGAGCTGTACCTATTCAGTACCATTGGTCGCTAAATATTTGGTGTGCAGTTCTTGATAACCTTGTCATCGGCCCTTACTTTTTTGAGGACACAATTACTGGCATTATTATTATTGTCATTAAGATTTTTCAAGATTTCTTGCATTTTATGGTTTCGTTTCGTAATCGGCTTACTCTCCTCGTTTTTGTAGGACTAACTGATACCCTCCTAGGACTTACAAGCCAATGCCTAGAGGTCAGAAGCCGCATTTTATGGTAATAGCTTCTGAAGTTCTCTCGATCTTGAATAACTTTTTACATAATTGTATACCGTAAGATAGACAAAATTTTACTACTCGAAAAATGTAGAAAGGAGAAAATGTATGTCAAATGATTTTTCGTGGAGTTAACCATTTTTGAGACATTCTTTTTTAACAGTTTAAATTTTGAGATATTTTACTCCAATGGAAAGTCGTTATTTACCTCTTTTTTCAGGAACATGCAAAGAACGGAATTTCGAAGTCATTACGTGATGGACAAACTCTTAAAAGAATTTTAAATTGGTTTTACTTTACGCCGCTTTAACTTTTAGATCATATCACGAGGATCTGTTCCATAAGATATATTGATGGTTTATGGTGGACAATAGCCATTCACGACTATACCAACTTTCGGTTCGTGCCAAACACATGACAATAGGTTATCTTATCGGACTGATTTCAGCATCTGTAGTCCAATGACAGCCATGGCCTCTAGTTTAGCTGCTTCCACCATCCACAGTCAAATGGCTTGAGTTCAATTAGCCCTTCGAGGTCACATCCCCAATACGAGGTCACTTCGCGACAAACAGATTGCATTAGGGTTTCATTTAGTCTAGCTGGTTTAACTATTTGTGTAGGTATACATGCAGCGCGGTCACCGTTACCATCTATTTTCAGTTTTAGTATTGTTTTAGACTGAAGGTGGAATTTTGGGTCGAGTCATTGAATGTCCAATCAAGAAAAAGCCGGCAACTCTTAAGGTTAAAACAAATGTGATGTAAACAGAAATGCGTGATAATTGTTAGATACATTTACAGGTTAGAAATCATAATTTTATCAAATGTTTGTAATTTTTTATTTTGCTGTTATATAATGCCACATACTTCTAGTTTTCAGAAAATCTATAGGTTATATGACATTTATTATCAAAAGGGGATTAAGTAATATTTTTTGCCACCCTGCACTGTTACTTTGATTTCATTGTTGAAATTTGATTTCACTGTTTTTCCGGACTATAACCTTCAGCATTTTTACTGTTGTAAATCACCATTTAGTATTCTTAAAATTAGGTTATACACGTCATTTATACATCACTTTGAAGTTTATTAGACAGGAAATGATTTGAACCACCATTCTATGACCTTAATCTAACTTAGAATAGTTCTGTTGCCATTTTAATTCAAAATACAATTACTAAAAATACTTACTTTTTAAATTTAAAAACGCACAACTTTCTAAACAGCTGGTTTTATTTAATTTTTACTTTCTCTATGCGCACTATGTACATAGTGTAAAGAGAAGGTATTGATTGCACTCCACCCAAAAATTCGATACCGAGATTTCACCGGAAATATATGTTTTAGGGTCCCCTGTATCCAAAAAAAAGCATTTTCTGAAAAAGATCCGTGTGAATCTGTGAACACGATAGCTCAAAAACGAAAAGTTGGTATTTAAGATCATTATCTTCCAAGGATGCGACACGAAGATTTTGAGAAAAATCTCCCCACCCCAAACTACTGTTTACATGGAACTTTTTTCGAAAATTTTGATTTTCTCAAAAATAGCTCTTAACGAGTTTGATTAAAATTTCGAATATTAAAGATATTTATCTGATAAATAAAATGTATATCTTGAATTTTCTGACAATAGCATCTGAAGACTACTTTATTCTGGATGAATTTTACGGAATTTTGCATAACTACTAAACCATAAAAATCGACAAAAACTTACAACACACAAAATGTAGGGTACCTTAAAACACACAATCTATTTTATATACATTTTTTCATGGAGTTGATCGTTTTTGAGATACTCCTTGTTTTTGGTTTCAGCTTTAAAAACATACTTTTCTCATACAGGAATTTAACAGTTCCTGTCCATAGCAACAAAGGAACTTCAGTCACAGAGCAACCAACTTTTGACTATCTCCAACAAATAGTACTCCCTTATTTCGCGTCTACTTACAAGGAAGCAAGTAATAGGACTATTTCTGCTGATCTGTTCTCGATTAGTATGAAGTAAATAGCAGCATAAGCTTTTTAACAATAATTTGTTGCAGAGATATAGAGAAAGTCGCGTGAATGGAACAATCAGATTTTTGAAGTTGCCACATGCTCAGAGAAACAAATTGATGTTCATATTTTTATAGATGCTACAGTGTTTTAAAAAATATGTAACTTTTTAATGTGGACTTCCTTTTTATATATTTACTTATAATAAAAACCAAATGAGTTAAAGTAATAGAAATTTTCCCTTTTAATGATATTCAAGTCTCTCTTTTTAATACCATTTTGTCACAAATATTTTAATCTTTTTATGCTGTAAAATATTTTGGTTTATCAAGTCAAATAAAAGAATTTAGATAGATCGGACTAAATATATAGATTTTTCACTCTAACTTAACATCAAACTCTTGTGATACTCACCTTTATGAAGTGAAGCTTTAGTGAAATACATTCCCACAAGGTTCACTACATACTGACTTGGGATAGAGAATTATTTGATATCTTATCTTGACGCCATTGCTGCGTCTATCAAATCTTTCTAATCTCTTAACAGACGTAGCAGATTATTGGCGTGGTTTTTTTTGCATCAGTTTCAGAAAACCTGCAGCTATCTGATGTATTTTAACTATTTGGTCACATAGGACAGCTACTGCAAGCTTGTTAGTCATTTTGGTCAGTGTAAGCCTGACAGTCTTAATTAGTCATGTTATTATACCAAGTGCCTCGGCAAATATTTCGATAGTAAATGTTGCGTAATAGCTGAAGAGGTTGTTGCAGTTGATAACACAATATTGAATGGAGTTTTTACATTTCATACTTGCATAAAATATTTTTATTTATGTTCAGTTTGCTTCAAGGTGAATACCCAATCCGTATTAATCTGGCCAATGTTGGAAACTACGGAGAAAAAAAAAATGGGCTGCCCATGATGAACAAAATTTCATCCTCATTTCACTCTGTGCGTTTTAATTTTCTTCTACTATTGTTTGCTCCTAACAAACCTAATGTGCTACATTGACAGCATTTTCTCCACATATGCTATATAAAACTATTCATATAAAATCTTATTTCTCTATATACTTCACGCTTATCAAGATAAACATTAAAAGAAATGATTTTGTTACATATTATTTCCTTGTACGGGGGGAATAAAGAAATACAATAAGATAAAGCGAGAGTTAACTTTTTTAAAAGCTGTTGGGAATGTGATAGTTTTGAAATGTCATTCTCTTAGCTTGACCAGAAGAAGAAAAGCGAATAACGACTTCCTAATTGAGAAGTAGTTAAGTACCAATAACAAGGAACGTCTGAGAAATAGTTAACTCCACAAAAAATTGAATTTTGCATAATTGTATGTGTTAACGAGATCTACATTTATGTGTATTACATGTTTGTCTATCTCTTATAATTTCCCAGTTATGCAAAAGTCATTGCAAAAGTCACCCAGAATGGAGAGAGCTTCAGAGGCTATTCTCAGAAGATTCAAAAAATATATTTTGTTTGTATTATAAATAGCTTTAATGTTGTATGATATTCTGGTAGACTTGCTACATCACAAATTCGCCCGTTTGTGGTGGGAGATGGAGAAAGAGAAGAGAGATAGAGAGGAGAGAGAGGGAGGGAGAGAGAGAGAGAGAGAGAGACTACTTGCTATACTCTTGTGGAAGGTTCACATCTAATCATTCAAATATCAGCTGCTGTAGTTATATGTATATACTCGTATACATACTTTAATGTTATTTTGGGAGATTTATTTGGAACCTATTGCTAGAGCAATTGTCAATGAGAGAAGGCGCGTTATTCAAAATAATGCTTGCTATCGAGCGGGATGGCTCAGGTGGTTACGTCTTGCCCGTATTATTCGAGAGATCCTGGCCAAAAATGTGGCTGTTTTTATTTACTTAGCCTTTTTTTTTTATGGTTTCCCTTAGTGATAATGATGATTTCCTTTAATTCCTAGGTAGAACGTAGTGCCGTAGCAAATCTTCTCCATCGAACTCTATTCCTTGACAAGGCTTGTGTCTCCTTCCATGATCTATTTATTTCTCTCAACTCCGCCTCAATTGTTCGTCTCCAAGTTATCATTGGTTTTCTTTCTTCCTGTGGATTCCATTTCAATACCTGTCTGGCTATATTTCCACGATCCTTTCTCAGTATATGTCCAATCCATGTTCATTTACGCTTCTTTATTTCTCTATCAATTGGTAATTGTTTTGTTATTTCCCATAATGTAGTGTTGCTAATGATTTTTAACCACCAAATTCTTAGTATGCGTCTTAGACATCGATTAATACAAGTTTGAATTATTTTCATTCATTTTTTGTATCGTTTTCCAGGCAACTTTCTCTAGCTGTTCCATATACAAACTATTCTTACAAAAGATTGTACTTTTACCTACGTGATACTAATCGAAAAAACATTAGCAGAATTGATCTTATTACTTGACTCCTTGTAAGGGAAATCAGGGAATTCATTACGCTAAAACGATAGTCATATCTTTTAAAAGCTGGTCGCTAGGTGAAACAAGTGAAGTTCTGTTTGCTTTGCATGGTTCGTTTGAGAAAAGTTAGGTAGTTTAAAACTGAAATCAATAACAAGGAATGTTTCAACTCTACTAGAAAAAAGTATGACATAAATTATGAGTATTTTAAGAAATATACATTTTTGTGTTTATCTCTTACGGTTTAACTGTTATGCAGAATAAAAAGCTCTTCAAAGAATGTTCACAGAAAATTCAAAATATACATTGTATTTGTGACGTATTTAATCATAATCGTTACAGCTATTTTTGAATAAATAAAAAAAAATGAAAAATAATCCATATGAAGAGTGATTGGGATTAGGGGAGATTTTCTTGAAAATCTTCGTGTCGCATCCTTGGAAGATACTGAACTTAAATGTCAAGTTTAACTGACTTTTCGTTTTTGAAATATGCTGTCCACAGACACACACGGACCTTTTTCTAAATATTTTTCGGACTCTTGGAACCTCGAAATATTTCCGGTGAAATCTCGGTATCGAATTCTTGGGTGGAATATCTTACCTTCTCTATCCACTATGTACGTTGTACATACGGGCTTGAGAAACTAAAAAATGTTTGCTGAAACGCAGAATGTGATTTAGCGAAACCATAAACAGATGATTTAGGGAAGTATGCTAAATCGACATGAAAATTCTCTCTTTCTAAAATAATACACACAAAAGCAACATTACCTCGTAATTTTACAGCAAACAAAACTGCCTTTATCAAAATTGTTCATCTTAATATATTATGGTGTGATATTTAAAGAATGTCGTTCAAGAAATTTGTTATACTAATACAGTGTAGGGCTGAGAAATCACTATTACAAATATCCGGGCTATTACCTTCGTTGCAATGACAGGATTAGATTAGATGGTCATTAACCATGTGATCTAACGATAGATAACTGCGGAAATAACGGTGCAAATATGTTATCAGCCTTTATCTGTTGATTGTAGATAAGTTCGCGACTTCCTTAAAACACCTTATCTTCACGAACACAATCATATTGCTGTGCGCAAGGTTTAGAAAGTTGTATATCATAGATAAAATTAGTAATACCTATCATAGAAAGATTCTGTGTTTCATTCACATGGCTTTCTCTACATTTCTGTAATAAATTATTGTTAAAAAGCACATTCTTTTAACTACTTCATACTAATTGAGATGCACATTAGTGGAAATGTCTCATTACTTACTTCCTTATAAATAGAAGAGAAATAATAAGTATTTTAAATATGAAACCAATAACAAGGAGTATCTCGGAAATGGTTCAACTCCACGAAAAAAGACATAAATTGTGTTTTAACGAGACCCACAGTTTTGTGTAGTAGCCTTTTGTCTATATTTTGCGGTTTACCAGTTATGCAAAATCCATTTAGAATGAGCTGTTCAGAGGCTATTCCCAGAAAATTCAAGATGCACATTTTATTTGCCATATAAATATCTTTAATATACCACATTTTAATCAAAATCGTAGATCATTTTTGAAAAAACTAACATTTTTTAAAATTTTTCCATGTAAATGCTAGCTTAAGGTGGTAGATTTTTCTCAAAATCTACGTGTCGTATCCTTGTAAGATACTAAACTTAAATACTAGGTTTAGCATTTTACCGACTTTTCTTTTTACCTTTTCTAGCTCCAAATGTACTTTGTACATACTGGATAGAGAAGGTATTGTATTCCACCCAAAAATTTGATGTCGAGATTTCACTGGAAATATATAATTTGGGGTCCGTGAGCCCAAAAAAGCATTGTTAGAAAAAGGTCCGTGTCTATGTGTGTATGTATCTGTGGACAGCATAGCTCAAAAACGAAAAGACTTAAATACCTAACATGGTATTCAGGTTTAGTATCTTCCAAGGATGCGAGACGAACATTTTCAAGAAAATCCCCCCACCACAAACTACCCTTTACATGGAAAAATTTTTGAACATTTTCCTTTTCTCAAAAATGGCTCTAAAGATTTTGAATAAAATACAGTATAAAGATATTTAAATCACAAAAAAAATGTATATTTTGAATTTTCTGGGAATAGCCCCTTTCTTCTGAATGAGTTTTGCGTAACAGTTAAACCGTAAGAGATAGACAAAAACTTACTACACAAAACACACAATTTGTGTCATATACGTTTTTATGTAGAGTTGACCATTTCTGAGACATTCTTATTGGTTTCAATTTGAAACTGCTTTAACTTTTCTCAAAAAGGAAGTGATGTTTCGATTCATCTCTCTTGTTTTATCGCAGGTTATGCTTAGCGAAGCGAACCTCTGTTGTTTCATGTAAGATCAGCTTTTAAAAGATTTGACTATCGATTTAGTCTAGTGTATTCTCTTATACTCCTGCTTACAAGGAAGCAAGTAATAAAGACAATTTCTGCTGATGTTTACCTTGATTAGCACATCGTGGATGAAAGAATAATCTTTTGTAAGGAAAGTTGTTTGTGTAACAGCTAGAGAAAGTCATGTGAATGGAACACATTAGATTTTTTGAGTTATCGTCGTGTTCACACACACACGGACCTTTTCCAAATTATATTATACTTATGGCGCCACGTTAATAACACCGAACCGAACCAATATGTAGATGTTATTCCTCAGGTCCTATATGACACAAAAATATACTTTTTTCAACACCAATAACACCTCAATGTGGATTAGACAGTTACCTAACTGTTCTTACAAAACCTTATTATTCTATCTACCTTATGTTGCTCTAAATAGGTGTTTGCAGAAATGGTTTCTTTGGACATTTCGCTCCAGCTACAAGGGGATACAAGAAACTGAAGCGTTAGTGAAATATTTAAAATGTGGGTTGCTATGCGTTTATTTGAAATATTTATTTTTGCTGACCCCGAGAAACAATTGAATGTATACTTGGCATTTAAAAATGTATAAATTATGTGATACTTAAGGTTAAGGTTGGGGTTTTCTCTTTTCAGGATTTTCCCTCATCCTGAGAAGACGAATATCGATTTACGTTAAGCTCCATCAATTCCCAATAATTTGAGCATCATTTTACCAATTTAACTTTCACCAACTATAAGCAAAAAAGAAAAAAATTACTGTATGCACCTAAAAATTCGGTACTGAGATTTCACTGGAAATATAAGTTTTGAGATAACCTAAATAAAAAACATTATTAAAATAATCGTCTGTACGAGGAAGACAGAAGAGCATAACACAAAAACGAAAAGTCAAACACAACCCTAATATTAAGTAAAATACCAACATTTATATTTAGGTTCAGTAAATTCCAAGCGTGCGACAAGGATTTTTAAGACAATTCCCCAACCCAACTTCAGTTTTCAAAAATGTTGATCTTCTCAAAAATGGTTCTAACGATTTTTATATATAATACCATTGTTTAAGATATTTTAATGACAAATAAAATGCATATCTTTAATTTTCTGAAAACCTCTTCATTCTCGATGACTTTTTCATTACTGGTAAACCGTAGAAGACAGACTTACTACGCAAAAAATGTCGCTCATTAAAAACATAAATTTAAATCTTATATATTTTTGTATAGGTAACAATGTTCAGTATATTCCTTGTTGCTGGTTTAAATTTTCCACTGTTTTTATCAACAGGAAAGTCGTCATTTGTGTTTATTTGTTGTTGTTTTTTAGAGTAATGCGAGAGTAGCACATCAGAGTTTTAGTTATTTTGTTCGTAGGCAGACAGACACATACTTACACACACAGACAAGAGCAGCTTCTAAAAATGTCTTTTTGAATTCAGGGATCCTCTAAGTATGTATTTCCGGTGAAGTCTTGTATCGAACTTTTAGGATTTGATTCCTTCCCTAAAGAAAGTGATTTTTCCAGGAGAACTAACAGTGTATTGCTAGTGAAATCTAGACGTGAAATTGTTTTTACTATAGGTAAAAGATATGCTGAAGGCAATGGTGAATGGGGAAAAAGGCTTAATGCAGAAAATACAAATGATAGAAAACTGTTAATATAAACTGTTTAATTGCACAATAAATAGCAAAAGTGAAAAGAAAAAGAATTGTGTAGGCTTGATTTGCAACGATGGATCTGTCCTTGCTCAGGCAACTGTGATAGGTTGACCAGAATCTTCTAAAACATATTATTCTGTTCTGAATTCATACATCCAGAAGCATTGTCTCGTCCAGAAACATTTCCATCGTCCATGGTCGGTTACGGAAGTAAATAAGCATAACATTTTTTATTTTAAAATATTTATTTTTATTTTGTATAAGCAGAAAAATATGTTCACAAAATAACATAAAAATATCATTATGGCAGCTTTCAGCTCAAACCCTTGTCAAACGACTCCAGCAATGTATAAAAACATATGTATATCACTTAAAGCAGACTTTGTTTTGGAACAGGACACATGTTGTCATGGTTACTGTTTTATTGCTGGAGCAATCGTCCAGTATGAGTATTTATTTCATAAATCAACAAGCAGATCTAATAGCTTGGTATTCCTTATCACATTACAAAATTAAAATGAATAGTGTACCTTTAATAAATATAGGGTATAAAATACTACTGCATCCTAATCCAGTTCAATGGGAAGAATAAATGAAAGCAATTGGAAGTATTTCCACCAAATCCTCGCTCATTAACCAATCATTGAGCTTTATTTTACTTTAGTTAATTATATCCAAATGGTCTAGTAGGTAAAAAAATCGTTTATTTCACCTTGGAATTAATGAGAAATTCTACAAGTTATTAATTAAATAAACCTAGAGTTTGTACAGTAAAATAAAATGAATGTGGTACTAGACTTAAAATATGACTAAAAGTACCAAATCTACAATACCTAATTACAAAATCATTTATCTTTGCTTCTTTTGCTAGTTGAGGAACAAATATTTCACAAAGAGTATTTTCAAACTTAACAAAAGGCTAAGAAGAGTGCTTTAATACAAAATGTAGTTTTAACTGACATTCAGCATGATATGCCTTCCATTTTGAGCTTTTTTGAGTTGCAGCTCTCATATTCTTCATGGCCGGCTCCATGATATTGCCGCACATTTAGTGTTTTAAAATGCATTAAACACATTTCAAAACATTATAAACAAAATGTTATTTCTCTTTCCCAAAAATCCAAATAACACCTTTGAATATTCCATTTACACCTCATTCAATGTGTTTGTATGTATAAATAGAATGCAGCAATTTGGAAACTGAAATGGCGCTATGCGAGTATATGTTTCTAAATATCATTCTTGCAAAACGTTCATACTTTATTCTCTTTTGAGATTAGGTTTAATGGATTCAGAATGCCGTGGTCTACAGTGACTCTTTAGACAAAGTTTATTTTAATTGAAAGCAAATATAAATCCTTTTTAACTATGTGAAGTTAAAAGTTTTGCTAACTGCAATTTTCGAGTTTCACCTTCACTTGTTGAATTACTTATCATGACAGTCGACCAGCAATGTCAAAGCTTAAATTATAAATTCCAATATTTAAGAGTGAAAATTATACATTAAACAAAACTAAAATCGAAATATTATTGAGCGTTTTCTAAGTGTAAAATTCTAATTAATATATTGCACCCCTGTGCTTGCTTGTAAAAATTTATGCATTAAAATGATAAATTTGATGCTGGTGTGTTGCCTGCCGTTAGATTAGGCAATATTTTAATAAAATCTGGTTTATAACCGAAATTTTCTCTGATCACAGATGTTGGTTTATCGAGTTCCGTCGCCCTATCTCTGGGTCCTGCCAGCTGACGGTGTTGCGAGCCGCGATGCTCTGAAGGCGCACCGAGTTCCTTGCGCTGATGTCGTCATCGTCGTCAGATCCTCTACTGTAGGCTCGGTTAACATGTCCCCGTCCTCCGGAGATTACAGACGGCGGCGGGTCGAAGATGCCGGCCGTTGAAGGTCGGTGGGGACGACCGTTTATGTTATTGGAGATACCATTGGGGGCGGTATTAGTGGTGGTGTTGGTAGTGGCGCCCAGCGTCTTCATCTGGCTCTTCCTTCTCTCCGCCATCACAGAGTTGCGTCGCACCTCGAGTGCCTTTATCGTCTCCTTCCTCAAGGTCAGCTTCCGGCCCAAAACCGGTGTTCCTGAAACATAATGTTATTAGATCTGCGAGAACATGAAAGGATAGGATCGCAAATGTGTGCTGTCGATAAAAGTAAAGCTTTATTTTTGTATTCATTCATAATTTGATATAAATTATATTTTTATTTAATTATAAAAATATTTGGTATTTCTAATTTTAAAAGGGATTAGCTTTTTAAAAGATAAAATTTACCATTAATACTACCTCTATTATCTTTTTGACAAACATGATAAATTTATCATACATTTCGGGATTAAATTTCTTTTTATTTAATTACAAAAATGTTTAATATTTCCAATTTTAAAAGGTATACAAATCTAAAAAGTTTCCACATATGCACTTCGAACTGTTATAGTATATAGCAAATATAAATTTATAATGATCATTTGGGGCCGCGCCGTGGCCGAGTGGTTAGACAACTCGACTCTCACCTAGACGGTCGGGGTTCGATCCCAAGCGACCGCATGTGAGATTTGTGGTGGACAAAACGGCGTTGGGGCGGGTTTTCTCCGGGTGCTCCGGTTTCCCCCGCCATCGCATTCCACCGGTGCTCCATCATCATTCATGTATCATCAGTGTCACCGCCTGCGGTGCCATTAGTAGTTAAAGCGGGCGTTAAACACTACCAAAAAAAAAAAAAAAAAAAATAATGATCATCGTAACACTCGACTTACATAATTGGAGCACAGACACAACAGAAACACTGCATATCGGACTAAGAGAAACGTCATGTATAAAATCATGAATTTATCAAAAATTGCAGAGAAATTATATACAATTCTCATTGAACCGACTGTGTGGGAGAGTGCTCAATGTTCTGGCTTCTCAATCCAGAGGTCCCGATTAGATTCCTGGCCGGGGCGGGGAATTTTTCTTTGATTAGAATATTCCTTAATTAGAATCTTTCCTTACTCTCTTTCGTTCCACAGAGTTTGGAAGTATAAAAATGCTAGTGAAAATGAGTATATTTCAATTTAGAGATTTGTAAAAACCCAACGCTGAAGAGCTTATAGGTAATGAGTTGTTTCTCAAGTCAAAGACCCCCTGTATCACCATAGCCGCTACAGGGGGGGTATACAAACGGATGAATTAAAGAACATTTTCATGTTATAGCAAGAAAAATAACTAATAATACACAACCTCTACATTTTACTGGATTAACACCAGCCATAAAAGCCTAAGCATGCATATTAGTAATACAAACTTTCACCAAAAATGCCCAGCCTGCTGCTGATATTTGGACACAGCTCTGACTAATCAGTTGAAAATCAATGGTCCACATCAGGCAGTATGGCGCATGGTTGACATTTGTCACCAAATGATGTTTGATTGTTATTATTGCGGTTATCTTTGAACTTGCGGTACCTTTCGAAAAGTATTATTGTCGCCTTTTAATGACAATTGTGTTTGGAATCTCAAACTAATAGGTACAGTGTACTGCGCTGAAGTGTGCTGGTTGACAGCTGTACCTCCAGGCACCCATTTATGTAACAAAGTAAAGTATGACTACAAATATTCCTTGTTTCTATATCTATATTGAGATTACTTATAGATTCTATTGTTAACTAAATATATCAATTAATTTTGTTACTTAACTTTAATAGTTAATGTTTGGATATTTATATTACATTTCTAGTTCACAACATTTTCTTGTATACTTCATTGTGTTGAGACCCTGAAAGTTAAAACCACTTTTATATTTTATCGTGAATTTAATTAATCAATCAATTTTTTCATTAATTATTGTTATTAATTAAGTTTCGGATATTTTGCATTGCAGACATTTCCACTTTAGCCAAGAGGAAGAAGAAAAGAGCTGAAGCCTCTTCTAACCCTGATATTTGGTTCAGGTGGTTTGAAGAAGATTTAGAAGATGATGGGATGGACATAATAGATGTTGAAGAATCGGCTTCTGATGAACAGAATCACCTATCCGAGAGTGATCACTGTCTGGAAAAGATATCGATGAACAAAGCGGTGAGTCCCAAGTATTCATTATCAAAGTAAGACAAAATGGCCAAAAGAAGTGGCCAATAGAAATGTGGGGTCAAGATCAGAGAACAACATAATAACTCATCTTCCAGGACCAAAAAGACAGGCTTCTACAATAACTGCAGAGGATAAATTGTTAGACAGTAATGTTTATGAGGTTATTTTCACTGTTTACATAAAAAACTTGAAGTAAATTTCAGAGGAATGGAGATGCCGGGCCTACTGTTGAAACAGAGATAAGAGCTGTTATAGGTCTGTTATACCTGATTGGAAATATGGGTTCTTTTAGGCAAAATGTCGGCATGCTCTGGGGTAATTTTAAAGGCAATCGCCTGAGTCTTATCTTACAATGAGTGAGAAGAGGTTTAGATTCCTTATTAGATACTTGCGCTTTGTTGACATAAGGGACAGAAACCTTCGTAAAGAAATTGATAAATTAGCTCCAAATAGCGAAATAATTGCTTTGTTGCTTTGGTAGATACTGAAACAGCATATACTTATAATTTGGAAACTTATAGATGGGTTTTACAAGCATAGCAACTCTGAAACAGATGTTGTAAAGAGGCTAGTGGAGCCAGTGAGGGAATTCATCGAAACATTACAGGTGCCAACTGGTTTAACAGCATTCCATTGGCAATGTGTTCTTAGCCAATAAGCATCGGCCATAACATTCTACTTTCTTTATTTTTCAAACTGATTGCACACTGGTTTCTTACTGCCCTAAAGTAAATAGAGCAGTCCTTCTGATATCTACCCTACATCATGATGACTCAATTGATGGAGAAACTGAGGATGCCATGAAACCTGAAATATGTTCATTTTATAATATTTGGGGTAAAATTACTTGACCAACTTATTGAAAGTGTGACGTCTCTATAAATACGGAGGTGACCCATGGTTGTTTTTTACAATTTGTTGAATACATCTGCAATAAATGCATTGTTCATATATAGAGCAAACACTGTAGCCATAGAAACATTGAAAAGAATATAGAACATAATAAAGCCTCAAGTTCAATATAAGTCAACAATTCCTCTTAATTCCCACGGAATTAAGAAAAGTGCACGTGTTCTGCTGAACATCGAACCAAGAGAAGTGCCATTGGATGATCCCAAGGAACATTCCAGAGGCCATTGCCATGAATGTGGAAGGAAAAAAGACCGTACTACCAGTAAGCGGTGCCATAAATCAAACTGTGATCATTTACACGATGTATGCTTGAAATGCTTTTAGAATGTCAGATGTAGTTCATTTTTTTAAAAAATAAACTAGAATCATCAGCAACATCCATATATTATTCAATATACTTCAATATAATTACAAAATAATGTTGGGTGACACATGACAACCATGCGCCCAAACAGGTAAGCAGAAAGCACGCGCCTACTCTAGGGTTAACTAAGTATTCTGATTTGTCACAGCCGACGAGATAATAAGAAAGAAGGAAGTAAGGGCGGGAGTAGGGAAGGAAAACCAGACAAGGAAAGCGGAGAGCCTGGAAAACTCCGGATACTGCATCCTTGCGCACAGCAAAACGCCAATCTGTCTCCAACGTGAAATTTATGTCGTGGCGCTGACTTGCATGACCAGCCGATATGTGCAACACCCATAGATGGAATTTAGCATGAAACTACTTCATTTAAACCGAAATAACATACCAGTGACTCCTCCGTCCGCAGTCATGTTGAAGAAACGCTGTTTGAATGCCACATCCAGGGTGCCGATGGGCCTCTTCTTCTGGCGATTACGTTCTAGGTTTTGGATAGTGCGTCGGCGCTCCACCTTGTCTGAGTTGTCCTTATCACCATCGATACCTCGCAACCGCTGCAAGTTCTTCACTATCTGCACGAAGTTTTTATCTATGATTGCATCTTGAGAAGTTTCCTCCACCTGCAAATAGAACGCGTAGTTTAAACATCGTTTCATAAAATTTACTTGCTTCTATCTGCTGTCCCTGTTTTTTGTGGGCTATTTTTTATTATTAATGCTCCTTTTATGGACTCAATCTAGAATCTCGGATCTTTTTAAAAATGTTGCTTTTAATCTTTATATTCCTGTGACTTTATAGTGATAATAGGAAACATTCCCTTTCCTTAAATCGTTAGAACTTTGATAAGTGTAACTCTATGAATAATACAACTTGGATTTTATATGAAATTTTTCGTCTTGATAATTGAAGAGTTTATTTTTGAAGTATCTTAAACTCATCATCAAGAAATCTCCAGAAATTTTGTTTCTTATTTTAAAAAATCAATTTCGGATATAATTTCAATTTTAAATATTTTAAAGTTTATTTTTTATGACTAGCACTGACTTATTAAATGCTTTACCATTAGTAGTGGCCATATGATTTTTAGGGAGTCCTGAAAGTAAAAACATCATTTGTGAATTATTATTAATCGATTTTACGATCCATCAAAGTAGGGTAGAAATCGCTTAAGGCAATAATTTTAGACACATATAGACTGCTATCGTTTGCTATAAAATAAGAGATAAAAAATTTTGTATTTAAGATACTTTGAAAATAAACTCTTCAATTTGCACCTACATGCTAAAGGACGTTGTTTAAGCGTTACGGACCAAATTTTAAACAAGTTTTAAATGCATTATTCCATCCAAATGCTACAGTATAAAATTGTGTATGTTACACTTACTGTCCACCATTCTGGTAAAATAACAGTGTCGGATTTACAAATAAAGTCTACAAGGATGGAAATTAAGTATGCGTCTTGCGTGAAGAAAGCGCACACAAAGCTTATGGCGCTCAAGGGAAATGAAAGGGTAACAGATCAATAAAAGCAGGTTTTACGGAGGGTTTCTAACAACAGGGATTATTTGTAAGTTTAAATATGTCCTTGGATTGAAAACTAAATGAATAAGGGTATCCTTTCAGGATGAATGAAAACTAGTATAAGGTTTCTGTTAGGGGATACTAGTGGTCTAACCACTCGACCACAGCGTCATCCATCATAACTAATTTGCAATTTTTTCCTCCCGATGGGGACCCTATGGCAGAGAAAGCCGAAACAGGTATTTTTTGTTTCGGATTGTTTTCACAATAAAGAACTGCAACTCAATCTGCGACATCAATGTGACAATGGCCTCTCGTTAGCAACATTGGGATATATTAGTAAGCACTTTAAAACTTCTCAGCAGATTCAAATATCCTAGTAAGATGCGCGGACCGGCCATTCGGTATAGTTTATGGTATTTATGCACACAAAACTCTAGCGAAGGGTAAAGGAGAGAGGTAGATAAACATTTACATAATAGGCTCGGAGTTGGAACCTGTTGTGCCTAAGCGAACAGTAATCCTTGTCAATAACCACTTCCTACCAAAATAGTATATAAATATAGTTAGTGACAGTGTAGTATAGTACTGTCATTAAATAATCGGTGAGATAGCTTTGTTTACGTTATATCTCCAGCCTCAATTGAACGCCGATCACCTCGGGTCCCAAGTTCCGAGCCTTTAGAGATTACAGTAATACCAACCTTCTTGCCGCAGTACAAGTTGAGCTCTGTAGAAGCCAGAATATGCGACAATGTTCCAAATCGATGGAACATCATAGCGGTAAACTGAATGACTAAGATCAAAGCGAAGAAAAACACGAACACCAGACCTATTGGCTCCAGTTGTAGATACTCCTTGGAGATGAGTACCTGTGACAGACATTCATTTGTTCTAAACTATGTCGGTGATATATTTTTACATAGAATTCAAGACTACAAAATCTATATAACATATAATCTATATAACGGTAACATTTAGTTTTGTTGCTAGCTTATCTTTCTGATTGAGTTCCAAGAATCTAACGTGTACTCACAGAAAATAAATACTAATTAACGCACATTTACAATCCATTATTTTTATTCCATTTTAGCACTTATTAAAATGTAAACTATTTTAATTTCTTAGATGAATAAAATACAGTAGGTCGCCGCGAGAGTAATTCAGATTGATAATTAATATACTTTAAATGTATTAATTAATTACAACATGGCTCATATCTTTAGATTAAACAAGACGCAATAATAAGAAAATTCCCCACACAAATATGTTTGTTTGAAGTAGCCAATCGGTAGACCATCATACCACATTTACCATAAATAAGTATTTCGTGGACACGCACTTGGTTTGCTTAATACGCAGCAGTGAAACTGCACACAATAAATTAGGATCTATAGTAGCATTACGAATTATATTTATTGACAGAATAATTGACAGATCAGTTCGTTCCCCAGTTATAAATTTGTATAACTACTCTCTGTGGGGGAAGATAATTCCACAAGGTAAAACGGAATGTTCGAACATCTTCTGCATTATTTTGGCCGTAAAATCCTTTTAATACTGCATTCACAAGGTGAAGGCCTTATCTAGAAGCACATGTAATTAAATATTAGCTTAATATATTTATTTTTTGTGAGCGAGAGGTTTTACGATCCTTTACCACCAATTAAGACATTAACTATAACCTTAGCCTGAAAATGAATATAATTTATTCTGATGCAGTCCTCAAACAAGATCAGATGCAAATTGCCATTTGTTGTTTTCAGAATAAGATAAAATCCCAATTATAAATTTTATTCAGGCAACTTTCTACAGTCGAAAGGTTCAAACTCGAATACTCGGTTTAATTCTTGTATTGTACGCTAATAAGGAAGAAAAGTCAGACTAGTCATTTGCTTATTGTATTGGTAGGTTAAGCGAGGAATGTCACTGGGGCTGCAGGCTGCACTTGTACAATATGTAACACACTTGGTACTTCATTTAAACTGTATAATACAGTTGACAAATTTGATCAACTGAGCCACATTCTTCAAGTGCATAACTGTGGTTGAAGATTAATTGCATCGTCACTGAGGCGATAAATAGGTTACCATCCTGAAGTTTCATCATCCATATCGCGTGAAGGAGTAGAGTAATAAGAGGATTGCGGTATATTGCTCCTGGATATATTGACCGATTTAACAGTGATCGGTGTATGTCCATACAGAGATTATCTTAATTTAGGTGGCATCATATCCAAAGTTATACTTTGTGAGTCTTCACTAATCCTCAAAGTTCCTTTGAAGATACACTAGTTTCTTAAGGCCTCTCCCTCTTTCTCTGGGAAACAATAAGGTGTGGATATCTTTGCAAGCCAAAAGCAATGGGAAATTTGATTCAACAGAAGAAGCGTTCCCGGCAATATTTCCAAATAAAACTGCTTATTTCTATGCATTCGTGATATTTTAATAGAGTACTGAATTGTTTGAATTGTAGACAGTCTTTTCATGTCTTCAAGTTGGCATCTTTGCTGGACAAAGTTGAACTTTTCAAAACATGTTCAAGGTTTTTCTGTTTCACTTTTTATCCAATAATAGCCTTGCTTTTCATTTCCGTTCCTTATTATTTCATCCAAAATGTGGGTTTCAGATGTGCAGAGACATTGCGATTGTCAAGGTATCCCAAAAACATATCGAAATAAATCAGCATATTTACATACCACGTGATACATGGATAAAAAATTGCATTTTTGAATCTTAGACTGCCACACTTATATCTCAGTGCTCAAGATTGCATTTTGCTGGACAGAATTGAAATATTCAAATTTTTCTGAAGGTCCTGCTGCTTCCAATCATACAGTTCAATAGGTCTTCTTTTCCATTTCTATGCCATTTCATTTTACCCAAAATGTTGATTTCAGCTGCAGAAGTACATCGGTTGTCAGGGCTGCACGTGATTTCCAGACAGCGTAACTAATTTGAGTTCCAAACGGGCTGGAAAAGTACCAACTTGTGGTTTTAGACGTGGAATATTCAGGCGCCGAAACTGCAGATGGTTCCATCCCTTCTCAGGGCTTGGAGATGAGCTATCAGTGAATGGTTACTATCTGTAGTTAGACATAAATAAATAAAGTCCTTTACCTTGACTACCCAGTGAATCAATCATTGTGCATTATAAAATACATAGAATGAAACATGCAGTATTCTACTGCACCAAATTAACTGTACAACTATTTCAAGCCGCTCTAGGAACATTCACTAATCAAATAAATGCTGTGCGATGTACAAATGCTTTGTGGTTTACCTGCGTAAACATTCTACTTGTCTACTTTTATGTACAGAGCCTACTTTACCAAATGTTGCTAAACTTCACTAACCACAAGCAAACTTTCGTTTTGGACATTTACATCTTTGTGTTTTATTCCTTTCTGATTTATATATTTACAGGTCTAATTGGTTATTTTACTTGAATTATTTATAAACATTTATAGACAATTTGGAATCGCAGATGGAGGCATAGTAGAATAATAGAATCGAAATATAAAATGTATATACAAAAGAGAAGTAAATCTAGTTTTGTTGTTCCACAATGTCTCCATCTGTGACAAACTATAAAAGAGATTAGAAACATATAGAAACACAAAAGAAACACCACATGCAATACTGGAAAGGAGAGACAGGAATCCCTGTACCGGTGTCGCTGTCTTTTGGCCGCTTCCTGTAACAGGTGAAGTGGTGTGCTAATGATGATGATGATGATGATGTGACAATGACGGTGATGTAGTATACAATGACAATCTGTGTATCGGTGTTTATGTCTCGTATTCTGTTATCTCATTTGAAACATAAATGTGTTTCAAAGACACCGGCGAAATTTGTACAAGGTCAATTTTTTTGCTTTACAAAGAAGGATATATTCTTTCATGCCATTTGAACTAAACCTACAGATATAAATTGTATGCTTTGAATCGTTGTTTTAAAGTACAGTCAACCAAGATCTTTTCTTTCCATAGAAGAATACAAATGCATTTAGTTACAGACGTGCAAGTAGATAGATTAAAGGTTTAAACAATAAAAGTTACTTTGTAAAGATCTACTAGAGAAGAACGCTGAAACAGTGCATGGTCCCAGGTCCATATGCTTGTTATCTTAAGGGTACTTCATTCTGAAATTTGCAAATTTCCACACTTTTTAAAAAAATTATGATATTTCAGCACACGTTTTTATGCCACAACTATAATAGAACATTATTTTCCGATGTAGCTTTCCAAAAATGAAAATCGAGCCATATTTGAACAATGTACATAATGAAAATTTGTGTATTCACCTATATTTTTAATTTGTTTTCTTTTATCTATCATATATTAAATTTTGTACAATATTAAATATTTTCTTGAAAACATTTGAGTGAATCTAAAAATAAATTTTGTAAGCTAGTAGTCGTGTAATAAGTTATTAAAACTCTAAATTCTAAAGCATATTTGATATCCAGAATATATTGTTTAGATATCTTCATCTACCTTTGAAGATTGTGTACCTAACATGTTAAAGTAATTGAAAATAGTGCACAATGAGGAAAAATTAAAAGGGGGGGGGGGAAGGAGCTAAAATTCCATGTACTATTTTCACACAACTGTGGATCTTTATGTATAGATCGCTTTGGGAATTTAAATGTTCATAAAGGCAAATCCATAATTGGATTCTGATTCTATAATGTTTGAGGAATTTTTAATATTTTAAAGTATGATTTTTCTTGAATGTTAGGCGAATTCAGTATCGAGTACCCTTAAGAGCAGCTTTCTTCAAGACTTGATACTTAAATTTATCGGCTTAGGTTGATTCTTGATTTAAAGTATGTTTAACTGGTAAAATTAAACCTTCAAAATCAAAATAATCATTCAGCGCCGCGGCGTAATGCTCCGGGACCCTGCGACGGAATACACTAAGGATCGAGTCCATGCTGTGCGGAGTCTAACGCCCATCTATAGGCCTTGCGCACATTCAGCATTGTGAGGAACTGTGACAGACAGCAATGTGAAAACTCCGTAAATCAACGTTCCGGTTGGAGGAAGTGTGATACTGGTCACATCTTCCGTATCGCCTGAATTTGTGATATTATATGGACGTGTGACTGGCTGGTCATGTTTGACCTTTCAAGGTTGTAGTTCCAAAGTTGTCATTTGTGTTACTGATTTAAATGCTTATTTATTATCAGAAAATGTTATTACGTAAAAATATTATTTCAGTATATTGATCAATTCATACACGGTTTGCAATGCACAAGTAAAAACGAATAATTATATTGGCATGGATATCAAAAACTTAATATGCCACCGATAATAGTAGGTTACAGATAATTTCTGGCCATATATCCGTCTGAAGTTGTAACAAACGCAACCTTTAGTGTAGTGAAGATTTCAAGTTGTACATCGTTTATTGGAAGAAGCAAATAAGTACTTAATTGGGGCTGTACATCAGCTGCTCAGTTTTGGCTGTTCGGTGAAATTCCACGGTAACGGCTTTAACCGAATAGACGCGAATGATATAAGATGAACCCGTTTTTTATGTTTCCATAAAAGCTGGCAATCTATCTATTTGTGTTAAAGAGTTTCTATATTACACAAAGTTGATTTAAAATGAGTTTTATTTTAGACACTTTCGATTGCTATTTAGTAATATTAGCTCATTCAGAAATCTCAAAGGTTTCAGAGCATAGGGTGGGTCCAAACGAATTTCTCTTGTCATTATTTTGGAACCCATTTTCGCATACTTATATTGTTGTACTAATGCATTTTGCTGCAAAAGCCGCTTTTTGAACTGCGAATCCCAGTTGACGAAATTTTGATCCAGAACTGTTGCTGCGTATATGTAGATCGGTAATAGTTTGAAGATGTTAGATTGTTGTTATGAAGAACAAAAAGAAGTCTTTTGTCTGAGAAAATAGTTTGAAGTGAGTGAAGAGGTGTGAGTTGGAAGAGAGATGAGACAACATAGGGTTTAGTGTAGATGTTGGAAGTGAGTCCCGAAGAAGCCACCGCCAGTGTTAACAAAACACTGAAGAAGGAGGAAGGAACCAGACCGCCACTGGTTAGACCAAAACCACCTCCTCCAGGTCAGAAAACCTGACGCACGGCGTTACCTCTGCCGTTTCCTCGATGTACGTGATGTTGGTCTTGACGCCCAGTGGCCAGTCCACGTGTAGCATATCCTTATTGAGTTGTAGCAAGAAAACGATTAGCACAAACAAAGCATTGAACATGAAGAAAGCAAACACCGACTTGTTGCGAAGCTCAATCAGGTCCGCTGCTATCCTGGCCTGAAAACAAAAGGGCAAAACACAACGCAAACATAATAAAATTATTAAATATTGTCTCACGGGCTCGCCTGACGCAAACATTTCCTTCTCCACACTCGTCACATTACCAACAGCTTGTCGCTGGGTTTTACATTTGCAGATTCAATGTCAACTGTCAGCTTGACTAGATATTACATTAACGTATTGAGTTATTGTATTCATTGGGATTATTGACAGACTGTTTCAAATGAATATGGCAGTTAGGATGGTACGCTTGACTCAAGGTTACTACAGCGACTAGAAAAGAAATCTGGTTAAATGGAGAAGTGGATGAAACCTTACACTTATGAACATAACCTCTCATTAACTCATTGATTAAATGTCTCTAAAAGGATACACTGAAATATTTTGAGAGTGGCTGAAACCGTGCACGTTGCATATATGAGCGATGCTAACTTGGATAATGGCACAGTCTTTGCTCATGTCTGGATTGTGCATTGGCCACTGCTTACATCAATATCACTCTAGATATGACAGAAAGTTCACAAACTTGCAGTCCATAATATATGTACCTAAACAAATAGTATTTCGCAAGTTTCCATTTCGACTCGATTTGGACTCGAAGAGGAACTTTGGTAAATAAAATAATAATAATACTTTTTACTTTCTCTACACGTACTATGTACATAGTATTTAGCGAAGGTAATTATATTGCACCCAAAAATTCGATACCGAGATTTCACCGGAAATAGACGTTTTGAGACCCCTCGATTCCAAAAAAAAATGTTAGAAACGTGTCCATGTATATATGTGTGTGTGTCTGAGAGCAGCATAGCTCAAAAACGAAAAGTCAATTAAATATCAAACTTAGTATTTAAGTTGAGTATCTTCCAAGGTGTGACAAACATTTTTAAGAAAATCTCCCCACCCCAACTACCCTTTACATGGAACATTTTTCCAATTTTTTTCTCAAAAGTGGCTGTAACGATTTTGATTAAAATACCTTATGTTTAAGATATTTTTATGACAAACGAAATGTACATAAATATCTTGAACATAAGACATTTTGATCAAAAAGCTAGTCATTTTGAGAAAATCAAAATTTTTGAAAAACGTTCCATGTGGAGGGTAGCTGGGGTGGGGGAATTCAAGCTATACTGTACCCACGCGATCGGGAAGCTGGGTAATTCAGGTGCCACATTTTCGGGTGTCATTTTTGGCGAGTAACGTATCTAAATGTATCTTTCAAACGGAACCTGTCACCAGCATGAGAAAATCACCAATTTTACGAGTAAATGGAAACATATTCTAAGAGTTGTGCCCAAAGTTAGAATGGAATAATTGTTGAAAATTGTACATGTTTAAATATGTTGGCGCCAGAACCTATAGTATTCTTGTTATTTCCTTTAGGACCATAGCCAGCTTTACACGGTAATTTTATGTAACATATAAATAGAAACGTTTATTGAGGAGAATATTAAGCAAAGATAACATTAAAGTTCTTTCAAGTTGAACTCTTATTGTTAAAGATGTATCATTTTATTAAATTATGGAACGTTGTGCATACTTCGTGTATTTCAATAATATTCTTTCGTTTTCATGCTAAGCATTTAAGTTAGCAATTCACCCTTTGGGCACGAATTATACCAGAATTTTGAGCTTCTTAACTCGGCGTTAGTAGTGTAATTAGATTTTAGATGGGGAAATCATTGTGAATGGTCACAAGGATAGTATTTAAAATCTCAGCTTTTCTACACGTAACACGCACGTGTTACTCCAGCTTTGGTCGCTGTGAAGACCCTCAGCCTGCTGACAGCTGACATGATAAAGTATAACATAAACATAATGGGAGTGTGTGAGAAGGGAACTTGCCTGTAGCGCCCGGGCAGTGTTGGTAATCTTACCTCCTGAGTCTCCTCAACATAGGTTATGTTGGTTTTCACCCCGAGCGGCCATTTTATATGCAGCTTATCCTTGCTCAGTTGCAGTAAGAACACGATCAGCACAAACAGGGCATTCAGCATAAAGAAAGCAAACACTGAAGAGTCGCGTAATTCTTTCAAATCCTTGGCTACCCTCGCCTGAGAGACAACAGTAAACAGCTCATTCCAAGAGTTCGAATCATGCTCTGTGTCCACCATTCAAGTTAAAACAAAACACTAGAAAAGATGTAATGTTAGCAGAGGAAAACGAAAGGAAGAAGGAATCTAAAGGAAACAAGTTAGAAATATTTAAAATAAATAATGTGAATGGAAAATTAAGCCTCGGGTGGTTCTGTGACATGTCGGGTAATGTGACATGTTAAACTGGGTTGCACCTCCCTAGGCCCATTTGTGTGCCATCCGAGATCCGACTCAATCAGCAATATTAATGTCATGCATATACTCTATACTGGTTTATTCATCTTATGAGAAGTATATAACGTATCGTTCTTAATATTCTAAAGTAAATATCTTTTCAAATATTTATTGAAAATTAACGTAAGTATTTTATTATTAACTTCATTTGTGTTGTTAAGTTGAATAACAATTTATTTCAAATATAACCAATACTATAAAATAAATTAATATCAGCTAGGTATTGAATTAAATAGCAAGCCTTAGATTTGAATTTCCTTTATCAAGTATTACAAATGAACTACTTAGCCCATGCATAGAAGTATGGCAAAGTAACCAAAATAAGCATCGGCTTTAAAACATGGAAAATACTATTAAATAAAGAGTAAATAAAACCGAAAAGGTTTGCCCCTGAACATTAAATCACATTTCTTAAAAATTTTAATAAAGTAATCATATTAGAGTAAGATGATTTTGTTTATTGCATCTACAAGCCATCCTCTGATTAACAATTTTAATAATATATTGGTGAAAATAGAACTGAGCGGTTAGAACTTAAACTTTCTGACAAAATAAAACTGAATATTACACTCACCATTTAACTATTACAACACATAGTGATTTTAAATAAAAATGAAATATAAAGTGTCTATAACAAATACCACAGTATTTGTTTGCTTTGAAAGCAAATGTTTAGACTTATTCAGCCGTTTCTGAGTTCGACCGAAAGAACATTCAGGAACGATACGATAGATCCCACAGACCCGATTGGACCAGATTGTAATATCAACGGCGTCACAGAATGGTAAACCCGCTTGTCCTTCCCCCTCATCTTCGCTGTAGCAAGAATGCAGAACCGATTATACCCACCTTTAGTTCATAGTAACTGGAAGGAATATGTAATAACACAAATACTCCATGCGAGCGTTCGCAATTAACGGGAAGTTTACTTTGCCCGAGAGACATGGTGACGCTTTAGGTTTTCCGTTCGGTTTCCTAGAAATGCCATATTACATTCATATTCATCACAGCTACATTGTAGTAATCGCTTTAATGAGGCCATGAATTATAACCACCACTAGAATTCTCTCTACTGACAAGCTTGAGCAAATCAATTGGGAATCTATATGCCATTTGTTATAAATGTTTTACGAAGACGCTTTTGTACATATAGGTACCGTAAATGAAAATTATGGTGGTTTTCTTAAAGCCCTTATCTCATTTTATATAGGTGTTAGCGTCTGAAAGTCTTGAAGGTTAAAGAAGGCAATTTATCGAACTTGTAAACAATTTTGTTTCCAAAATCCCATCCCACGTTACATAAATAGAGATCAACTGACATTTAATGAAATAGATTACGTGCTCACTTTCGTTTTTATTTAATTTTAAATTTAAATTGCCCCATAAAATACTTTAGATGAAACCAATGAAGGAAAGAATTAAAAAGTATTCGAATAAAAAATGTGGACGAATATCAAAAGGAAGACAATAAATAAACATATCACAGTAAGATTCCTCGTATGTTAAAGGATATTTTGTAAGCAGCATAGAAGTGAAAAGGAGAAATAGTGATATTACATCTTTTCTATCCTATTCTTTTTAAAACCTAAGTGACAGTAACATATATGTTTGCTATCTTCTTGATTCTTATCTAGTCTCAAATGCCTGAAAGGAGGATATTTATTCTTGAATGGTAGGCACTTATTACATACATCAGCACTGCGTTTGGTCTGGAAAAAATAGATTCACAATATGATGTTATTTAACGTTTTGAAAACATGCGTGCAATTTTGCGTAGCTCTGGCCATGCCCTGTTTCTTTAAAATTTGACACGAGCTAAATAACAATCGAAGCTCTGGTCTAAACACACCACCATATTTCTGTATTGAATTTGACTCTGTTAGCTACAACATTATAGAAATGAATGGAAAGTTAATTAACTACAGTGACGCCAACATTAAATGAAGGGAAGTGATAGAAAACAAATTAATATTTCATTTTAATTTTAACTCTATATAAAGCAAAACAAGATGATAAAAACACCGTTTAAATTCATTTGCTCCAAGTTACATTTTAAAACAAAAATATGACGTTACCAGCAGTATTTTTGTTTTGTATACAAAACTCACTAAATAATTAATGTGAAAGTTATTTTTCATTTCGCAATAAAAGATACATTTATGTGCCATGTTAAATTAGGAGTAAGGAAAAACAATTTTCCATATTTACAATAGATTTCAATAAATAATACGAATATGAAGTGGCGCCACTGAGAAAATAAAGCTATCCTATCGTGCATTGACTCTCATTCAGCTAATACTGAAACGCGTAAGAAAACAAAAAATACCTTTTCTTCCTTGTTTTCGTCGATGGGGTGTAGATATTTCTCAAGGAGATCCTTCCAGAACTGAGTTTCTTGTGCAGAAATAAAATCCACTTCTCCCTTCTTGAGATCTCTGTCCTCGAGCCAGAATGGGTTGATCATATCGTCTCTTGTTTGCTGTTGATCTGTTAGGACGATTCAAAGTAATTAACTTAAGTTGCACCATTCTGAAATTCAATACATTTAACGGTCAAGAGAGATTTTGTTTGGTTCAGGACTCGGGCATGCGCATTTACTAGTTCAAGAACCTTCCCGCGCACGATAGATGATGTTGAAATTCGGTGTACGTAACAGGTATATGACGTAGCATGCAAACAAGCAGTGGGGAGTTCCAATTGGAACGTCGTCGTGGCAGATAGTAAGGCAGTATTTAATCATTTGTCCATCCTTGTTGCCGATTACTTTCTGTAATTGACGTCAAAGGGAGTAAATAAATGAACGCTTTATGAGCTTAACCAAAAAGGAAGATAACAAATTATAGTAAACATGTAGATAAAACTATGGAAGGGACAGTTACAAATGGGGAAACCCTGTAATTTTTTCCTATTTGTTATCCTTTCAAAATATAAATGAGAACATATGATTTAACAAATATGTTCCCTTACTAGAAAATCTATAAAGTAAACATTTGTCAGCAAATGATTTTGACCCTGCATCGTATAACATACAAGACTGTTTAAAACCAAACTTGGTATTAAGTTCAGTACGTTCCAAGGATGCAACACGAAGATTTTTAGAAAAACTCTCCTCCTAAACTAACTTCTAAATTGGAGATTTTTCGAAATGTTCAATATTCTCAAGAATGTTTCTATTTTGATATAAAATGGCATATATTAAACATGTTTACATGAACACTAAATATATATATTACATGTTCTAAATCTTGAAATCCTCTTTATTCTTGGTGGCTTTTACATAACTGGTAAACCGTATGAAACAGGCAAAATCTTATTACATATCTTGTCAAAATTCACAATTTATCCAATCTTTTTGTGGAGTTAACCAGTTAATCATTGCCGAAATATTCCTTGTTATCGGTTTACATTTTCCAGTAGATACAATCGTCAAACACTTTTCTTCCTTTCCTTCTTTTTTCTTTTACTCCTGACGATGCAAACAAAAGGAAATTTAAGGTCACCACTTAGCGATCAGCTTTTAAAAGAGTTGTCTTTTGCTTTAGCTTAGTGTATCCCATTATAGCCTATTCGCATTCTTTTCGGCCAGTAGAAGGGAAAGATCTGTTCCTGCATCAAGCGGCACCCTTCCCTCTCCTATAAACTGTATCCGAAAATATGAATGGACTGTATTTCGCTTGTGCCTACAAGGAAATAATTAATAAGAATATTTCTATTAATGTTTATTTTGATAAGCATAGGGTAGATAGAAGAATAAGCTTTTGCAAGAATGGGATAAGTAGAGTCAGACTGAAAAATTCAATGCTGGGATTTGAACCAGGGCAGTCTTTACCTGGTTGCTCTAACTACTAAGTTACCATGGCAATATGCCCACACCGCCTTAAATTCCTCAACTGACTCGCATGTTTCCCTAAGCCACAAGGTGATCTCAGATTATTTTGAGATGGCATACCACAATAGCAACTTAAGATGTCGTCCAGACTTCATAGGTTAACTTTTGTAAGAATAATTTGTTGCAGAATAAGTAGAGTAATTTGAATGCATTCGAATTTTATATTTCGTAGCCTAATTTAAGATAATGCCGTGATACAGTTCCTTTATTTTCTGTGTAGTTTCACTTGAAACATGTTCCAGTGAAGTTGTCTGCGTCACCTTGTTAGCAATAATAATTCCTGAAGTATTTGAGCCAGATCAAGGCCTGAAAGAAACATACCTGAATTGACAGTTTCCGTATCAGTGTCAGGTAATTGGTCTTCTTCCGCAGGATCCTCAGCCAGAGATCCAAGGTGATGAGGATCTCTACTGTTGACAGAAGTGGTTCGTCGTCGGGACGTATGTTGGCCCTGAGGGTCCAGCACTCTGAAATAGGATAGATAAACTCGAGACCCACACTTTGGAAAATGAAAGCTCTGCTCAGCTAGAAACTGTATTTCTGACGCACTTCAATGAAGCAACGTAAATAGATTTACCGTTCTAGAGTCTCGAGTCGTTTCCCAAGTGTATCTAAACTCTCCGCTATTCGCAGCAATTGTTGCTTTTCATCTACCGACTTGGGATGTGTGCACAACATGATCTTGAAGAGACCTGCCAGGGAGAACTCGATGGAGCCCTCGTCGTCGTCAGAACCGCCACCGCCGCCGCCGTTTAGGAATCCCAACAACGACTTCTGGCGAGCCTTCTTCTTTGCCTCTTCTGCCTCTTTCTTCTCTTGCTCAAGCTCCTGCGAGAAACACAAATATGCAGACGATTAACCTGGGTTCGTTGTTCAATTTGTTCAAATAATCTCTCATCAAACTGAGACAGCAACTGCAGCATTTTTCAAACTTTCAAGGCAAAAGTTTGGTTTGATTAAAAAACTTACAAAAAAAAATTAATTTTAAAATTTTACACCTGTTGGAAAGGTAGAATGAAATAGAAAACTCAGTTCCATAACCCGGACCTCAATCATGAGGTTTCAGTCTTAAGTTCAAAGAAGTTGTAAACAAAACCACGTGAGAAGCGTTCATTGGTTGATGGGCGAACTACATCTTTTCCCGTTTGCCATGTTTCTTCCTCCACATAAAATAGTTCGGTCAGATCGAAAGATTTTTGTGGTTATTATTGTACAGAGAAAGTTTAAACACTTGTTATTGTAACAATTCAATTTCTGAAACGAAACGTATTCGTTCATATTTATGTATAACCGTCTGAACCGTTATGGTAGGTCCTTGCATAGCTATGTGCAGTTTTGAGGGGTGTGTTAAGTAAAAGAGAACAAAGAGCTATTAATCAAATTTGCACAAAATTCGATTATAAACTATTTCAAAATATTGCTTTGTTTAACAACACAAAAGCTGTTATTGAGGTAATTATCTTTGAATATATTTATAAAAAATATGTTTTATTTTGCAATGAAAATGTAATGTTTTAGTTAAACTATATCAATAATTACAGATGTAGTTTATTTCCGGTTTCCGGTATGAGCCGTAAATTACTTATTGTACCCCTTATGTGTATTGAGAAAATATACTTTTAAGCCAGCCATAGCCGAGAATCCTCCTACACTATGGAGAAACAAACATAGACGTGCAAATCGGAGAGAAATCTTGTGTTACATGTTTTTAATAAATTCTGCGAAACGTACCTACCTTAATTGACAATGACTCTGATTAGCGTTTTTTAGATTAACGTCCTTTAACCTGGTTGGTCATATCGGACGATGAATGAAATTGGTGAAATGATACTCAAATGATCTCGGGGTCCATGGAGCTTAAAGTTACTCGACATTCGTCTTCTCAGGATAGGGGAAAAACCCGAAAAAAACCTTATCCGAGCAACTCGCCCTAAGCGAGATTCGAACTCACGACCAGGCTACCCACCACACTACACAGGCGAGCAGATTAGTGGTTATGTAATAACTGGAGTTCATTGTTAGTGATCCGGAATTGTTGCTTGGATTGTTTGCGGGAAACCGTAATGTGTTCTCAAATATATTTGAGATAACATACCCCAATGGTGGCTATAATATTGTGCTAAAGTACCGGACTTTATAGTTAACCTATATGGGTAAATTCATTAGCGTTTATATCTATTATCTTCTATGATAATTTTGATGCGGATAATTTTAAGAAATCTGCGAAATTGAGTCTACAATGGTTTAAGTACCCCTTACTACAACGTAGCGTCATGTTCAAGCTTATCGAAACTTCAGAGCTCGAAAATAGCCCTAAAATCACTTTGGATTAAAACCGATTCGATTTTTGAGTAGCACATCTTGCAGCCTGAATGCAATCTCAGAGTTCAACGAGTAGAGTGTTCTTTATGCTGATGTAATTTTTAGTTAGGAGCCTTTAGTTTATAACAATATTATTTAAATTTAAACATCCCCAGGAAAGGCTTATTTACCTGAGTTAATAGCAACACCAAAAGACAATGACAATCTCTGTTATGGCGATTACGATTACCAAAAATCTGCTACCAGATCGGTTTCACGATTCTGAATTTCCGCCTTCCGGCTGAATCAGGGCCTCTCAAACACACAAAATTGCACGGGTACAAACCAAGGTGCAGAGATTCCATCACCGTGCATCGGTCCTGCTCTGTTAGGTTCATAACAATTCTTAGTGAGGAAGAACAATGGGAATGGCGGGAGACATCCGAAGAAAACCAGCCGGACGCCGATTCTTCCATCACAATCTCCACATGTGGTCCGCTGGGGGCGCCCCTTGCCCACATCGCCGCCGGAAATGCTTCTTGACGTGCACAAAATGAATGAGGTGGGTTAAAACGATAGATGACGCCATTAGCTCATTAGCACCGTTCCACCGTTGGATGTAACTATAGGAACTGTGATATGACAAATTTTATAGGATAAACTTTTGATGTTAGGTTCCAAGGAGTATGCATCTGAAGTGAAATCACATACATGTATTGCATGAGATTCACATTCAAAGACATCACTAAATAAATAAGACGATCAGTTGCAGTGCATGCGTTAGGCATCAACATTCCATGTTCCACAGCATTTTTACTTTCTCTACACGCACTATGTACATAATGTATAGAGAATGTACTGTAATGCACCCAAAAATTCAATACCGAGATTTTACCGGAAATACATGTTTTGGGTCCCCCTGAATCCAATAAAAGCATTTTTACAAAAGTCCGTGTCTGTCTGTCTGTGTCTGTCTGGACAGCTAGCTCAAAAACGAAAAGACCGTTAAATACCAAACTTGGTATTAAGGTTGTTTTTTCTTCCAAGGATGCGACACGAAGATTTTCAAGAAAATCGCCCCACCCCCAACTACCCTTTACATGGAACTTTTTTCGAAATTTTTCATTTTCTTAAAAATGGCTCTAATGATTTTTATTAAAATGTCAAATATTAAATATATTTACCTGAAAAATAAAATGTATATCTTGAATTTTCTGGGAATAGCTTCTGAAGAACACTTTATTCTGGGTGAATTTTACGGAATTTTGCACAACTGCTAAACCTTAAGAGATAGACAAAAACTTAACACACAAAAAATGTAGAGCACATTAAAACACACAATTTATGTCATGTGTATATTTTTTTCGTGGAGTTGATAGTCTTTGACATATTCCTTGTTTTTGGTTTCAGCTTTGAAAAAATTATACTTTTCTCATACAAATTCCTGTCCATACAAATAAAGGAAATTCAGTCAGCAACCACCTTATGGTTATCAGTTTAGCCAATATTACTCCCTTATTTCCCTTCTATTTACAAGGAAGCAAGTAATAAGACTGTTTCTGCTATTTTTGTCTCGATTAAAATGAAGTAAAAAGAAGTATAAGCTTTTTAATAATAATTTGTTGCAGAGATGTAGAGAAAGTCATGTGAATGGAACAGATCAGATTTTTATCAAGTGTAATGTGTTTCGTAAATAAGGTATACACCAGGTAGACGGAGGTTGGGTGCTAGTGACCTAATAAATTAATTCTGCACACATAGACTCATATCAGTGTGTCTCATATCAATGTAACGAGCTCTTATTTCAGAGCAAAAAAAGTGTGCACTTTACCTGCTGTTGTAATTCATACGCCAATATGTAATGCAAACCTTTTGCCTACTTTCACATTCGTGTTAGTGTCTTTTTTTACCATTATTTAACATTACTTTCAGTATTGGCTTAACAAATATAGCCTGGTCTCATACATGTATAAGACATCTATCTGTGCGCGCTAAAAAAACTAAATCAACATTAACATATTTCTTGTTTCCTTTTATCGAATGTTGATATTTAAACACGATTAATTACATCTCAGTCTGTTTTCAAGTGTTCAAATAAAAAGTCTTTCAAGGGATTTTTTCTTAAACTGAAAAAAAAAATGTCGTTTGTTAGTGAATGCTTAGGTAAGCTTTTGATCTTTTATCTGATAGCTAAAAGCTGCTGTAACTTAACGGTTTTTATTTGTATATGTGCATATAGGCTTTTTTCGCGCTGTCAATTGACTACACCAGATGGTGGCATATTGCGGTAGAACTCAAGGTCGCTAGAGGGCAGCATTGTTAACGTTTCTTAGCATTACTTCCTAATGCATTAGCTAATGGTGCGTTAATCCTGCCATCTTGTGACTTTGGAAGTTAGGAACCAATAATGTAAAGCATCCATATACTCAACTACCATTTAATTTACATATAGCTTTGTTCTTGCTTTAGAACGATCCTCGTACTTAATGACGTAACTAAAAATGCACAAAACTACCCTTCTTTCGCAAGACAGCTTATTCGTCAATATCAGCATCGTCGTCGACGTTTTTGTTGTTGCAGGAATCGACTGCAGTTGTTTAATCGTTGTTCATAATCATATCTATTACAAGCAGATGCTACTTCACATTTCCAGGGCTTTTCGACTCTCCAATAATAATAATAATAATAATAATAATAATAATAATAATAATAATAATAATAATAATAATAATAATTTTTAGCACCCAGAGCCGCTACTGCATATAAGCAAAACTTGAAACTTTCGCATTTTGTTTTCTTTCACTCTTTTGTTTTAAGTAGATTAGCATGTCAACTTCCAAATTTAGAGGTTCCGGCTTTGATGGTCATGTTTCTTTAGCCAGAGCTGTTTCTCACCCTTCTTAGAGTCTGCAAGTACGTGTGAGAGGAAATATATATACGGATGCATATGTGTGGGTGTGTGACAGAGAGAGACAGAGACAGAGAGATAGAGAGAGAGGGAGGGAGACAATTTAATTTAAGTATAATATCCTGGTCCGTGGCGATCAAAGACCAAACAACAACACCCCTCCCCCGAAAATAAACAACATATTTCGGTTTTAGTGCTGCCTGAAGCTTTAATATCACGAAAGTTAATACCATAATCTAATCGCAGCCGCTTATGGAAGCCCAGGGTACATTCTGCTATGGTGCAGCCGTTTCCTTAACCCTTAAATGTACATTTTCTCCCCCATCAGCAGGGTGCTTAAAGTATTTACTTCCCAAATGTGAAGCCTATGAAGGATAGAAGAAAAAAAATGATAATCATAAACTTTTCAGCGTACTCGCCGAGATCTCTCTGTGGCTAAGGCCGACATGGTTACTCCCTCCACCCAGAATATAATTAACAATATTGCGTTCTTTGTGAACTTATCTACACTTTTGTTACTGGATTTGTTAGACATTTGTAATAATGTGTAATTACCGATTGCTAAGCATTCCATTATCAATAAAAGCAGACCAACACCACCACCACACCATCACCACATCACCATTAGGCATCTGAAGAGGCACCTTCTTTGTCTTCTTGACCGCGACTTCTCGCGTACCCCAGGAGACGACGTTCAGGTTGATGATAGAGTACAGGATCAGCAGCAGATACATAGAAGGTATAGACAGCAAGTATATGAGGCCGGGGACGATGCAGAAAAACTCTTGTGGATGAAGACAGGCAGCTATGAAGAACGATCCTGAGAGGGCTATCAAGAAGATGGCTGAGGGCGACCCGATACCGTCCTCGCCCAGCTGGAGCGCTGTACCCACGATCACAGCCATCATGATCAGGGCATATGACGTCGAGAGTATCTGCGCCACTAGAAGCTGTGAACATACCAGGAAAATTGTCGGTTCTTGTTCTATGCTTATTCGTAAAAATATGACCATTATTAAAGTAAGAGCTGAATCTTTCCTGACGAGTGTTAACTTCTAGCAAGGTAAGTAGATAGATTGACTCCAACGCTTTGAAGATGTACATCATCTTCGTCTTCAGAGTAAACTAAAGATGAAGATGAAGACGAGTTGGAGTCAATGAACTTATCTGGCTAGAAGCCCGAGAACACTTAGTTATGACCATTATTTGTACTAAGTATTACTGAAAGTTAACGAAGCGACTTTGGTAATGTTTCAAGAACATAAATTCCAGTTAAAAGTACGTTAAAATAATGAGAAATGCGGTGACATATCCTTCCTCCGGTTTGGTTCGGCAAAATAATCATTAATATCAATCTGAGTTTCTGTGTATTTATGAACGTGACTCTAGGCTTGCGTACTTCAACATAATGCGAACAATAGTTAATTTGATTTCGTTTCATTGTCATATCGTCACACGTTTCTTTCCAGAACTCAGTAAATGACAAGAAAGAATCTGAGAAATGCTTGACAATAACGTCCGCCACATTCCAAGTGATCTGAAATTGTAATAGCAGAGATAGCAGATAGGCAGTTATTAGTGGACATAGAATAGGGAATTTCGTCGTTACGCTTACAAAACATGTTTTCAATTGCAACGCTTACTTTGCAAATGACTAGATTGATTTATCTCAATTCACACCACCAGAGACCTGAGCTATAAATCTTAGTTTCATTGCACATTTAGATTATGTTGTTATATTACATATTGCACGAACCAAGACGATAGAATGTACAGATCGGTGTTATATTATTTTACTTAAATGTGAAATATACATCTGGTAGGTTTCCTTGTGAGTCATTAAATGAAGAACAACCTTAGCTCACCTGTATCTCAGATTTGCAGACGAAGCAGATGAACATAAAGAATAAAATGGGGATGATGTTATATTCGAAGCTGGTCCAGTTGTCTATGTGGAAGGCTGCTACAAAGGCTCCCACCAACATAAGGAAAATCGTTCCGGGACCAAGAATCGTACCTCCCATCAACATGATCTAGAAGAAAAATAGAAAAAGTAATGTAAGTGATGTGCAATTAAATGTCCTTCATAACTTTATTGAGTTAGGCAATCTGCATGCACATAAATAAATGAAGGTTTCCCTTTCACTGCAATAGTGATATGGATACTTAGTGCTGAAACGCCTAATTTCTGAAATTTCACTAATTTACTCAACGGGGTATTAAATATAATTATAAGAGATGTTTTCTTGATTTTGTATACCTACCGTCACAAAAAAATTAAAAAAAAAAATATGTTCCATTCACATGAATTTCTCCACAAACAAACTTTTCTTACAAAATAATACGCTTTCATCTATATCTTGCTAATCAGATAAATATTAACAGAATAAAATACGTTTTATTACTTGCTTCCTCGCAAGTAAAAGGAAAATAAGGGAATGCACTACATTAAACTGATAGTCAAGTCTTTTAAAAGCCAGTCGCTATGTGAAACAATTGAAATTCGAGTGTGTTTGCTTGCTAGGAGAGACAAAAGAAAAATGGTGTTCCGTTTGAGAAAAATAGCATAAAATTTATATTAAAAAATTAACACGAAATATCTCAAACTCTACAAAAACTGTATAATAGCATAAAATATGCGTTTTAACAATATCTACGCTTTTTGTGCAGTAAGTTTTTATTTATCTCTTACAGTTTATCAGTTATACAGAAGTTACACAAAAGACATCCAAAATGAAGAGGTCTTCAAAAGACGTTCCCACAAAATTAAAGATATACATTTCGATTGTCATAAAAGGTATTTTAATCAAAATCCTTAGAGCTATTTTTGAGACAGTTAAATTTTTCGAAAAATGTTCCATATGGGGAGAGGAAGATTTTCCTGAAAATCTTCTTGTCGCATTCTTAGAAGATACTGAACTTAGATACCAAGTTTGGTATTTAACCGAATTTTCGTTTCTGAGCTATGCGCGCGCGCGCGCGCACACACACACACACACACACACACACAAAACCATGCACGGATTTTTTTCTAACATGTTTTTCTTTTTTTAACAGCTTAATTCTCTAAAAACCAATTATGTATTCAAACTTATATACTTATCCTCCTACGGTATAAACCCGAACGAAATCAAAGAAAATTTGCATCACATTTTAAACTGGTAAAATTTTAAGAAAGCAAGATTACAAGAAAATCATTTTAAATTTTCACGCGTTATACTCCTACTACACCAATTTAAAAATCACGTTTTAGTATTTTCATAGTTTAAAAGGAAAACCGAAATTGGGTCCTAATTCTACAATATTTTGAGCTATTTTTACATAATACATTCAGTTAAAAATCTGGTCCATCACTGATACATATTAAGCTATATAAAAATGTAAATCCTATCGTAAACTTCTCTGAAAGAACTATTTATCATATGCACATAATATCGCAACAATAAAGAAGAAAATGACGGAAGTTAAATAATTGATACAGACTACAGATGCTTTATGCAGTACAAAAGGCGGTGCATAGGTTGATATTTACAGCGGCATGAATGTTTGAAACAGAAGGCTTAAAGTTTGAAATTAACTAAAACGCACTGATACGGACACTTAGTGTTACTGCAAAGAGTTAGTTTTATTAGTGCTTTAGGAAGGAAATTGGAAATGTTATGTTGATATTTCTTTGGGAATGTTGGTGTAATGTTTTAATTATGCATCGAAATGAGCCAAAACGTAATAGCATTTTTGTTGGAAAGTACCTTAGAAACTACTCCTGCAATTTGAGTGGTTTGCTCGGTGACTTATAATTGAAACTTTTTGAGTAATATAGACTCGCTTACAATAAATATTAAGAGATACAATGAAGTCGAATGCCTAAAAAATCCAGTTATGTGTAATTAATTTCTGAGTTTAAGAATCACGGGAGGTGTTATTCGCTAATCTCACCTGGTATGCAATATAGGGCATCGAGATGTTATCGTTGATCTTGATAGTGCGTTTGTAATCTTGAAGCAAGTCCATAATGTTTGCCATTGTGGAGGGCACCCACCGACGTCTCTGGTTGTAGAACTCGTTGAAACCTTCCGGACAGTGAGTATAGGCATCGCTGGCGGCTGAGTATTCTACACGATAGCCTCTTTGGAGCAACAATGTGCACAACCAACGATCCTCTCCTGCAACCAGAGAAAGTGGAAGATAACAAGAGAACAGAATGATGACAGCAGTTTGACCGTTTTTCCATTATATTTGTTGTTTATATCTGAAGATTGTTAGACGATTTCGGAATTACTGTAGCGTTTGTACATACTTAGCGCTTTTCACCAACGCTATCATACATGGGTTTCGGTAATCAAGGAGCTTTGCTTTAATTTACAGATTACTATTAACTTGTTTTCTCAGATTCAGCTGTGCGAAATATTTAGTTTCCATTTTCTGATATTACTTTTCAATAAGCATCGATGAAATTTCAGCTGGTATATAAGGGGAGCTCTGGAATGTTTCAGCTGTCTTTTACAGTACCTATATTCTTTTATTGGACAGAATCCTAGTAGTGCTTCATTAATGAAACCATGCTGAACAATCCGATTTTTGACATCAAGGTTGAGATACAGGAATTATTTGAATTCAAATTACAATTAGAGCACAGCGACTTTAACCACATCTCAAATTTCTGCGTTTAAAACCAAGAAATTAAGCTTTTTAGTGATTCATAAAGCGGTCGGATTGTAAAGCTACGGCACTGAAGTTGAGGAAATATTCCCAATGTAACCAATACTATTCTCTCTGTAAACTAATTTAAACAAATGTTTAAAGATATGATTACTAAATCATTGACATTGTTTGGGAAGCCAAATTTTCTGATATAAAGATAAATATACAAATGTTCCATGGTTGGTTACTCCTACCAAACTCGCACATGGATTACTACTACTGAAATTAAAACTTAGAACCAATCCTAGTAATCTGTCAACCCCTGTCATGTAGCGCTATTAATGAAGATTCAAAGAAAGAATTTGAATCTACTGACCCTGATCGTACTGCACGTAGTGTCTGGCTTCCTGTGATGCTGTGGTATACTTTCTCATTACACTGTCGTCCATAAGAGATTTTCCTCTGAACAGAGAGAAGCACCCAGGACTACAGAGTACACACCCAATCATGTGCTCAGTAGCTTTTTGCAACCAATGTCCAATGGCATACTCGAACATCTGGTACCACACCATCGGGCCTGCAAAGAGTTATCACATCCATAGTTGCTACTAAAAGGGCACTTCTATTTAAAAATGTTATCAATCACAGTATTAAATTTTCTTACTTCAGTAATATTTCTACATTAACTAGATTTAATACACAAATTGCATTCACACAAGAGCTATTATCCTCTGTTTGGGTAAATATGATGCTGATATGAGTCTGAAAATGTTTAGGATATCAGGCATAAATTTGTCAGAAATGGTCGCTAACCTGAACCAACGGGATGAATTCGACCGCATGCAGCTCCCAGGTTCTGGTTCTTCTTCATGAGATCGATCAACAGGTGCACAGCATGGGGCTGGAAGTCGATGTCACCGTCCAGAGTTAGGAGATACGTGTTTTGAGCAATTACTTCTTTCCTCTCTACGGGAATGGGCAGTTCCATAAGACGGTGTCCTAACAGGTAGTACATGTACATGACCTGGCTCCAACGCTTTCTGTGACGGATTTTGGACTTGTCCTTGAGATGGGCGATCATCTTTGTCTTGCCAGGGAGAGTCCATACCAGACGTCCACCGTATGGCGTTGGATACTTCTTCGGGGGCTTGACGTGGATCTCTGTTTCGTGAACAAGAGAAGCAGCTTCATCGATTGTAGCCACCAGCAACTTCACGAAACGATTCACCACGTTCCAGTCGTCATTTTCGTCACTAATTTCGAAAGCATCATCGAAGAATATGTGTGCTGCAAGAAAGCGATGGAAACGTTTCCATTAGAAGTTGTTATACATTGACTAGTACGGGAACATCTCATTGGGCAGCATACTTACTCTCGAATTCGTAATAATCCGGGTCCACAACTCGAAGGTACTTCTGAGCAACCCGACGTGCCGACTGATCTTCATCCATTCTCAAGATAGACTTCAACATCTCCATCATCTCCTCGCGTGTCTCGTGCCACATGGTGGCACATGCATAGATACGAGTGATGTGATCCGAGGACTTGACTACGTTCTTGGGAGTTCCTCCGTTCGTCACGGAATGCCCAGAAATGCTCTCATAATCGTCGTCGTGTTCGTTACCGATGTCAGCAAGTTCCTGTAATAAAGGGCATCAGCGATTAGACATGAAGCATAAACATCTACCATAGCATATACCAATGTAACTAGGAAAGCATTTTTCCTGCAGGTGTCTAATTTGTAGTAATTTTTATACTCTAGGTACTATTAGGAAGGTTGTAGATTGGTTCATTCATAAACATAAGTGTTTCTTATTCCTATTGTAGAGTAAAGTTTAGAAAACTGCTGCAAATCTCAGTCCATGTGCACAATGCTTTTGGGATGTGCTTGCTTACCCTTAATCCTTTTTCGCACGTATGTCGAACCCTTTTAATTTCTGTAGCAGTATGTACAATGCACATAGCGGTTACAGAAGATATTGTATTTCACCCAAAAATTCTATATCGAGATTTCACAGGAAATACAAGTTTTGAGACCCCTGAATAGAAAGTATTTTTAGAAACATATGTGTGTTTCTATGGGTAGCATTGCTCAAAAAACGAAAAGTCGGTTCAATACCAAATTTGATATTTAAATTCAGTATCTTACAAGGATACAACGAGAAGATTTTCAAGAAAACGGTTATCCCCAACCGCCCTTTTACATGGAACATTTTTCGAAAATTTTGATTTTCTAAAAAATAATTAACGATATGTTTTAAAATTATTTTCATTAAAATAAAGTGTATATCTTAAATTTTCTGGGTGTATATCTTAAACCTCTTTATTCTGGATGACTTTGTATAACTATTGTATACTTTTATATAAGCCGTAAGAGAGAGAGACAAAAACTTACTGCACAAAAAGGTAGACCCCGCTAAAACACATAGTTTGTCATATAGGTACGTTTTGTTCGTAGAGTTTTCGTTTACGAGATATTCCGAGTTATTTATTTCAGTCTTAAGATACTTAATTTTTTCTCAATCGGGAAGTATCTTTCTTTTTGTCTCTCTTTTGTTTACTCCTAGCAAGCTAAGAGAACTGAATTTCAAATGTTTCACATAGCTACTGGCTCTAAAATGATATATTCTCTTATTTCGCTTCTACTTGCATAGATGCAAGCAATATGACAATTCTGCTAATATTTATCATGATGTAGATAAAAAAAAAAAAAAAAAGAATCTTTTACAAGTAAAGTTTTTTGCAAAATAGCTAAAGAAAGTCGTGTGAATGGAACACATCCGATTGTCTGTAAATCATTTAAAAGTGGATTTAATCCAGGGACGCTTTTCAGCTTATGTTTTATTCACTGCAGAGTTCATCGGCATTACATAACAATGACGCGACCACGATGTCGAATTCATTTTGTTGTGGCTCAATGATTGATGATAAAGATGTCATCCAGAGTTACCAAGGGCAAATACTCGAAGGCTCTGAAGCTGGAAACAGGACATTTGTTGGGGATCTAAGTAGTGATGCTAAACACTTCACTCATTATTGAGAATTGTTCATGAAGCCCGACAAAGCTGAAGTGCTAGTCATTCGCGAAAGATTTCGTTCTCTTCCTATGTCTAAATAAACAAAAATGTATTACATTCTGTCCTAATCGATAGCTAAAAGGTCAATAACAACGATGTAAGTGATCTGGCAAGGAATTAAGGCAAATATCCTTCTGGAGATCTACAGTAATTGCTAACTTATCTGCTACTCCCTACATAAGTATTGATTTAGTCCAATTAAGATCCTTAAATGTGTTCAGAAAATTCAAGATATACATTTATTTGCAAAATAAATATCTTTAATATACGGTATTTTAATCAAAATCGTTAGCCATTTTTGAGAAAATCAACATTTTCGATTTTCCATGTAAAGGGTAGTTTGGGGTAGGATTTTCTCAAACCCTTCGTGTTGTATCCTTGGGAAATAATAAACTTAAATACCAAGTTTGGTATTTTACCGATTTTTCGTTTTTGAGTTGTGTTCACAGACACTCGGACACACACACACGCGCGGACCTTTTTCTGAAAATGATTTTTGTAGACACAAACGTGTATTTCCGGTGAAATCTCGGTATCTACTTTTTGAGTGGAATGCAATACCTTCTCTATACACTATGTACATAGTACGTATAGAGAAAGTAAAAATTGAGAAGAGTTAGATCTATCAATTCATAAAAAATAGTGGTACTTCACAGCTCAAAAAGGTGAAGCATGCATTTTGAGTTACTTATTCATGAACCTACCATGTCTGCTTCGCAAACGTTAGATTATTCTGGGAGGAAAACGTCTGAAACCAAAGCGTATTTCAAGAGGAAACGAAAAGTTAGCAGTTCATGTGATTGGAGTGCGACTGGCGTGAAAACTAGATGTGCTGTTGACGTGCACCTTTATATGGGTTCTCGGCTCCCTAGCCTTCATTCGATGAGTTTTGTACAATTTCGGAAGCAGAGCAGATCAACAACATTGAGACATATATACTATACCTACACCCTGATATTTAGTGGTTACATTCTGTCTAGATCCTAAGAGTTCACGTGCATGAACGTGATATGTTTCATATAATAATTCAGCTAGTTCGCGGTAAATGAGAACATATTCATCATAATGGCTGAGAACCTCAAAATAGGCATTTTCTTTGGTTGACAACGCTGCGGAAAGACAGGTGTGCGGCCCTCTCTGCCCCGTAAAACTAGTGCCCAAGTAAAAGAGCGTGAATAATATCTAATAACGCTACAGAACTTACCTCAGATTTGACTTCCGCCTCGTCGTCACATCGCCTGTTCATGCCAAGACTCTGGTCGATGAGCAAGGAGTCGTACATGGGGAGCACGAACAGCCTCTCGGTAGTGGCTAGACGTTCCGCCTTTGGTGTCCAGATGTGTAGAGTAATCCACGTCTGAGACAACAGCCATAGCAGCCAAACCCAAGCTTGCTGTAAACATAAGGAATAACTTATCATTTCTCATTATATCCACTCATCGAGGTGGAGTTTGAGCAACTATTTTGGCATCGAGTTGTTATCGTGTGCTATTGGATTGATATGTCAACTTAAAATTATTCAGCTATGCCAAATACTGTAAAAAGCATAAAAATGTAACCTATGTATTTCAGCACCGAACATTCACCCCTATGCAACTGTTTATAGCATAGTATTACTCTCTCACTCCCTTATGTCACTAAGCAGTAACTTCACAGTCTCTAATGGAGATATGTGCAACGCGTGATACATAAATTCTGTCTCAAATTTAAAACTCACACCCTAAATAATAAACTACATATAAAATATTCAAACCTATGTTGCAAATTTATTTTCACATTAAAAACAATCGTATTTGGATATTCTCTGCATATCCGGCGACTTTGTGTGCTAGGTTGGAGCAACGCTTGTGTTGGTTGGAGCGTAGTGCTTCTGTTCAGTCATGAAAAACGCATGGTTTCAAATCAAGTACGGATTTTTGGTTCATACTCAGGACCGGTATCCACTAAACATCATGAAAAATTTGGACAGCTATGAAGATAGAAATCTGTAGGTTACAGTAACCAAAATTTCGGCGGAGGGATCTCTGATGCTGATCATACGCCGAAGTCGGGTTGGTCTGCCAGGCACAACAGGGCACTATTGTTATAGTTATAATCACCATAATTATCATCATGATCATCGCCATACACCCTGGTTTGGCAGAAAACAAATACCCATTAGTCACAAGCTGCTTTGTATGCTGCAAAAATGACTTGGCATGCATTAGACTAGAGTTTTGTAAGACCAAACCCGGAGAGCTCAGAATATTTAAAGATAAAATATGTTCATTTTATGTTCATCACTTTTCGAATGCAATAGCTAATCTAGTTATAATAAAAGTGTCATTAGAATTTTGGGATAATTTTCGATTTTGGGTGAATAACTGGCATTGACTTCATACTGGACTGCCCTGAGCCCTGATTTTGGATCTTGTTCATGTGTGGGTATCTATGTGTGTGAGAGGGTGAGAGAGAGAATGAGTGAAAGATGGACAGAGAAAGATGATGGTGTTTTAATGGGATGTAAATTAAAAGCATCGAAATGTATTTTCATCAAAAATATTATATAACTAAGATTTATATATGCACTTTGATAAAATTTGCAATTTATTGTTTATGAACTTGTTTGGATGCATACATAAAGAGTTAAGCTTATTGGTAAAATATAACATATCCGGGCTTGTAGGCCGTGGTCGAATATCAAAATTATTAAGAGTTAGGCTTATTTTCACTTTCTCTACAAGTTCTGTGTACATAGAGTATAGAGAAGGTATTGTATTGCACCCAAAAATTCGATACCGAGATTTCATCGGAAAAATATGTTTTGAGACCCCCTGAATCCAAAATAACCAATTTTAGAACAATGTTCGTGTATGTGTCTCCCTCAGTGAGTGTGTGTGTGTGTGTGTGTGTGTGTGTGTGTGTGTGCGTGTCTGTGGCAGCATAGCTGGATACCGCGTAAACCGAAGGACCTTTTACTTCGAGTTACCACCATCGATGGGACCTGGATTCAGCATTATCTCCGGACAGCAATCAACAATCAAAACAATGTGTTGCTTCCAGTGAATGCTCAAAAAAAAAAGTCGGAAAAGTGATTGAGGCTATTTTTTGGATAGCTAAGGTTGTCATACTCCTGGACTTCTTAGAATAAGGTATTACGATTACGGGAAAATACTACAGTGAGTTATTGGACTGATTCGACAAGAATTTGAAACAGACACGGTCTCATTTGGTGAAGAAGATAATACTGTTTCACCTCGCAAACGACCCAGTACGTTCTCCCGTAGGGGGGAGGTTTCGACCTCTTGAGCTGCTCCGGTGTGAGCGCTGCAGATCCCGAGCAGAAGTGGTACTTGTAACGTTACTAGAAGTAGTCAGGCCGAACATCTGAGCCCTTCCCGGAAGGAAGTTTTTCGGTTTGGGTTGGATTCGTGACTCCCGATACCAAGAGAGAATGGTTATGTCTGGGCGGTGATGCCTAAGCGGGGTTGAGAGACACCCTAATGTCATCCGGTCTACTAGCCTGGTATGCTAGAGGAGTCTTCAGTAATCTTCCCTATAGGATTGACGCGCATAAGTATGTATCCACCTCCATCCCGGTACGCTCCCTACCGGGGAGATTTTTAAAGAAAAAATGTAAATGTAGTGTTATTTATGGACGCTACTGTGGTTCTCAGCGTCCCGTTTAATTTTGCTCAGAGGCTCTCTCTCAGGCTTGAGGTTCTTTTAAGTGCCGTAAATATACGACATGGGACCAACGGCTTTACTTCTCTTACGAAGGAAGCCATGCTAAGAATTTTTACACCCGAAAAACTCCATCGTCCTCCGCCGGGTTTGAACCCGCGACCTTAGGTATATGAAGTTAGCATGGTAACCATTACACTACGGAGGACGACTGGGGAGCCTTTTAGTTACCCAGATATTGCCGTATGGAAAGAGCCACGGAGTTTAGGCTCCCTGCTACAGAGTGGGTTCCAAGTATACATTCATGACTGACTGACTGAACCTGTACGTTCATCCCGAGTTGTCGATGCGAAACTCATTAATAAATTGCTGAGGCACCCCCACATATTTGCCTTGCCTGGCTCCCTGCGATTTGTCCCTTTTCCCAAACATACTTAAATGGTTCGTGGACAAAACAAAATAAAAAAAAAATCAAATGAACAGGTTATCATCAACACAAAGTGCATTTTGCAGAACTTCACAATTCCGATTTTTGGAGGGGTTAAAATGGTAGGAATTGGAAGAAGTGTATATCCCTATATTGAGAAATAAATAATTTGTGTTTGAAAAAATGGCGTCTTCATTACTAACATGGATACTTATTAAACCGTTCTCGTATTAGAGAAAACTAAATGTATCTTTACATTCAGAAAGCTTTAGAAAGTTACCATTTTAATTTTGTTTAACATGTGGAATATGTTTTATTTGTATATATTTTCTGGTTACATATTCTTTCATAGAATTGTCAACAAGAGTTCAGTGTAGAATACCATCTTTATGATATGTATCCATTTAACTCCCAAGATATACAAGTCTTTGTCATCCGATACGACCAACAGGTTAAATGATGTTTAGATCCCCCCTCACCAAAAAAAGTGTTTACTATTTGTATATACTAACCTGTCTGGTGATAAAGTCGTAGACGAAATACACCGGTGGTGATTCGAAGAACAGATAGTCTGGAATAATGTTGTGGAAGAAGCAAGGATCTCCATTTCGAAGACCACAGGCAGAAATAAGTAGTGATATGGCAACAGGGATGGTAAGATTCACCGGAAAGGCGTAACTGAAACCCTGGATCAGGATCTTGCACGCAAACTTGCCTGGAATAGACATATTAAATAACATTAAAATCGGCTTATATATCATTAAGGTGAAAACTGGAATCAGATATATCCATTCACATAGCTTTCTGTACCTGTTCTGCTCAAAATTATCCTTACAAAAAATATTATTATATCTATATATGCCTATCAAGATATGCATTACCAGAAATACTCTTATTAGTTACTTCCTTAGAAGTAGAAGACAAATGAGGGAATACACTAGGCTAAAGCGGTAGTAAAATATTTTAAAAGCTATTTGCTATATATGTGAAGTTTGTTCTCTTTATATGGCAAAAAAAAAAAAAAAAAAAAAAAAAAAAGGGAATGACAAATTCCCATTTGAGAAATATTAAGTATTTTAAAATTAAAAACATTTACAAGGCAGAGATGGCTAACTACAAGAAAAAAAATGTATATGACATATATACATTGTGAACAAGATCTACATTTTTGTGTAGTAATTTTTAGCCTATATCTTCTAGGTTACTAGTATGGAAAAGTCATTCAGAAAGAAGAGATAGAGAATATTCTCAAGGAATTCAAGATATACAGTTTGTCATATAAATATCTTTAATAGACGGCATTTTAATCAAAATCTTTAGAGCTATTTTTGAGTAAAATGAAAATTTGGAAACATTTTCCATGTAAAGAGCAGTCTCACAGTGTTGGAAAATGCTGAACTTAAATATCAAGTTTAGTATTTAACTGACTTTTTGTTTTAAGTTTATCATGTTCAGAGACACGGACCTGTTTCTAAAATGCTTTTGTATACAGGAGCCCTAAACGTATATTACCAGTGAATATTGGTATCGAATTTTTGGGTGGAATAAAATACTTTCTCTACTTATGTACTACGTAAAAGAATAGAAAGTAAAAATTCCTTGCCACGACCGAGACTCAAAGTATAGATATCTGGCACCTTCGTGTCGATGTTCTTACAGCTGAGATAACAAGGCGAAATACTATACAAGCATTAAACCCTCTCTTTCAAATGGCCTTGAATACAAGGTGAGAGTAAGCCCGGAACCGCTTGTCACGCAACCCACAAAGTTGTCTAACACCATATAGTTTGAAAAAACCGGGAGATGGAAAATGGAAATGGAGTTTTATTTGTGGACGCTCTTTAACAGATGTGGTTCTCAGCGTCCCATACTGGGTGTGAAAGACAGCATAATTTTGCTCAGAGGCCTTTCTTATCAGGTTTGAAGTATTTTACACGGAACCAAGGCTTTACTTTCCTTCCAAAGGAAGCCTTGCTAAGGACTTTAGGCCCAAAAAGGTCCATAGTCCTCCGCCTGGTTTGAACCGGCGATCTTGGGGTATATGATGGTAACCACTACACCCAGAGGGTGACCCGGTTGATGAGGGTTGCTGATTATTAAATAAGCACTACTGATTCCTTTTGTACACAGTTTAGACTGCTGTAAAATAATACAGTCAACTTTGTATTTACAACTACATTATTTTACATTTTTAACTATTTCGCTAAAACTTGGGTTATCAATATAAAATTATTTTCAGCTGCGCCAACAGATGTTCGTTAGTCAGATGAAATGGCATAATCATTTTTGAAAACAGTTGCTCGCAGAACTGTGGATACAAACATAGCCAAAATGTTAGCTGCAAAGAAGCTTATTTACGTAAGTTTTGCAACAGATAATTTTAAAAAGATCAACTCCGTGTTTACCGTGGCACAAACATTTGAAAATCTATTATCTTTATTGTGCATTAATTATAAGCTGCAAACACACAGAATTTATAAAAAGGTAAAAATCATTTTTCGCCATTTCGTTTACTCAGATTGTCTAGAACGGAAATATATCTCATTTGTATTTGGAGAGATTGCAGAGGGGAAATGATACAGCTGCCTCTCTTTTAACTGTCCTTTCTACATTCCATCTGCGCGGCAAAAGTTTAAATTGTATCTTATACTTGTTTAATATATTTTTATTTTTTATTGGTTAAGCTTAATTATGAATTTATTTATTTATTAACTTTCAACAAGACATAAGTCCAAATTACAGAAAACAGTTGTCAATAAGGAAGACCAAACTCTACGTACAGCCTTAGAATCTACCAAGACGACTTTCCAATTGGAACCTTGTCACGGCCCGACACTCTTGATAATAGGTACAAAATACCTGTCAAGCACACCGAACTTCCACTGCATCTTCTGTTATGTGTGGGAAGGTCCAGAATCACTTCTGCTTCGTGAGATAGTACATGTCCATGTTTATATACCTTCAATTTGATCTCAGATATCATGATGTTATACCTTAGAAGGCTTAGACAACTTGCAGCATTGTTGCTGCTTTTAATTTCCGGGATTTTTGATAAAACATTTGTATGAAGTAAATTATTCTTGAGAAAGCAAAAGTTTTTGCGCAACTGCTATTGAAATGCGAGGTGCTGTTGACGAACTTTTTTCAAAGAACTTTGTTTCAAACTAGGATATAGGAAGACGTGCGCAAGGAAAATACCCTAATGCAGCGGCTGTGGTCCAAGCTGCGGGAGGCGCCGGGCAGTTAATGTGATAAACAAAGAAAAGTAGCGTTTTCATCTAGCGTAAACACCGATAGCGTTATTGTAAAATAACCAACATCTTCTCTCCTGCTCTAGAACGTTCTGGAACTCGGACCAGCCGCTTTAAAAGCGAGCGCTCTCGCGATGAATCATTAAGTACTCAATGAATCAGAGAGTTAGTATGCCAGTTAACAAATGCGTCTCTGATGCGACGAAAACTGTTGTTCCCCTAGCGAGTTTGTGACTGCTGTAGGAGATATTGGAGAAGTCATGTCCGATTCTCCAGCGAGTGAACCGTTCGGAAGAAGGGACTACGTTCATGCGTATTTCGAACTTTCCTACGTCACGAAAAAAGTGAAGGGCTAGTGAAAACTAAATGAAGTGAAGTTGAATTATATGTATTGGCAAATTCACAGTGTAATTTAGAGAAGTGACCGTTAAAACAGTCACAATATCATTGCTTAAAATAAGGTGCATTCATTTATATCCTGGATTAGCAATTAAGTGTAACACTAACATAGTATTTAAAACATTTATTCTACAATATTTTATAAATTATTTCGAATATTTCACCCATGCATCAAGCGAGCAATCCAGAATAGTAATGATTTTAATTTGGACCAGTTCCAGCTGTCTCTCCTTCCAATTTTATCACCTTAAATTTATTTTAGGGGCCAAAGGTGAGATCTTGGAAGTATTCTTATTTTGACCTTCATCTGTTCAATTGTAAACAGAAATTAAAATATCGGACTGGGCGCTCATAACTGAATCTATTTACTTATATTTTATAACCAATTTTAAATGTATATAATTTAACCTTTCATTTAATTTATGAAATGGAGAACTTAAATATAAATTGAGCTGTAGACTCTTGAAAGCTCGTTTGAATCCTAAAATGAGATATTCTGATCTTATCCATTTCAAAATTCTTGAAACCAAAAGATATTGCCCCATTTGGAAAAATGCCGCTGTGAAGTGCAGATAAGCTTTCAATGGTCTACATTTGTAATCTCTTGTTGCAACTTCTGTTCTATGAAAACAGCACATAATAGTTCATCATGTTTTTGTTTTCTATGATAGGCGTAGCTCTACTTAAAATTGTTGTACGAGAGAATGAATATTCAACGTTTTCTTTGAATATATGCCCCTGATGTCTTCTCCCATCTCATCAGCAGATCCATCGTGAATCAACAGTCCTGGGTGTTCAACCCTACCATTAAGGCTGCCAACATTTAGGCGACATTGCTCTAATTTTCATATCACTGAGAGGAAGAGTTCTGATTCTGGTGCGTTACAATAAGTAAATGCTTATTATAAATAAGTTTCAGATATTTTATATACATTCATAACTTAAATTTCATCTATCTACATGTGGGCAGCGTTTACTAATTATGAACTTTTATGAAAAATAATCCTAAGAACATATTTTAGCATGTTTATTAATTATCTATAAATTTTAAACCAATTTGAAAGGTTCTGACAAATTTTATTAGAGCTCGTAAAATTTCATAAGTAGTTTTCATGCTAAAACTAAATCTAAACTCTTGCAGAACCAAGTTCTAGCTGTGTCATTCTAGAATCAAATAATTAAATTCCTTCTATGTGCTGTGCTTTAACAAAACTATAACTATTTTCGATGTGTAGGCTAGATATGCTTACCGAAGATGTAACAAAAATATGCTGCAAGTATCTGTATGAGCATTACATAGAGGGCACTGTTATACCATGCTTCGATATCCACAGTTTCACCCGTAGGGGTAACATCTGCGAGATCGGGCAGAGTTCCACCAGTGAGCAGCGGCTTTATCTGTAAGCAAACCACAATTCACTTTCATTCACTCTACATGTTTTGACATTACTTATGTCTTGTTTGTCTTGAACCTTCTTTACAATAGGTAGCACTATAGAAAAGTCTAACGTGTTCCATTCATATGACTTTACCTATTGGGCAACAAATTATTCCTACAAAAGCTTATTCTTTAATCTACTTCATGCTAATCAAGGTAAACATTAGCAGAAATTGATGTATTACTTATTTACTTGCAGTTACAAGAGAAATAAGGGAACACACTACAAGGCTAAAGTGATAGTCAAATCCTTTAAAAGCTAGTCGCTAAGTGAGGGCATTGAAATTCCGTTCTATTTGCATGAGAACGTCCCATTATTTGAGAAAAGTTTAAGTACTGGAAAATTTAAACTAATGAAAAAGAACATCTCAGAAATTGTTGAAACTCTATTGGACACAGTGTTGTTTTAAAGAGATCTACATTTTGGGGGGTAACATTTTATCTCTTACGGTTTACCAGTTATGCAAAAGTCATTCAGAATGATGAAGGCTTCAGAGGCTATTCCCAGAAAATGCAAGATATTGTAATATCTTTAATATACTATATTTTAATAAAATTGTTGAGCCATTTTTGAGAAAATCGGACATTTTGAGAAATCTTTCATGTAAAAGGTAGTACGGGCTTGGGGGTGGGGAAAATTCATTTAAAATCTTTTTGTGGTATATTTGGAAGAAACTGAACTTAAATACCCAGTTGGTAATAACTGACTTTTTGTGTAAGCTATGCTGTCCAAAGGCAGACAGACAGACCACACACATCTAAAAGGATTTCTGATCAGGAATCCTCAAAAATGTATTTTCGGTGAAGTCTCGGTATCGAATTTTTGGGTGGAATCCAATACCTTCTCTACCTATTATGTACATTGTACGTGATAGAGAAATTAACGTGGCTTGCTGCATAGTCATATAATAATTTTTAAGCATTAATATAAATCTTTAAGTCAACTTGAGGTGATTGGCATATAAAGAACACACAGGAAAAAAATTGTTTTTAAAAAAATGAAAATGGAGTATTTGTTTCACAGTTCCTCTGGTGTACATCCGTTTAGCATATTGTAGTATTTATTATTAAATACAGCATGAATAATTAAAATAAAAATATATTCCTCATAAATTTCATACATTTAGAAAACATGTTTCGTCTATTCCGAAGACACTATTTTTGAAAATAAAATGTAGAAAATAAGAATGAAATGCATTATCTGAAAATAAAATTAATCCTATATTAATAGAAACACAATCTTGTTGGGGGGGGATTGCATCATATATAAGATAATATCAAAGATTACACTTGGTTTCTCGTTCAGTTTTAATATTTTATCGATTAGTATCGTCATTCAAAAATGTAGATGAACTTCTTACATCCTCTACTCTCTTCTGATCGACCGTCTCGTTATCAATTATTCCAAAACATAAGTGAAATATTAAAACAACTAAGTAAGAAAAGAAGCGTAAATGTAACACAAAAAACGTGTTAAGATACACAGAACATTGTGGCAAAATCAGTTACTTTCTAAGTTATTGGTTGCTGTTACTAAGTAGCAATTCTTTTGAAGCTTAGAAAATTAAGTAACAGTTTCTACAGGTTATAGCAGTTACCGCAGCGCATTTAAAAATGGAATAAACTATTATTCGTGAGGAGCCAATGTTATCCTCACGACTTCAATAAGCCACCGGTCCCATCCTGCAAATACACTTTCTTAAATACTAAAAAGTACGAAGATATGTGTTGTGTGCCGCTATCGCGCATGCAGGAAGGCAATTTCCAATGTCATTTAGAAAGTAAGGCCTCATTCACAATGAAGACGCAGTGCTAACGTAACGCATAAGTACAAACCCAGAGAAGACTACAAGGCAGCCGCAGGCGCAATGTAAAAGTTGACACAGGTTTCTAAATTCGTAAATAAATTGCAGAAAGCAAGTTTCAAATTGAATAACACAATCAATAACACCCAAAATGAAAATGTATATCTAAGCTTTCTAAATAATTATCGATATAAAAAGCTGTATTAATCAAACATCAAATCAGTTTTGGCATCAGCCTTTAAAATGAAAAGACACGGCCAAATGGAAGAGCACCATGATAATTAATAACTTAAACCTCGAATCCCAGTCACGGTTTTTTTTTTTTTTTATTCAGAAGCTAGCAATGCATAGAGAAAAAAATCTGATGTGTTCCATTCACATGACTTTCTCTATATCTCTGTAACAAATTATTGTTAATAAGCTTATCTTTTATTTATTTCATGCTAATCGAGAAAAATTAGCAGAAATAGTCTTATTTCTTACTTTATTGTAAGTAGAAGCGAAATAAGGGAGTACCATAGGTTAAAGTGAAAGCCAAAAGCTGGTTGCTATGTGACTGATGTTCCTTTGTTTGTATGGACAGGAGTTGACAACTTCGTATGAGAAAAGTACAAGTTTTTCAAAGCCGAAACCAAGAAAAAGGAATATCTCAAAAACGATCAACTCCACGAAAAAAATGTATATAACATAAATTGTGTTTTAACGTGCTCTACATTTTTTGTGCGTTAAGTTTTTGTCTATCTCTTACGGTTTAGTAGTTATGCAAAATTCATCCAGAATAAAGTAGTCTTCAGAGGATATTTCCAGAAAATTCAAAATATACATTTTATTTGTCAGGTAAATATCTTTAATGTGATATTTTAATCAAAATTGTTAGAGCAAATTTTTAGAAAATCAAAATTTTCGAAAAAAGTTCCATGTAAAGGGTGGTTTGGGGTGGGGGAATTTTTCTCAAAATCTTCGTGTCGCATCCCTGGAAGATACTAAACTTAAATACCAAGTTTGGTATTTTACCGACTTTTCGTTTTTGAGTTATCGTGTTCACAGACTCACGGACACACAAACACACACACATACGGACCTTTTTCTGAAAATACTATTTTTGAATACAGGGGACCCTAAAACATATATTTCCGGTGAAATCTCGGTATCGAATTTTTTGGTGGAGTGCAATACCTTCTCTATACACTATGTACATAGTAGTATAGAGAAAGTAAAAATAAACACTATTTTCTCTATGCACGTAACGCAAACTTATAGTTTATAGTTTGCAAATTTACATTACATAGCCCGTTGCGTGACTATATGAATGCTTGCATTAAATAGCATATGTGCAAAGTTTTGAACTTATACTGCGACTGTGCTTACGTTTCACTGTATATGGGGCTTGAAATGCACTGAATTGGCGCCTGGATTATTGGGATTTAGTTTCACAGATCCTATGGCTACGCCCTGTCGTCGCTCCGCATAAAACATTCCAGGGTGATTAAATCCTCTACTTATCAAAAACATCCTTTGGCAGAGCCTTGCGGCTTAGGACTCTCAATCCTGGGCTGCACTTTGCGGCTTAAGGCCCTCAATCATCGTGCTTGTGGCGTATTTCAATTTATTTCGCGTGTTTTGTTGAGCCATAAACACACAACAAAAAAGACTGGGGGACTCTTAAAGCTTTGTAACATTATAGTGACTAAAACTATAGAAATAAACGTTGATAGATATAGAAGCAGTTTTAGTGCTGTAACCACTGGAAGCTAGTAATGAAAGCTAGTATAAAAACTCTTGAATAAATTAACATTTTCAAAGATAAAAAAATCAATCGTGCAGGAAAATGTTAACAAAATTAGTAATAAAAATAATAATTAGCAAACGGTGAAAATAAGACATAATTTAATCTGGTCAAAAGTGAATCATGTTCGTTTAATTTCCAAAAACGTTTAGTCAAAGATTTGAAGATAAAAAACTTTAATTTACTTTTAACATACAAATGATATCCATGAAATTGTGATCAAATTCTTATACCTGTGGACTTAGTATTCAATTTTCTATTATTATACTGCAAAAATATTGCAAAGCTAACATTTCATCAAAACCAAAAACTTACCTCTGTCACGGTTATGGCTCTCGCTGAGAAGGCGTCGGTGAAGAGAGTGAAGAAGTTGGGCACCGAATCGCCTTTGAGGAAGATGATTAGCAACATGGAGCAGAAGAAACTCAGCATCTTCCACAAGGAGATGAAGATGTAGGAGAAATAGCGTGTATCACGTAGCCTCTGCATAAACCTTCGCAGATTTCTGTGGTACTCTGTAAAACGTTAAGATATTTAACATCACAGCTATAATCAAAACGTCCTTTTGGGACTATAAGAAATGCGACGTTAGTCATTTGTTACAAAATCCGAAAGTTTGAATAACTAGAGAAATTTGGAAATATGTATGTGTAAATCAGTACACAATTAAGTGTGGTTCTTATGGAAAGCATATTTAATGACTGGTTCACAAGACCCAGAAAAAGTGGACCAACCGGAAGCAACATAATTAAAATACATACATTCTCAAATAACAGGAGGGGAGGACGGTGTGGGCTATGAGTGACTTTACAATCCATTCAACCCTTCCCTGAGATGTGCAGTTATGGACTATTTGTCGTAGTGAAATGGTTGCTCCAAATCATAATAAGGATCTACGGAAACATGTATGCACGTTTAAGGAACAACTTTTCTTTACTGCTTTTGGCAAAAATGTAAGAAGCTTTGTTCGGTTCAAGAGTTTACTGGGGATATATAAGATAATATAAGACGCCATTATATTCCATGTCACAACGAGCACGTGAATATTACAGGAAGTAATTTTAACAAACTGAATCAACTGTAAGCACACTGATTATCATTACCAATCATTTTTATTATTAGTAGTAGTGGTGGTGGTCTATTATTACTATAATGAATATTATTGCTATCATTATCGTTAAATGCGAGTGTAATTTAATAAATTCTGGAGTTTTAAACATACTTTAGAAGGTATTGTAAATGGAAGCTTAATATTTTCTAAGGGATGTAGAAATGTAGCAATGGATAAGCATATAATTCATAATCATACTATAGGGATTGAACTTGCAATACAACTCCAGGAACTGAAGAATGTTTCAAAATTTAAAACTCGCATTGTTGGATGGCAGATGCATATAAAAGTATGTGCGCAGTTAAAAGTATTCGTATATGTCAGTGAAGTAGATTTGATTACTCTTGCGTCACAAGTTAGCTATCAAATTTAGTCCTCACTGTAATCTGTGGCAGGTATTTACAGTGCTGTACTGCGACTCTGTCCCCTACCGCCACCTTTCATAACATAGACTTGAGAGATGCCTGCTCCATAAGCCGCTGTGGTGTGAAGGTATCGTGCCTGCTTAATGTTTAAGAGGTCCCGAGTTCGAATCTCAGATAGGATCAGTTTGCATTGGGGGATTTTCTATTATCCTGTGAAGACGAATGACTCATCTCTACGGGCACATTTAAGCAACATTTCGCCCATTTCATACATCATCCGATATAACCTACGAGGTTAATGAACATTAAACCACCAACAAAATGATGTTAAGAGTTTTGACTGGGGAAAAAACAAAACTTGAAGAAGAAGCAACAGATAAACTTTCATGTAATCCATTGTTACAAATTTATTAAGATTAGGAATGGCATAACTTTAAGAAAGAGATCTGATGTGTTCCATTCACATGACTTTCTCTGCATCTCTGTAACAAATTATTCTTAAACATCTTATTCTTCTATCTACTTCATGCTACTCAGGATAAACTTTAGTAGAGATTGTCTTTATTACTTGCGTCCTTGTAAGGAGAAGGGACTTGGGGGAATGCACAAGGCTAAAGCGAATAGCCAGATCTGTTGAAAGCTGGTTGCTATGTGATTGAAATCTGTTTTTTTACTTGGCCAAGAGTTGACAAATTCCCATGTGAGAAAAGTTTAAGTATTTTGAAACTGAAACCAATAACAAGGAATATCTCGGAAATGGTCAACTCCACGAAAAAATACATATGGTATCAATTGTATGTTTTAACAAGAGCTACATTTTTGTCTAGTAAGTTTTTGTCTATGTTTTACAGTTTACCAGCTATGCAAAAGTAATAGAGTGAAAGGTTTTCAGCGGCTATTCTCAGAAAATTCAAGATATACATTTAGTTTGCCACGTAAATATATTTAATACTAAGTATTTTAATTGTTATCGCTATCGTTAGAGCTATTTTTGAGAAAATAAAAATTTTAGAAACATTTTTCCTTATAAAAGCTAGATTGGGGTGGGGGGATTTTCTGAAAAGCTTTGTGTCGTACCCTTGGAAAGTAATAACTTAAATACAAAGTTTGGTATTTAACGGTCTTTTAGTTTCTGAGCTATGCTGTCCACACACACAGAGACCTGTTTTCTTAAAATGCTTTTATGGACTCAGAGGATCTCAAAACATCTATTTCCGGTAAAATCTCGGTTTAGAATTTCTGGATGGAACATAATATCTTCTCTAACACTATTGACTTTCAAAATTGATTTACCTGCATTGTACTGGATTAGTTGTAAAATTTGAAAATCTACCATTGGTCACTTACAAACTGACAAAATTAAACAAACTCAATCTATATACTTAAATTAGTATATTATTATATTTTAACTCTATCATTAAGTGAATTCGGTAGAAAGCAGTCATGGACATTGCCGGTCTTGTTTTATGGTGAGCCAAGCTCTTTTTTTTTAAGCCTACTTCAGTTAAAATGAGATTGGAATTTTGCGTGTGTCCGGCTTAAACAATGCCAAACAAGCAATCCGAAGTGTTAAAATCACATGATTTTCTATACCCTCTATAGTTTATTAGTGGTTGTACAAATCAGTGTTACGAAAAGTAATTTTGCACTCACTTAATTTTAGTTTAGATGAACCTTTGCAGAAATAGCCACACTACACTTTTCGTCACAGACACTAAGGAATAGCGATAGTTTTAACAACTGGAATGTTCAGGATTAGTAAACTGACACATGCATGATCATTAAAACTAAAATCCTCATCGCCTAAGTATCTGTTTTTAGCAGTTCAGAGATGGCAGCACTCGATTGGAAAGTTGGAAGCAATACTCACTGGAATGGCCATCCTTTGGGATGTTGATGTAGTTCTCCCACCAGCCGCAGGAGATGAAGATCACAGTTACAGGAATGAGCCAGAGTTGGGGCTTCTCACGCCCCTCCAGCAGGGGCCACACCACAAACCCTGTCGCTTGGGCTGCTAGTGCGGCTATGTCTATTATCACTTTTATGAATCTTTTGGACTCCTGATTACCTCTCGTCAACATGCCTGGAACATCATTAACCAAAGTCTTTTCTCTACCACTTCATTTCTATCCTAGAAATTATTCTTTAAAAATAAACAATCATGCGTGTCAATCATAAGAAATATACCCAAAGTAGTTTCAAAATGACATCTCAAGTATGGAGGTAAATAGAAAGGCCTGGTAGATAGTCTACTATTGAAAAGCAAGCCAAATATGTGAATCTAAATATTACGTATATTGATGAGCAGGATAAGGAATTCTTAAGCAATGTTTCAAGTTAGCAACACTACAACCATCAACATATAGAATGTACACTTTCATGCATAAAAAGTGGCCCATTCCCCTAGATTGTAATAATGTTAATCTCTTAGTAAGGTTTCCATCTTCAGGTAACCAAACTTTGACTTCACTAGTCGGTATCGTTTCTCTATGTGTACTGGGCTGAAAAACAACCCTGAAACATAAACACAACCAGTGCACGATGTTGTAATAGCATCTCTATGAAAACGTTTCGCTAGATTGGTATCTGCATAAGGAAAGAATACCCTAATTACAACATAACTCGGTATTCTAAGGGGATTGGTGAAGGAGTATTTGCATGAGGTGTTAAACTGCACAACTACGACACTTTACAGATATGAGATTTTCATCAGCGACATGGAGATAGTTATATTTATTACTGTTATCTAACGAGAATAACCAAAATTATATTTAAAAAATAGTAATGCAGCATTAAATACATGGTTTAAATTATCCTTGGGCACTTCCGCAATATTTAAGGGGAAATTACAGTACCCTGCCAATCCAGTGACTAGAAGTATGTTCGAAAAAAATCTGATGTATACCATTCACATGACTTTCTCTATATCCCTGCAACAAATTATTCTTAAAAAGCTTATATTTCTATTGACTTCATGCTAATGAGTAAAACATTAGCAGAAATAGCCATATTACTTTTTTCCTTCTAAGTAGAGGTGATATAAGGGAGTACCATAGGTTAAAGCGATAATCAAAAGCTGGTTGCTATGTCACTGAAGTTCCTTTATTTGTATGGACAGCAGTTGACAAATTTCTGTATGAGAAATGTATAAGTTTTTCTTAGCAGAAACCAAAAATAAGGAATGTCACAAAAACGACGAACTCCACGAAAAAATGTATATAATATAAATTGTGTGTTTTAACGTGCTCTACATTTTTGGCGTAGTAAGTTTTTGTCCATCTCTTACGGTTTAGCAGTTATTCAAAATTTAGTAAAATTCATCCAGCATAAACTACTCTTCAGAGGCTATTCCCAGAAAATTCAAGATATACTTTTTATTTGTCAGGTAAATATCTTTAATATACGAAATTTTAATCAAAATCGTTAGTCATTTTTGAGAAAATCAGAATTTTCGAAAAAAGTTCCATGTAAAGGGTAGTTGGGGTTGGGGGGATTTTTCTCAAAATCTTCGTGTCGCATCCCTGGAAGATACTAAACTTAAATACCAAGTTTGGTATTTTACCTACTTTTCGTTTTTGAGTTATCGTGTTCACGGACACACGGACACACACACACACACACACACACACACACACACACACACACGGACCTTTTTCCGAAAATGTTTTTTTTAGATAAAGGGGACCCTATAACATATATTTCCGGTGAAATCTCGGCATCGAATTTTTTGGTGGAGTGCAATACATTCTCTATACACTATGTACATAGTGCCTATAGAGAAAGTAAAAAAGAGGTAGTCATGTTTTAGAGGGTGAAACGTGTTTTGGTATAAACAATATAAACAATTCCATTACATTATTGACCGTTTTGATGGATGAGGGTGTACACAACAGCGAACTTGAGTCTCTAACGGTAGGTAAAACGTAATCTCGTGATTGATCTGCACACGACAAGGCATTGGAAGATTGCTATCTACGATGACAACGTAACGGCGGCAATAGTTCAACCTAATCTCCTTTAGCCTGGCTTTAATGCTTGGAAATTCCTTAGCCTGCTGATGAGCAATAAAATTGTATGGCTTAAAAAACTGGAAAATTCACTATTTCGTAAAAACCTTCGCCTTGCTTTTTTCAGCAAGCTGATTTATCGTATGCGCCCACACAAATATATTTTCTATAATTATGTTTATGGGTTTCAAATTTATGTTTGCAATGAAATCTCCATTTCAAGTATTTGTATGTACCTATTGCAATATTTCTTATAGCTTGGGTAAGTGAAGGTTTGAGTGAAAGGAAACAAAGCGCTCAAATTAGAATATATACGTTGTTTATAAATTCAATTACTAAACATAAATTTTATATCCAGAATGGTATCCAATTTCTTTTTACCTGGTTTAATGAGCACTTCCTCCCTAGATGGTATTAGATTAATTCTTCCACTTTCCGTAGCCACATTCTTCTCCATATTTCATGAGCTGTCAAGGTTTCTAGTACCTTTCACTTTATTTGGGATTTCCTTACATCAGTATCTGGGTGTTCTATCTGCTATTTATTAAATTCCGGTTAGTAGGGATGATCAAAAAGTAACGCAAACTGGGACAGAAAGTAGCGAATTATGGGAGAGATAATAGTAACTCATTTACACTGCGTTTAGTAGAAGTTGTCAGCTAAAGCAGCTCATTCACAGCTCAGTTAACGTCACAGGTTGTAAGATCACCTCTCCTCTTTTACCTATTTTGCATGGGTTCATTTAAATCAATCATATCCAACCTTTTGGACTCGCAGAGCTCTTTTGAATCATTCCTGTAGTGGAGCTGCTCGGAAGAAGGAAAAATGAACAATTTAAAGAGTTTTATAAATAGTTGCATATATCCTACCACTGAAGTATATTCTTAAAAGTCTGAACTGTTCTACAATATCTCAATTTAATCTCAACTATCACAATAGCATTACATTTGGTCATAGTAAAAGTGCATCCGGATAAGTATTACACGTTTGTCACAGCAACAACAAAGTCTATACCAGTAATTCAGCTAGTCCTATTTAATTAATGCATTCAAATATCATATAAATATTTTTTTTTCATTTATTCTTCGAAATGTTTTATCAGACCTGCTGCTCGTTCAGTCTCGTCCTCTGACTAACTCAAGCTACCATAGCTTGGTGCTAAAGATACGACCCATTATCTTGAGAGCATATTGATGCACCCGAAATAGATTAAAGTGGAGGCATGACAAGTCCCAGCGAAAAAGCTTCTGGCTTCTTCATATCCCTTTCACTTCGCCACCAACAATAACTGATTTGAAGCCTAGCCCCGTCCAACTTCCTTTTTTATTTTCATCGGTTCTGTAAACCCATTACCTAGCTAAGCAGAATACGTTCACAACTACCTCTGCAATGATGACTCCCGAACTGAAACTGAATTGAACGTCCTCTGTTAGAGAACTTTTAAAAAGCTAACATTTCTGCTTTCTGATTCTAATTTTTCTTTATCATTTTTAATATGAAATATTTATTTGATTCCCTGTAGTAGACATGGATCCCTGGTAAATCCAAACACACATAAAACCCAATGAAATACTCGCTTGACTCACCTACATGATTTGCAGTCTAAAGCAGAGGTCCAGAATAATGGATACAAAGATTATAGCTGCTAGTAACGGGTTTATCTTGAATGACGCTACTAGTGACTTGCAGCCTAGTTCATGCGCCTAGAGGGCAGCAGCGGCATTTTTAGTCCGATCGAATGTTTTCCGTGGTTTATAGTGGGCATAATGATTGAAGCTGTATCTAGATAACGTGGCTTGTACTACAGAACAGCAAGTGTTATAAGTTTTTCTTGAACGGAGTTACATATGAACTATCAGCTTAAATTTATACAGAAATTCCGTAATTACATAGTTCCTGACAAATCCACAGTTTATAGATGGTTAGGAAAATGTTTGTACACCCTGGTAAGGTGTGGTGGATGAGGTGGATAGTTAAGGTTTGATAATTTGATGTTTCGGGTAATGATGTTAAAGAGGAGGCTCCTCGAACGGTTGCATTTTTCAGAAGCAGCATCCTTTTCCTCTGCTCCGCTGATGTTTGATTTGATTAAAATTGTTTTTGTTGGAGAATTTTGATTGACCACTCCCAGTGATGGGAGGGGGGAGTACTTCGTTCAGCAATTTGCTGTTGGCTGGTTTGAAACCGTTGTTAACGGGGGTGCCCGCAAGCCATGCGGGGAACCCGATACCGCTTGTTTCGGCGTTCAGTGGGTAAGTACTCCCCCAGCGATCTGACTAGTGCGAACTCATGTTCACCCAAGCTAGCGTAACATTTCTGAGACCGGCGCCTAATAACATCTTCCACATGTGGGAGGGCCGAAGCTTCATGTAGTAGCCTCAAAAGGAAATGTCGACATACAGAATAGATAGACCTGAGTCCTCTATTCTGCATCCGCTGTAACCAGGACTCTGCTACCATACCTCACACTTCGCAGGCGTAGAGCATCAGGGGGACTACGAGTGCCTCGAAAAGACCTAACTTTAAATGGACCGGCAGAACAGGGTAAAGGGCGTTTTCTGTTGAACAGAACAGAATTTTTTGCTTGGTTAAGGGACATCCGCCATTGTATGCACCAATTCTGGACGAGGCGGAGGTGTGTCTGTATAGGGTTGAAGGCTCTGCGTATGTTCCTGTCTGTGCGGTAGAGCAGGACGTCGTCATCAGCAAACTGGGTCATGTTGACGCCCTGCACTGTAGGGAAGTCTACCATAAAGAGGCTAAACAAGGTGGGCGATAAGACGGAGCCTTCGAGGACTCCGCCTCGTAAGGGTTTTTGTGTTGATGTTAGCCCCGCAACCGCTACTATGAAGGTGTGTTGGTGTATAATGTTGATCTGTTATCTGTGTAGGCCAAGCTACACTACGAGTCTACCAGATCTCGGACGGACGGTTTGTACATCGGGTTTCTGTAGACAAGATGGGGGAAAAAAACTAGCCAAGAGCTTTAATCAAGGCAAAACTCAGATGAAGTTGAGGGTATTATGGAAGGAATCCCAGGAAAATCGCTATCTCTTATAATAATGCGTTTTTGAAGACAGAATATTAAATATTTGGTTTCTCTCCAGATATGATGATTACCTGTGGTGGATGCATTAAGTTTAAGTTTATGCAAATATTTCATGTATTCTCGACGAATTAGAGACAGTAAACGGCGTGTGCTGACCTATATTTCGACTGCACAAATTTGTCAAGCAGTGTTCAGTAATTTGATAACAGGGGCCAGGTTTATATAAACGCAGACAGCATTCCGAATGCGTTTATAAGAACAGCAAGCGTAAAATAGTAATACTGTTTTGAATGGTTAGCTTTTTTCTTCTTCTTTTCTGCAGGTGAAAACTATTTGGTCATCAGGAGAGAAGAGACGGAAGGAAATTAATGCTATGAGGAAGGATACAAGGCTATATGTAAAATTGCAATGAGGGATGAATTGGATTGGTAAGTGAGGGATGAATTGAGTAAAATTAAATAAAGGCCCTTCTCCCCCCCCCCTCCCAAAAAGAATTTTTGCCTGATAGGAAGATAATTATCCTTATTTAGTTGAAATTAAGTAAGAAGCAAATTAATTGTAATCAGTTTCGACCTTTAAGGAACTTTATTATTGCATGGTAAACTGTTTTTTGGCAAGGCTGTAATATAGTACTGATGCTGGCGGGAAAAGGCACGGAAAGTTTATGAAGAGTGCGGAACAGGTAAGAACGTTAGTAATTGTAACTGGAACAACCGAAACAACATGATTCACATCAGGCGCTTTCCCCCGGGACATGCTGGGTTGTTGATGAGATGAAGACGATGAAGATGTTGAGGGTAGCATCCATGACCAAGTCGCATCCAGATCAATGTGGTGAGATATCGGCTTGCTGTGGGTAGAACCAGGGAATCTTGGAAACTTCTTCCTGGATGGTATCATATATTTTCTTTTGGATGTTTTGGCATCATTCCAGCTACGGTGGGCATTGGTTTTTAGAGTTGGTTGAAAGTCTGTATATGGAAGTCTGATGCCTTGGAGTGTACCCTGATCGATGCTCTGTTTAGCCAGGTGATCGACGACCTCGTTATAATATATACCTGCATGGCCTGTAATCCAGAGAAAGTGAACTTGCTGCCCCTTTTCAGTGGCTGAATATACAAGGTGCAGCATATCAAGCAAGTATTGATGCATTTCTCTGCTCCACAGGGGTTATTATAAGTTTTGTAGCATACCCTTGGCGTCCATTAAAATTAGCAACTTCGGAAAGTGTTGAGATAGCCCATAATGCAAGAACTTCGGCAGTGTAGAACTTCATCCAAGGAAGAAACTGCGGCCGAACTCCCTGTTGGACATGCAGATTCGTATAGGAGTGCCATGAGAGCAAGGGACTGTCACGTCACGTCATTCAAGTGAAACTGCTAGTTCACTAAACATTGTTACACTTATCCTAAAGATAGCGTTACACTGTCGGAATCTTATTTCTTCTCAACAGAAGTATCGACACAGTGTCTTCCATTTCAATCGTAGTAAGAAGAATGTGTCTACCTCAAAAACTGCTCAAATGTTGGGCAACTCCCAATTAAATTGGATTGGGCATGATTTCACCCGTTTCATTTGCAGTTTTACAGATCTGAGTTCTTAAAACGGCTTTTATGTAACTCCATAAAAGAGAACTTGGATGACGTCTCCTTTCCATCTGATTGATCTACTCACAAAAGCTAAAAGTGTAAGCCATGGAAAGTTACATGTATTTTTATTTCCTCTAATAGTAACATTATAATCTGAAAATATATTTAATTTAATTACTAATGGAACACCGAGGTGATAAAAGTGATTTTCTAAGTTTTAAAGCTAGATCTGTAATTTTTATACAGACATTGCTGGCAACAAAACAAGTATCCATACTAAGTTTCATTTACATTTATCTTCTCCTAGGAGATATAGAAATACATGCACCATTTATTTTTAAGTTGCATTCCTTAAATGCTTTGTAACAATTGTCTATTTGAAATTATCCTATAGCGGATAGTTTTATTTTTTATTTAATTTTTAATGTTTTATATCATAAAGTGCAAAAATAACGTATGATTATCTAATTAATTTTTTAAAACTGTCCAAACTGTAATGAGCAATATCAAAATTCCAACAAGACATCTGGCTGTATTTACATGAGAAATTATAGATCATGAATATGGGGAACTTAAAAACATATTGAACCTGAGAAAAATGGTTTAAATTTTGACATAGCCAGTCGTTTAACGAGCGCAAAACTTAAAAAGGACACCCAAAACACGTATTACAGTCGTCCTAGGAGAATCATGTATTGCAAATATGTACTTTAAAGTATTGCGAATCTACATTCGTTAAAAAGACTTGTCCTTTAAGTTAAAATACAAGTGCGCTCATAGTCCACTGGCATAACGTAATCCGTTAGATACTCCTTATAATAGAGATAGATACGTTTAGTAGTTACTGCTATCATTGTTACAGGATACTAACAATTTGTCTCACCCTAGTGACTAGTTCTAACACTACTTGACGGGAAACTCACCGAGAAGTCCTGGTATGAAGCAAACACAGTTGGTAAGCATAGCGCCCTTGACGACATCCAGATCGGGCAGGACGACGAACACCAGAAGGGCGATACCCACAGCATGCAGGGTCTCGCTGAGGAAGACGGTGAAGAACTCCTTGGCGCTGGGTTTCTCACACGACTTGAAAAAGCAGATCCTCATTGAGCGTATGAGGGTCCCCACTTCGGGCACCATGTAGGCAATGAGTATGCACCAGGCCCACGCCACCCGTTCCACTTCCGGTAATGTTACAATGAACTGCTTCTCTCGACCTGTGGAAACAAACAACTGTCCAGATTACTGCTTCCTCTTTGTCGCCGCTTCAGTAGGGCGCCTATCAGCTTCATGTTGTCCATCCCTTGATACGCCTGAACTCAAGAAGCTACTCATGAGCCACTCTATCTACAGAAATAAAATTCATCTTATTTCGGAGTTCAAGAGAGTGTCGCAAATGTTCAAAATGTTTTGAAATTTTGCAAATTTTAAGGATAAACAACTGATAAACAAATTCTCCTAAAATATACAATTTAAGAAGAACGTTTCAATAATTGAAGTCATTACCAAACAATGAAAAGTTATCTTAACAGAATAGAAACACATGACTGTTGTGGAAAACAAATGTGCATAATGTACATACGCTTTCAATTAACACCAAACTATCAGCACAACTGAAGATTAATGATATTCCTTTAGTTAGATGTGGTATTATATCCATATTAAAAGAGTTTATTATTGCTATAATTTCTAGCAATGAAGAAACTACATTGCTACATTTCACCCTCATATCAAGATTTAAACAATAATCCGGTTATTTCTACAATTAATGTGAAAATATGAGTGTCGAGCTAAGTGTGGGTTTAAATGTACTCAATAAATATAATATGCACCATCCTTACCTCCCACTGTACTGACAACAATACATTTTTGTGATGTTTGTACCAATTCGAAAAATAACGTTTATTTAGAGGGCATTTATGCTTGTTTTGTCTCTGGCAATGCAGTGACATTTACTGACTTGTTTCAAACAAAAAGTAATACTTATGCTTCCTGGTTAGAAAGCTAGCCTGGACATCCAAAGGTTTTGGATTTGATTCGCGGCTGGAGGATGGAAATGTTTGCTTTTGATAGGATTATTCCCCATCCTCCTCGAGTTTGGATTAATGAAAAAGAGAATAAGATGTGTGTAATGTTAATATAAAAATGATATCCTAACGGCTATTGGCCCTTAACCACTAAAAGCTGAAGCGCATATACATGTGCGCATGTGCTCTGAATGTGATTATATATTTATACTTTATTGTTACACTGTATATTTTTAAGTTTCGTTGTTTTATAAAGCTTCCTGCTTTTAAATTATGTAATATTATTAAGCATGGTCAATCATGGTCAATAGGTTGCAGCGAAACGTCGGCAGAGAGCAGTGTAAGAAATCATAACCTACACCGGAAACTATAACCTCAATGGTCAATCACGATGCATTCGCAGGGTTAATATACACAAGCTTAGTAAAGTCATTAAGATGAATCTTATTTTACACTTCAAGTAGATATCAGTTGGCCCAACTGCCCCATATTTGATGTATGCTGATTATATCTTCGTGCGTAAAAACACCTCTAAATGAACACAGTCACCGCTGATAAGCAAGAGGCGTAAAATGAAGGTCGCTCCGGCTAGTTCCCTTTAGAGGGTTTTAACTTGAAATAGCCCCGTTGAGTTCTGCAATTGTTTTAACGTACGAAGGGATATTAGCACACTTTATATGATTTCTGTTGGACTATATAAATTACTATGGGACATCCACGTCATAAATAAAAATAATGGCAATATGTTATTCTTATGAGTTACAGTTCTTAAGGAGATGAGACAGCTATTGATCTCAAAATGTCCCGTGTAAAGGTTAGAAGTAAAGCTGTCGACAACTTTACATTTGACTGGCGGAAAAAACTAAGGGTGCTTCGTATATAAAGCCTCATAAAACTGCATACTTGTGTTTAGGATTATTTCCAAAAAATAAACTTCAACACTATCGATTTATTTGCTCAAAAATAATTTAAAAAAAGCCAATGCTCCTCTAATTTAAAACCATGTACAAGTACATATATTAAAGTTTTTACATTGTTTCATTTGTATATTCTTTTTAAGTTCTATAATCATATTGTGGCTTTGGCTTGATGGCGTAAGTGATTCTGATAATAGGTTTTTAAGCGTGCTTAATATTGAATTACTGACAGTATTTTGAAAATCCATCGTGATATGACCAAGTTGTGAAGGCTTATGATTTATTTTTACGATATTATTGGCGAGTACAGAAAATTTTGAAACCGGATTGCCCTACTAAGGCTGAAAATAAAAATGCGATTAAAATAAAAAGTAATTTAAAAACTTGAAAAAGTGGGTTTTTAAGGAAATTTGCATGAATGACCTCTATGTAGAAGTACATTAGGCCCTTTGTGGCTATTATGATACAGACATGTGGACCACGTCCTGAGAATCCAGAATACTGACCACTCGACCACAGAGGTAGTCATAGATGATGTTTGTATTTAACACTAACATTTATTTCCAAACATCGCAGCCGAGGAACAGATATCCCTTAAGACGTTTTAGAGAGTCCAAGAGAATAGCCCTTACCAAGGTCCCGATTGCAGTAGGGTATGACGCGGTCCTTGCGAAGTTGTGAGGTCATGAAGAGTAGAGTTCCCTTGGCGATGACTCCGGATACCAGCACGATGACGAACGTGACGAGGTAAGCGACTACTTTGAGCATCTTGACGGTAATCTCCAGACAGCGTTGATTCGCCATCGAGCCCGAGTCCGACTTGGGCGGTGGGTCCTCGAACACATCCCATCCTTTCGTCTCTTGTACTGTTCTTTGACTGAAACAACCACAAACAAATACAAGTTTGAGTACCTGTCAAGAGTTGAAATATGGATTCAACATGTTTCTGGAGAGGAGAGATACAGTTTGAAGGAACTGTGTGTATCGGGAAATGGAGGAAGTTAATGGAGTAGCATTAATCGAGAAATTGAGCCCAAAATATTAGACTGCATGCATGGTTGAACGTGATCGAATTCAAATGTGGTGATCGAATACAATTGCATGTAGCCAGCATGCACTTGCCTAGCTCCCTGCGACAATAAACAATATTGGATATAATTAATATAGTAATTTAGTTAACTTATATGCTCTTAGTGGGCAAATGGTTATTTTTCTCTGTTTGTAAATGGCAATTTTTATTTCGAAAGTGCATCTCAAACTTATAAGACAGTGCCGGTTAAATGGAGCGCATTGTTGTCAAATGAACTAAACGTACGCTTACAACTTTGGTGCCCTGCTGCTAATGATGATTGGGATTTAAGGGCGCTCAACTACTAGGTTATTAGCACCCATGGCCTGCTGCGATCGATCTACCAGTTCAATGTCATTTTGGGAATGATGCGTAACTAAGTAATGAAATGTCTACCATAGTATTTAAGGCTACTGTAAAATGTTTGTTACATGCACTATAGCTCTCCTGTTTTTATTGTAATACATCTAAATTATGATTATACAGGCATACAATATATCAAATATGGAGATTTTAGAGATGGATAATTCATATAAGATTTAAGAATAGATAAGCACAAGAATGAATGATACGTCACATTCTCTTTTGCCCTCTTCCATTGTGTTGGTTAATCTAGCGTGTTTTTGTTTCCCTCGCCCTTTTTGCTTTCTGCTTTAATGACGTTCTTACATTCTTAGCTGTTTCTTTCATTGACTTAATAACACATCTCATTTTACTTGAATATTATAATGAATTCATTATTAGTTTGAGTTTTTCTTTTTAGTTTACTAACATTTCGTCTCTTCTTAGAGTCTCCTTCCACAACTATAAATATTTAGTAAACCTACGTAATGTCAGTGCTCCGCGCGTTATATACACCTTTTTACAAACTAAAGTAAACCTTTACCGCTGCATACCAGCTGTTTTCTACTTTGCACCTTTGAGCTGAATAGATAGACGATTTCTGTTTGTCATAGACAATGAATGCATGAAGTTGCAGCTGTTTTTTTTTTAAACCTCTCTCCAACCTTCGTCAACATTTTCTCTTCCTTGGCTTCCATTGTAAATCCATGACAAAACAATTATCTCTGACTAACCTTTTTAAACTTTTTCATTTAATATGTCATAGCGCTCATTTTATTAAAGATAGAGAATTCAAACTAGGCCGGTATAAGCCCTCTAGTTTGTTTACTCTAGGAAAGAAAACATCTTGTTGCGTTCTACCCCTTAGTAGTGTATTAGTTAATGCGCGATAAGAATAGAAACAGAAAATATCGGATTTTTTTTACTCATAAATGCAGTTCTTTAGTAATTTAGGCATACAGAAATTTATAACGGTTATAAAATTATATAATCTGAAGGAGAAAAATATTCTGCATTCAAAGCTGAAAATTATAGCAACACCATATTGTTGGCAACTTTGCAACAGGGCGAGAGCAGAAAATGCCGCAGTCAATATCAACATGTGTGCGCTAGACAGAGATTAAGATATCCATTTAAACTGTTTTTTAAGGTTGGGACAAGTTATAATATTCTATGGCTTAATAAACCTACATTTTAACTTTCTCTTTACATAAGTATAGTAGTAAAAGACGTATTGCACTATTGAAGTTCACTGAATAAAAAGAAAGCAATTGTGGAGAAGCAAGCTCCTGTGTTTGTGAACATGGACACCATAACATAAAAATCTGATGTGTTCCATTCACATGACTTTCTCTACATCTCTGCAACAAATTATTGTTAAAAAGCTTATGCTTCTATTTAATTCATGCTAATTGAGAAAATGTATTAGAAATATTCTTATTACTTGTTTCCTTGCAAGTAGAAGCGAAATAAGGGGGTATCATAGGTTAGTGATACTCAAAAGCTGGTTGCTATGTGACTGAAGTTCCTTTGTTTGAATGGGCACGAGTTGACAAATTCCTGTATGAGAAAAGTAAGTTTTTCAAGGCTGAAATCAATATCAAGGAATACCTCAAAAACGATAAACTCTACGAAAAAAAACATATACATAAATTGTGTGTATTAATGAGCTCTATATTTTTGTGTTTTAGGTTTTTGTCCATCTCTTACGGTTTAGCAGTTAATGCAACATTTCTGTAGAATTCGTACAGAATAAAATAATCTTCAGAGGCTATTCCCAGAAAATTCAAAGTATACATATTATTTGTCAGGTAAATATCTTTAATAATAGATATTTTAATCAAAATCGTTAGAGCTATTTTTAAGAAAATAAAATTTTTCGAAAAAAGTTACATGTAAAGGGTAGTTGGTGGTGGGGGGGATTTTCTTGAAAATCTTCGTGTCGCATCCTTGGAAGAAACCAAACTTAAATACCAGGTTTGGTATTCAACGGTCTTTTCGTTTTTGAGCAATGCTGTCCACAGACACAGACATACACAGACACACATACGCACGCACACGTACCTTTTTGTAAAAATGTTTTTTTTGGATTCAGGGGGGTCCCAAAACATGTATTTCCGGTGAAATCTCGGTATCGAATTTTGGGTGCAATACAATACCTTCTCTATACACTAAGTACATAGTACGTGTAGAGAAAGTAAAAATCGAGGTACTTTGAATCTTAAATTTGGCACTTAAATTCATCCGCACTAAAGGTTCCGACAGAATCCCCTACCTAAATCTATATTTTAGATTGAACCATTTTCGCTATATTTTTTCTTCCTACAGACGAGTCTAACGATTTTCATTAAACTGTATGATGTTTTGATACACTGACACATGAGAAATTTGGGGCCGCGCCGTGGCCGAGTGGTTAGACCACTCGACTCTCACCTAGACGGCCGGGGTTCGATCCCAAGCGACCGCATGTGAGATTTGTGGTGGACAAAACGGCGCTGGGGCGGGTTTTCTCCGGGTACTCCGGTTTCCCCCGCCATCGCATTCCACCGGTGCTCCATCATCATTCATGTATCATCAGTGTCACCGCCTGCGGTGCCATTAGTAGTTAAAGCGGGCGTTAAACACTACCAAAAAAAAAAAAAAAAAAACATGAGAAAGTGTATAAATTGAATGTTCTATGAAGATCATGTTATTGCTCTTTATTATATTTAATTTAGTATGGTTTTGTATAGATAAAAGGTTTAAAAGCTAGAAATAAACTTAGATAATGGTGAAGTATACAATTTGTATCAATTAATCACGAAGACATCCATGAAAACAAGTAGTATGTCCGTGCTTGAGCGAGTAGGGGGGGAGGGCAGACAGGATTAAGCAACATCGCTCACTCGATAACCGGATATTAAACAGAAACCCGAGCATACGATTAGTGCAAGGAAAGCCGATTACTGTAATCTACCATAAGAAATGAATTACGTTTAGGATACGCATGTGTGCAGAAAAAAAAAAAAAAAACCTGGGATGCCTATTAGAATAATAATTATCAGCAAGTCTCTGGCTACAGAAACTATTCGTTTCTACTTTAAAATATTCTAGCAGCCCAATTAACACAGAAAATATTTTCATTTTTAATGTGCAGTAAGAACAAATTATATTACAGTTTACTTGTTTTGGCACTTTACAAGATACTTAACTTCCTTATTTTTTAAATTGCATACGTTTTCTATATATGGTATGTATTTAAGTCTGCGGGTATTCACCAGAACATATGCTTGTGTAATACCTGAAATTGTAACAAAAGTTGGTTTAAAATTAACCGGGAAAATGTCAAAGTTAAAAGTTACAAGTTACCAATGCTTTCACTGAACTTCGCTATTAATCCCTCAGCTTTTACGAATTCATGAATTTTAAAGAATGGCTCGCTATGTGAAGGCTTTGTAATGTCGTTCTCTTTGAATGATAAAAGAAAGCGAAACAAAGAATAACAATAACAATTTTGCAGTTGAATTAACAATTCAAACGCATAATTATATCAGAAATGCTAATGCCATATATTTTCTATAGAAAGTTGTCATAAAAAAAATTATACTTTAGAGGCTATCTTCAGGAAATTTAAGATATGCATTTTATTTATCATGCAAGTATCTTAAAAATATTGTAATTTAACCCAAATCGTTAGCCAGTTTTGATAAAATAAAAAATAACGAAAATATTCCCATGTAACAGGTAGTTTAGATTGGGGACTTTCTTGAAAACGCTCTTCTTGCATTCTTGGAGGGCTCCGGTCTTAAATAAGAACCGACTTTTCATTTTTGAATTATGTTCACTGACACAAAGCACACACATACAGGCATACTTACCTTAGATCATTTTCTAAAATGTTTTATTCAGTCAGGAGACCTCAAAACGTGTAGTTTCAGTGAAATCTTGTTATCGAATTTTTGGGTGGAATGCGAAACTTTGTCTACACTCTAAAGGTAAATAGTAGAGAAAGTGGAACTTATTTAACTGTATGCACGTACAAAACTATGTTTTATAAAATTATGTTAACTATATGGAACTATTTTACATAATTTTGTAAACATCACATATCGGCGTGATTTTCAAACAACTTTTAAAACTAAAAACTAAAAAACTGAAAACATTGTCAGAATTCAAACACTATAATATCCTGTCTCAATATTATTTATTTGTGTTTACAGTATACTCCCGATTATTTGTGTGCGGATAATCCATGCATCCCCCCCCCCCCAATATTTTGTTTTAATGTTAATACACGTTTTTTTCTGTATCTGTGTCATTTCTTTTACAAATTTCTTTTAACTTGCTTTGTTGACACTTACATGCTGATTAACATCATAAAAACTTAATTTGTTTTTAATTTACATGGAACAGGCAGGCTGATAACAATGGAAACTGGTTTCTCCTTTCTGCATATTAAAAAACAAAACAAACAAAAAATCTCTTGGGTACTAGAATTATTTACGGTGGAAAAGTTACTGTTTATGATACAGAATACATTCTGGCGTTATTAAATCGCTTGCAACAACGAATAACAATAAATACTGTTCATAGACACAAAGGAACCCCATTGGTAGTTCTACTTTAGGCTTTACGTGTAGCCTGTATCTTGTGTTTACTATGCATGCTGATATGCGTTAAGTGAATTCCATTATTGATGAAGGAATGTTTACTTTCGAGAATAGTGCAAATCTTGGCGATGTTCCTAGCCAAGGAGCTCTCTCTCTCTTTCACCGGGATGTATGCATCTTGCTTTCCCTCACGTCGCAACCCCAGAGTTTTCCTTTACAGCTGTGCATTGAACCTAAAGAGGTTGCGACTAGCCCTTGGAAATTAGAGTGAACATGTATACTTATGTGTCTAATAGCGTAATGCAATATAAATGTGGTTAGCGGTTTAGGACAGAATCGAGGAGTAATTTTAAAATGCGAGACGAAGTCTGTATATTTTCTATTCTATATATTGCATACTATATTGCTGTGGTCGTCTCCTTAGCGCGGTGGTAGCGCAGCTGCTTACTAAGCGGGAGACTTGGGTTCGATTTCCAGTACCGGCGTGGAGATTTTCCCCCCGCACTCAGCCTCGTGAGGTCCCTGGGGGCCCAATTGAGGAACTACTCGATGGAGAAGTAGTGGCTCTAGGTCATGAGGACTGCATTAACCAGCCAGGGGGGTTCGAGGCACTGAGCACGTCTCACTCTCCAATAATATCCAATGACGTTCTGTCATGGACCGAGATGGGGGCGCAGCGGCCGGGCGGTAGGCCAAGGTTCCTTGTGAGCTGTCGTGCCATGGAGTTATGTTACTATATTACTGCAGGTATATTGCATATTATACTATTTTTGGACAATCGATAATTGTGTTAGCTGTAATGTTATCTGCTTAGTTTTTTTGTAACTTAACCTGGTTAGTCATACCGGACGATGAAAATTGGTGAAATGATGCTCAAATGATATCGGGGTCCATGGAGCTTCAAGTTACTCGACTCATCCTCTCAGGATAAGCAGAAACCCCCCCCCCAAAAAAAAAAAACCTTATCCGGGTAACTTACTCTAACCCACGACCTGTTGAATGTGAAGCAGACAGGCTACCATAATACCACCGATGCGGGCTATCTGCTTAGTTGTTCATTAACAGCTGGTGGAAGTGCTTATTAGTTGGCCAAACAACCGTTAAAATGTGCTGCATTCGTATAACTTTCTCCACTCATTTTTCTACAAACTATTCTTACAAATACTTACTCTTCTAGTTTGTTTCGTGGCGCAACAACCAATATCGGGCCAAGGCTTACCGTCCGACCGCTGCGTCCCCCATCTCTACCCATTACAAGCATTGAGCGGGGTGCAGCAGTGGAGGCGGGACGTAGTTTGCGCCTCGAGTCCTTCCCGGCCAGTTAATATGATCCACGCAACCCGCCAGGATGTTCGAACCAAGAACCTTCATATGTAGGCCTTCACGTTGCCATGGGCAGTGATGGGCACTATAGAATGAAAACTATCAAATTGTTTCCAAATATTCGGTTATAAAAAGATCTTTTGGTGCTGCCTGCGTTACTATTTTGTTGTTTTTATTAGTAGTTGGTAGTCCCAAATCACTTGATGCTTTTATCGATGAACCAACGAAAATATGATGGCAACCCCATTCCAGAGAGTATAACGGAACTACGTTTTCCTGATTTAACAGTTTTGACAATTAGCTATAAACATACATTTAAAGAATACTACGCACCAAGGTTCAAACAATGAATATAAATATGCAATTGGTCTCCTAGGGCATACACTTTGTTCTAAGCGTACGCATTAATATTAGTAATATTGCCGGATAAGTCGCCATTTTATGGGGATGATTCACCCGCGTTGGGAAGTGGTGGTAATTATTGTGACTCCCCACCTTTTTAAGTATTAAAGTAGACAAGCAAATGAAGTTTGGAATTTTATCTGTGCCTTACATTCATATCAAACCAAAAGATAATTTACCCAAATTTAAGATCGAACATCGCAGATATAGAATATGGACTAGCTATAAATCAAGACCCCATATTGTGAGGGAATAAACTGTGGCTTATTAATTTTAACCTGAAATCAAATGGATCGAAATAATATGCGATAAAACGTATTTAACCTGATCTCAAATGACTCCTAAACCATAACCGCACATAGTTTTGCTACAGATAGATACCTTAAAAGGCGAATTATATTTCTTTATATATCTTTATTTACAGTATGATGTGTTCTATTCACATGACTTTCCCAATCTATTCAGCAAACAAACTGTTCTTACAAAAGATGAGTCTTTTATCTACATAGTACTAATCAAGATAAACATTACCAGAAATTTCTTATTCTTAGTTTTTTTATAAGTAGAAGCGATATAGAACACACTGGGCTAAAGCAATAGGCAAATCTTTTAAAAGCTGTCGTCACGTAATTTTCTTTGAAATGATTCCTCTGTCCATGACCAAGAGTAAAACAAAACACACATGTTGCGAATGAGGACTACCCTTTTAAGAAAATTTCAAGTATTTTAAAACTGAAACTAATAACAGGGAATACCTCTGAATTGGCACATGACATAAATTGTGTGTTTTAAAGAGATCTACATTTTCTGTGCAGGAAGTTTTTGTCTATCTCTTACGGTTTGCCAGTTAACCAAAAGTAATTCAGAACGAAGAGGACTTCAAGGGCTATTCGCAATAAATTCAGGATTTACATTTTATTTGTCATATACACATCTTTAATATACGGCATTTTAATCAATCTTTAGAGTAATTTCTTAGAACATCTAAAATTTCGAAAAATGTTTCATGTAAAGGGTAATCTTGGGTGGGGAATATCCTGATACTTTCTTGTCGTTTCCTTGAAAGATACTAAACTCAAATACCATGTTTCGTGTTTAACTCATTTTTCGTTTTTGAGTTATGCTGTCCACAGATACACACGCGCGTGCACATACACACAAACACATCAATCTTTTTCTATTTTTTTTTTCCGACTAAGGAGTCCTCAAGACATGACAGGTATTTCCGAAGAAATCTTGGTATCGAATTTTTGGGTGATATACAATACCTTCTCTACCTATAATGTACAATGAAGTGCTAGAGAAAGTAAACATAGAGAGTTCAACTTCAGAATTTGATGTGCTAGTTTGATTGAGAATTGGTATGCTATCACAATCCGATAATAATGGATTAATTTAGCTCTATTGTTAGAGAATAATTGCTAGCAGTGTTGTATTTTAATATTACTATATGCTCTAAAGTCGTATTTATATATTATCTCGGGTTTACAACACCTATTTAAGGAACTTTTAAATCCGAATGAAAAATAGATAGTAAGCTATCTGAGCTGAATCACTTCAGGCACTAGCATCTAGCGTAAATTAACTGCTTTAAAACCGAATGGAAAAGTTTACCATTATTTCATGCATTAGCATTTAGCATATATAAACGCTTTAAAACCGAATGAAAATCGATTTTTATTTTTCACTTCAACTTATTTTCGATAATCGAAACAATTCGCATGTGTCCATCCATCACACGGAGTCATTTGTGCTGAAAGCATCCTTCTAATGCAACACCTCCTCTACTCTGAGTACAAATGTAGAGAAATAAACGATGTTTTGTTTTCTCATCTCTGAACTCCTGCAACTTGCTCTTAAAGCAGCGACAAAGGCATTATTGTTGTGGACCTATATAGCAGAGTATAAAATTATTTGAAACACCAATATGGCCTTTATGATTACGTTATAACAGTTAACATTCACAGCTTCCAGTTACGATACAATTTTCTGGACTCTTAAAAGCATAGTAAACTTTCGGCTCTAAATTGGCTACGTGTTGATTGAATAAACGACCGAAGCTAATGGCAATAGCGGTGGCATAAAGAGAGAATACGAATGAAGTGAAAGTGTGGAAGGCTACTCAACTTTTGACCTTCGCGTCTTGCCTGATCTATGGTAGCCACTGGTCCACACGTTTTCTAACGCCTTGAAATTCCGTTTCCCACCAAAGCTCTGCCAGCTCCGGCATTTCGCTCCGTTGCGTCGCTATGCATAGAGAACAAAAGACCGCTCAGTTGCATGTGGGCAAAGCAGTTTGTGTTTAATGCGATTATAGGAACTGTGATTGGCCAAGATTTAGCTCATCTTTCACTTGTATACGTGACACACGTAAAACATTTGCGTGTGCTTTAGTGGTTTTGAAGGCCAAGCACTTTTATTCAAGGGATGTTTTACTTTCAGAAAACGCAAGCATTTTCGGAACTTTTAACTTTTGTAGCTCATTTGATGTATTACTTATAATAAGCAAATTTAACCCACCTGTCTCTGCAGTCGAGTAGCTTTTGGCCTAGGTTTGATTTCCTGCTGGAGTGGGGAATTTTTCTTTTAGTAGAATAACTCCCTATCTCCCATAGTCTGGAAGTATGTATGTGGGCGTGAATATGTGTATTTAATAGTATAATCTTGAAAAAAAAAATATCCTAGAGTTCAGCGAGATAAACCTAACAATTATTACTTTAAAAGTAAAAGCCCCCGATATGGCTATAGAAGTTAAAGGAGCTGTATAACTGAAAAAAAGAAAGTTAAAAAAAAATATAGAACCCGCAGCTCTGCTAGCATTATTGGTTGCCTATGGAGATTCTGCCCCCCCCCCCGCCACTCTCTCTCTCTCTCTATCTCTGCAACGCAGTTACATGATTGCCAATTTTACAGTTTTCCCGTAAAATATACCGTAGGTGAGGCCTTTTTACGACTACGTCAGAGAGAGGGATTTTCATATTGTAGGTAAATCCTTCTTCTTTCGCTATATACCCACTTCGTATGGAGGAATTACACCCCTATCAGAACTTTGTACACCACAAATCCCACATCGGTCCCCTTGGATCGAACTCAGGCCGCCTTGGTGAGAGGCGAGCCCTCGAACCGCTCGATAGGGAAATTCAAGATAGTCCAGAGCTTGTGTGTGTTTTTCTTTCATCACGTTCATGATGCCCCTTCATTAGGTTGCAACAAAATGTATAGCATGCGGATTTAAAACCTGATTACACCACTAATAACCTCAAGTAACTAATCGCAAACATTCGATAATGGACGACGTGAATTGTAAAGTCAATTTTATATGTAACATATTTAATGTCCACGAAACTTATGTTACTCTCTATTTTATTTAACGCCCTTGAACCTGCTAACTCAAATCGGACGATGAATGAATAAAATGGATGAAATGATGCACAAATGAGTCCAAGGTCCTTAGCGCTCAAAGTTATGTGACATTTGTCTCCTTACAGGATAAGGGAAACCAACGGGCAACTCACTTTAACCAGGACCTCTTGAATATGAGGTGAACACGTGAAGCGTAAAATATGAAAAGTAATCTGATAGCCTACAAAGTGGTGATCTTTGCTGTATCGCAAAATTAATACCCTTGCCGGAAGAGGAAAAGTTTTACAAACTTCAATTGCTGTAAGCTGGCAGGTGTGTGACGTAATGTGATAATTTGAAAATCGGCAATAAAACTATTTTTCTGGAAATATTCTGTTTAAAATGTTAGGAGAAAGCTTAGCAATACACAGTCTTCTGCTTCACCTTTATGCATGCAATATGCTTGAAACTGTAGGTAAACTGTAAACCGTTTCTCGTGGAAACCTTCTGATGTGAACAAACTATAGAAAAAAATCTGATGTGTTATATGCACATGACTTTCTCCACATCTCTGCAACAAATTATTGTTAAAAAGCTAATGCTTCTATTTACTTCATGCTAATCAAGAAAAAATTAACAGAAATTGTCTTATTACTTGCTTCCTTGTAAGTAGAAGTGACATAAGGGAGTACCATAGGTTAAAGTGATATTCAAAAGCTGGTTGCTGTGTGACTGAAGTTCCTTTGTTTGTATGGACAGGAGTTTACAAATTCCTGAGAAAAGTATAAGTTTTTCAAAGCTGAAACGAAAAACCAGGAATATCTTAAAAACGATCAACTGAACGGAAACATGTATATAACATAAGTTGTGTGTTTTAATGTGCTTTATATTTTCTGTGTAGCAAGTTTTTGTCCATCTCTTAGCTGTTATGTAAAATTCCGCAAACTTCATCCAGAATAAAGTAGTCTTCAGAGGCTATTCCCAAAAAATTCAAGATATGCATTTTATTGTCAGATAAATATGTTTAATTTACGATATTTTAATTAAAATCTTTAGAACCATTTTTGAGAAAACCAAAATTTTCGAATAAAGTTCCATATAAAGGGTAGTTGGGGGTGGAGGGATTTTCTTGAAAATCTTTGTGTCGCATGCTTGGAAGATACCAAGTTTTATATTTAACGGTCTTTTCGTTTTTGAACTATGCTGTCCAAACACACACACACACACACACATAAACACGGATCTTTTTCTGAAAATGCTTTTTTTTTGGATTCAGGGGGTCCTAAAACATGTATTTCCGGTGAAATCTCGGTATCGAATTTTTGGGAGGGATACAATACTTCCTCTATACACTATGTACATAGTACGTATCGAAATATGTGCATGCAGATACTATCGGAAATATTATGCTTATAGACGTTTGTTATGTGCCATTAAATAATTGGACAGTAAGCGAGATATGTCAACTCTTAGTTTTGCGATCAATTGAAACCTCCACACTCCTCTTAGGGCAACCCATATCATAAAACCTACTTTCTAAATGATGATAAAGGCGTATTATTTATTAAGTTGCTTAAACATCATACAATTAGTAAAACTCACACACAGATACATAAATATAATATAATTTTTTGCTTAAATTTTGTGCCTCACAGAGGTTAGCATCAATTACTCAACCAAAATTAAAATAAAAATCTGACGGTTCCATTCACATGACTTTTTCTACATCTCTGTAAGAAATTATTATTAAAAATCTTAGGCTTCTGTTCTGTCTAAATGAGAAAATATTAGCAGAAATAGTCTTATTACTTGCTTCCTTGTAATTAGAAGCGAAATAAGGGAGTGCAATAGATTAAAATCATAGTCAAAAGCTGGTTGCTATGTGACTGAAGTTCCTTTGTTTGTATGGACAGGAACTAATTCCCGTATGAGAAAAGTGTAAGTTTTTCAACGCTGAAACTAAAACATGGAAACGATCAACTCCACGAAAAAAAAGTATATAACATGTATTGTGTTTTAATGTCCCCTGCATTTTCTGTGTGGTAAGTTTTTGTCCATCTCTTACGGTTTAGCAGTTATGCAAAAATCCGTAAAATTCACCCAGAATATAGTCATCAGAGGCTATTCCCAGAAAAGTCAAGATATACATTTTATTTGTCAAGTAAATATCTTAAATATACGAGATTTTAATCAAAATCGTTGAGAGCAATTTATAAGAAAATTAAAATGTTCGAAAAAAGTTCTATGTAAAGGGTAGTTTGGGGGGGGGGGGTTCTTGAAAATCTTCCTGTCGCATCCCTGGAAGATACCAACCCTAAATACCAAGTTTGGATTTTAACGGCCTTATCGATTTTGAGCTATGCTGCCCACAGACACACACACATACACACAGACACACAAACACGGACATTTTTCTAAAAATGTTTTTTTTATTCAGGGGAACTCAAAACGTATATTTCCGGTGAAATCTCGGTATCGAATTTTTGGGTGCAATACAATACCTTCTATGTACATAGTACATAGAGAAAGTAAAAATAAAAATATTGGTTACATATAATGTTTCCATGAAATACAATACTTACTCTATCCACCACAAATAAGTGAGAGAAATACTAAAATCATTTTATTTCACAAACTTGTACTTTATTCAAATGTATATTTTAACCAAATATTTGCATAATATTGTCATTTGCACTTTAATGGTTTTTAAATTAATTTTATTTTGACTAAGAGTGAAGTGGCCTTCAAAGACTATTTAAAGAAAATTCCGATATACATTCTCTCATGTCAAATTTTTGAGAAGAACGGCAAATTTCAGATCAACGTGTTCTGGAGTTTCTCGAAACTAAAGGAGCATTTTTACATTACACACTTTTTTGGACTCAGGGGACCTCAAAATGTATATTTCTTGCAAAATCTCGACATCAAATATTTGGGTGGAAGTGTTTTTGGTAGTGTTTAACGCCCACTTTTACTACTTGTGGCACCGCAGGCGATGACACTGATGATAGATGGAACGAAGATGAGGCATCGGTGGAATGCGATGGCGGGAGAAACCGGAGCACCCGGAGAAAACCCGCCCCTGCGCCGCTTTGTCCATCACAAATCTCGAATGACATCGCTTGGGATCGAAGGTGAGAGGCGAATGGTCTAACCACTGGGTCACGGCGCGGTCCAATACCTTCTCTATTGCACTATGTACTCAGTATCTGCAGAGAAACTAAAAAAGTGTGTGTGCGTGTGTGTGTGTGTGTAGTTCACAATCGAAATGTATAAACACCGAATTTGGCATTTAATAAGGTAACATTTTTCGAAGATGTGGCACAAAGATTCTCAAGAAAATCCCCCCCACCATTTCAGACTACTCATTACGCAAAACAGTTACCTCAAAATAGTTCTTGGATTTTCATTAAATAGCGTACGTTTACCATATTTTTCTGGGCAATAAAAGGTAAACATTGAGTTTTCAGGAAATATTCTGTAAAACCCTGTTCAGTCTGAATGAATTTTCTATAACTTTACTTCCTGTAGCACGTATGTACAATGTACATGTTAGATAGAGAACGTATTGTATTCCAGCCACAAATTCTATGCCGAGATGCCACCGGATTACATGTTTTGAGATCCCTGAATCAAAAAAGAAAAGAAAATAATTTTAGAAACATGTAAACGTGTGTGTGTGTGTCTGTTAAATACCAAACTTGGTATTTAAGTTCAATAAAGCGAAACGAAGATTTTTCAAGAAAATCCCCTACCCTGGTTACCCTTTACATGAAACATTTCTAAAAATGTTTGATTTATCAAAAATGACTAACGATTTTGATTAAAATGCCAGATGTTTAAGATATTTTCATAACAACAAAACACATATCCTGAATTTTCTGGAAATAGGCACTGAAGTCCTCTTCATTCTGGATGACTTATAAATCATAATCTGTGAAAGATAAACAAAAACGTATTACCAAAAAATTTAGATCTTATTAAAACACACAACATATGTCACATACATTTTTTTTGTAGAGTTACCCGTTTCCGAGATACCGCTTGTTGTTGGTTTTTGTTTTAGACAAGTACTTAAACTTTTCTCAAGTGGGAGGATTCAACGTTAGTTTCACTTCTTTGCTTAAGTCTTGGGAATGTAAAAGTTAACTGAATTTCAATTGTTTCACAGCGATGAACTTTTTAAAGATCGCTTTAGCTTATTGTATTCCCTGAATTCTCTTCTACTTAGAAGGAAGCAAGTAATAAGACCAATTCTGCTAATGTCTATCTCGATTAGCGTGATGGAGATAAAAGAATAATTTTTCGTAACGAAAGTTTGTTTGTGAAACAGCTAGAGAAAGTCGTGTGAATGGAATATAACCGATGTTTTATAACTAAAAACTATAAAATCTAGATAAAAGATTGACACAAAATTGAGAGTTTACCTAATAAATGTTTGTCATTAACGATTTCCGAAGTAACCGCTAGTTTTGGATCGAATCTTCTAATTCTTTACATTTTTTAAGGTCTAGTTCCATGTTCGTATGTTTCTCTGTATGTCATCGCCCTCCAATGTGTAACGGTCACCATCCTAATTTCATATACCCAAGGACGATAGACTTTTTTGGACGTAAAAATCCTTAGCATGGCTTCCTTCGGAAGGGAAGTAAAGCCGTTGGTCCCGTGTCGTAGATTTAGTGCACGCAAAAGAAGCTCAAGCCTGATAGAGGCCTCTGAGCAAAATTAAGCGGTCTTTCACGCCCAGTATAGAATGTGACGCTAAGAACTACAGTAATCAAAGAGCGTCCATAAATAAAAACTCCATTTTATTTCTTTTTATATATCATGGAAGGAACATGGAATTTCACTTTTTAAGGGCGTGACTACAATCTTTTGCTCCTTTTTTTGTATCGAAAATGAAAGATTTTTGAAACTATTTCTTATATTTTTTTTAAATTCGATTAACACGAATTATACAGAAAATAGTATTTTGTACGAATAGTTTGTACAAGAGACATAAATGGAAACTCTATCGTGTAGAGAGAATGTGGCTCAAGATTTTAGGGATACTTTGGAGAACATGCATTTAATCATATGGGCAGATTAAGTACTGTGACTGTATCACACGCGCGCGCGCGCGCACACACACACACACACACACACATATAAAATGCTACACTCGAGTTGTATGTGAAACTGGTAGCGTACATAATGCTAAATATAGTCGTAGTGGAATCTCGACTGTACAACCTTGCTCAGTTCTTGAGCTAATCAGGTAGGAACTTTTTTTTTGTGTTAAGAGATGTTAAACATGTTCCAAGAAACCGCTCCAGGCGATCGTATTCTGCCGACGTCCTTTCAATTAGCAGAGGTCTTTGATCCGTTGTGATACCATCAAAGAGTCCTCTATTGAGACACTCACATTCCTTGTAGTGGTCAGAGCCGAAATACTGCTCATTTAACACTGACTGTCAGTTTTAAAATAGTCTTACAGCTTAAGTGAAAACGAATATCCTATTTGTGTACAGTACTTTTCAGAACCTTGCCCCACTCTTTTCCACAGGTGACTTTAAAGTTTAGGATTAGTGCGTGAGCGGCTGGAAACTAAACCAAGCTGTTACCAAGTCTTCCACTTACTGGTCACTTAACTGAGGCGCGATTCTCGACTGGCAAGTAGTGTCTCCAGTAAACAGCTTTTACTAAATTTTCTATCGCCCCTATTACAGTATCGCCTTTTGTTTGCTAATGATTATTGCCCAGTGGTATGGGAGAGTGGTCCCGTTTGAGGGCTTGTGTTTCACTTTGTTATTCTGGGGTAGTCCTGACAGGTCATAGCCGACCTACGCGTCTTCCAGTCTTGTTCGTGGTGCGTGTTTGCCTCACGTTCAACAGGTCGTGAGTTCGAATCTCGATTAGGGTGAGTTACCCGGATAAGGATTTTTTTCGGGGGTTTCCCTTATCCTTAGAAGACGAATGTCGAGTAACTTAAGCTCCATGGACTCCAAAATCATTTGAGCATCATTTCCCAGATTTCATTCATCGTCCGATATGACCAACCAGGTTATAGTTATATAACATTTAAAGAAGGTACAAACCATATCCGGTTCTTTTATTCTTTTTTTCATTTATATACTCCCCTTTAACATCTAAGGTCATATCGGGGGCTTTGCATTAGAAATAGTTTGTTGTCTGTAGGTTCTCTTCGTTGGGTTTTTTTAAATCGTTTTATTTTCCTCAAACACGCACATTCACTCTCACATATATACTTCCAGACTCTGTGGGGGATAGCAAATAATTCTGGTTAAAGAAAAATTCCCCGAGACATCTGGGTGAGAAGTCAGCTCGCTGATCACTCGACTACGGAGGCATTCTGCTAGTTCTTTGTACGAAACTATAAATGAAAACTTTTATCATGAAACGCTCATACCGCTTCTCTGATGGAGGTATTATTGGGGACGTGTTTTTGTTGTATAGAATGGGATCTGCGGCCAAATTACTCTCATAAATCTGAAGGGGAGTAGGGAATGGCAGCTGTCACCATTTATTTGAAGCAGCAAAATACGTTTTCTAAAATTTGCACCTTGAATTCATCCACATGTGCACAGTAGAGGTGAACGATTACTCAATCGGTATTGGGAGATGTTGAAGTCAGATCCTGCTTCCCCCGGTAAAGAAATGTTGGCTTATTAGCCCCCATATATCGTCAACTATAACACATCCTAAAATTGTATTGCACTGAATGGGTACAAAAAACAGTTTTCTCTTAGTTGGGGTACAATCCAAGAGCATTAAATCTTGTAAATAAATTTACTATGTAATATTTTCATTTTTATGAATGTATCGCCGCTTACTTCACTGCGGTGAGTTGTGGAACTACAGATTGCTTAGGTTAGCAGAATCAGGCTTGTGGTATCGGGTTTCTCTTGAATGATGCAACTTACAGCCCGCCGCTTCCACGACACTGTTACTGTTCGAGTAACAGCGGTGGACCAGCCCGCCATTTCTTCCCCAGACAATATTAACAATACGAATACGTCTTGAAGAATGTTGGAAATGAAGTCCCTCTCTCTGTGTACATAGGCCTGATATACTACTGAATACTTGATGAGTTTGTGCAACGAAATCGGCTTCTAATTTGAATGGTATGAGAATTTGTTGCATAATGTTGCTTTCAAGCATTCCTCAGATATAATAAACACATGAATCGGAAAGAGTAGGCAACAAATATTATTGTCATCATAACACGTTGTAGTGACAGCCCAGAACTCTTCAGTTTTTCCCAAGTTAGAACTGATAAATGTCTGTTTCTTTTTGACATGGACTCTTCCGTTTAAAATCCTCTAACAGCCTATACACTGGTACTTGTTAGAAAATGTTCCAGCAGGGAATTTCTGCATATGCTCAAGTTGACAGCCCTCATGCGACTCTATTCGAGAAAAACGAAATATATAAACATACGCTGATAGGTAGTATACGCCAACTACACACAGCTTCACATAGTATTATTTCATACCAAAAAAATACATCAGAGTGAACTCTCAACCCGCTAACCTCTGTAGATGTGTGAGCTGGGCTACCGCTGAGCGAGATTCAACCCGATACCGGTTGTATCATTCAAATTTGTAGAGTATCACACTAAAAAAAAAAAAAACTAGCCAAGGATATATGAAAAATGTACCTGTGGAAATGTTCACAATTCTAGCTGCTTCTTGAAAGTGCGCTAGCAATTAATTTTACAAATATTAAACATACGTTCCGATACACATAAGTAGTAATCAATTAGTAATGGCATTCAAAAATAAACAATGAATTGAGTTTGCGTGTGTTACTGGGCTGGTGGATATTTTTTACAGGATTCAAGTATGCGAATATATATTTAATTTGGGGTCATGCAAATACTAATATGTAGAGTCTTCATAATGCAGAAAAGGTGTTAAGAATTATTTCTCAATAGAGTTAAGACAATCTTTAAGTGATATTTAAATAAGATAAAAGGCTAATTGTAGGGGCGTATATTATCTTAAAAGTGTTTGTTCTTCAAAATAATACTTGATTATATAAATCTAGTGGTGATGTTAAGGGTTATTTTACTCCACAAACAAATGCAATTCATATTTTTAATTTCATAAAACCAAGTTTCATGATGACACCTATTTGTTCAATAATAGTGTTTAATAAATTACCTATATCTCTGTTAAATATAGTTAAGTAATGTTTTAAAGAATGACTTTAAATCCTATTTTATCAACAAACGATACCATAATCTTGACGAATAGCTTAATGGTTGATCCATGTATTGTAATGTTTTTGTTTAATATAAAAAGTTATCCCTGGATATTATGACGTCAATCCGTTATATTGTTATATATCTTAACGTCCTTTACCTGATTGATCATAACGAACAATACATAAAAGAAGTGAAATGAACTCGGAGTCCATGGAGCTTAAAGTTACTCGACATTCGTCTTCTCAGGATAAGGGAAACCCCCGAAAATACCCTTAACTCGCCCTGATCGAGATTTGGACTCACGACCTCTTGATCTGTTACTTCGTATGGCTTCCGACATAAATCGATATGGTTACGATTTTCGGTAGGGCATTGGAGTAGAAGGCGTAATTATAAGCTATCCTGCTTCAGCTTCCAACATTAACTCATATTGAATGAGATACTCCACGCGATTCCCTCCTCTACCGTGCTACAGACACGGCTACTCCAGAAAATATTCTTCTGCACTTTAAAACAAGTCCTTGCAGTCAAAGTAAAGGGGGGCAAAATTCTGAAAGCTAGCAAATTATATTATAGCTTTCCTGTGTTGGTGTTTTACTTTTAATATTTTTATTTTGTTAATTTTATCATTTTCGGGAAATTCCAGTAATACTTTAACTTTTTGTCTGAGTTTTGCAGAATTATTTTATAAGCATTTAGTACCTTAAGTACTTCAAATTGCAGTAAAACCGAGTTTTGAGTTGACGAAGGGAAAACAAGTGTTACAGCCAGGAATTATAAGCATGTTACTGCTTCCTCACCAACGACTCATTTTTTACAACCTCACAAATTTATTTATCCGTCCTTTAGAGCATATTGTGATTTGTAGCATTTGCCAGCTGCTTTATGAAAATAATCCTCTACTAAAGACATATAAAACGACTTCGTTAACGCCACACACGAAAAGTTTAGAAAGTCGGCGCAATTTAAAAAAAAAGGATAACAATAAAACCAATAAAATGAAAAACTGCCTTAAGTTTGAACATGTTCCTTTTTTTTTCTTTTTTTTTTTCCCTATGTTTCTTGAATTCTGTGCTGTCACAAACCGGCTGTACCTACTTCAATAATTTGATTTTAAAGTTATAGTTTTAACTTATTTTCAAACATTTTCAAATTTTGCAGATTCGCGATAAGAGCACCTACTTTAGCAGTTACTTTCAGTTTCGGTTGGTAACGGTTTTTATGCAGAAACGTGTTAATGCGCGACGGGCCCAGTCACGAGCAGAGTAACGGGGGTCTCTTGCGAAACCTTGCTGTTACGTCATTTTGCACATACATACCCTTTCTTACTGTAACTAATGTTGTATCTAGAGAGAGTCAGTGTATCATGCGTCAGACAGCGTGAGGAAGGTGATACAGGGAAGTAATATACTGTTTTACTGGCCTCCATGAAGAAATTAATAACTACCATTTGTATATCACACAGGCATTTTATTCTAATCACAATAAAACATATTTTCCTAGAAAGTCTAAAATTGGACAATATCGATGTGGTTACATGTAAAACGAAACAACATTCTACTATTTACTGCAGTTTCATGTTCAAATACTCTCATTTTGATTACGGATATCATATACAAAAAGTCTGATGTATCATACTTTCTCTAGCTGTTCCATTTACAAACTATTCTTACAAGAGATTATTCTTTTACCTACATCATGCTAAGTGGTGTTATTACTTGCTTCCTTGTAAGTAGGAGAGAAATAAGTAGATACATTAGGTTGAAGCGTTATTCAAATATTTTAAAAGCTGATATTGCATATTTTATTTTATTACAGTCTCAGGGGGAATTAAAGGAATATGTGCAGTAACTTTAAGCGACATTAGACATTTTACGAGCGCTTCACTATTATGTGATAGCTTTGAAATTTCGTTTTCTTTGCATAATCAAAAAAAGAAAAGAAAAAAATGACTCCACATTTGAGAAAAGTATAAGTATTTTAAAATTCCAACCAATGGCGTAGTTTGAAAGCAATTAACTATACACAAAAAATATATATTTAATACATTGTGTGCTTTAACGAGAACTACATTTTTGTGCAGTAAAATTTTGTCTGTATCTTACGGTTTACCAGTTATACAAAAGTCGATCATAATGAAGAGGACTAAGAGACTATCCCAAGAAAATTCAAGATATAGGTTTCATTTTTTATGATTTTTTTTTATTTTAGTCAAAATCGCCATTTTTAGAAAATAAAAAGTCTGAAAATGCTCATATAACTTAGTTTGGTGTGGGTATTTTCTTGAAACATTTTGAACTTTAATAACAAGTTTTGTATTTAACAGACTTTCGTTTTGAGATGTGATTTTCAAACACATGTCTTTGTATAAAATTGTGTTTTGGGGGTTCAGGGACCTCAAATCAAGTATTTGTATTGAAATTCTGACATAGAACTTATGGGTGGAATACAAAAGGTACTTCCACTACTTACTATTCGCAATAAAGAAAGAAGTAAACAAGGTTTGCATTAATTAATTCGTAGCTTAAATAGCTCTACAATTTTGGTTCGGAAAATTAAAGTTTTTCATAAACTTTCCTATTTATATAAAACTCGTGCAGTTTTGAACCAATAATCACTGATTCTCTTTAAACAGAACAGCTAAAACAGGACTCCAGTCCACTTAAATAGAAAGTAAGAACTATGTCTAAGTTTCCTTTTCTCTCAGCCATACATACAGACACACACGCACGTGCGCACGCACGCACACACACACACACACATACATACATACATACATGCATACATACATACATACATACATACATACATACATACATACATACATACATACATACATACATACATACATACATACATACATACATACATACATACATACATACATACATACATACATACATACATACATACATACATACATACATACATACATACATACATACATACATACATACATACATACATACATACATACATACATACATACATACATACATACATACATACATACATACATACATACATACATACATACATACATACATACATACATACATACATACATACATACATACATACATACATACATACATACATACATACATACATACATACATACATACATACATACATACATACATACATACATACATACATACATACATACGTAACATACATACATACGTAACATACATACATACGTAACATACATACGTAACATACATACGTAACATACATACGTAACATACATACGTAACATACATACGTAACATACGTACGTAACATACGTACATACATACATACATACATACATACATACATACATACGTACGTACCATACGTACCATACACAACATACACAACATACACAACATACACAACATACACACATGCATGATAGATTTACGGTACGTAAAATAATCTCAAGCCTGATAAAGAGGCCTCTAAGCAAAATTAAGCGGTTTTCACGCCCACCATATAATTGGTTGCTAAGAAACACAGTAGTTAAAGAGCGTCTATAAATAAAACTCCCAAGAAATGCTTTAGTTTAAAGCATTACTTCTTCTATCTGAGCTACCCCAACGCCAGCAAAGTTAAACAGAAGTACTGCGTTACAAATAGTTTGCGTATTGAAATTGTAGTGGTGTTATTTTAATATTTTAATTTTAAAATATATTTCATAATTTAATACTCTTGCAATGTGTATCTTTTTACTTTCTCTACACGTACTATGTGTAGAATGTATAGAGAAGGTATTGTGTTGCACCCAAAAATTCGATACCGAGATTTCACCAGAAATATGTTTTGGGATCCCCTGAATCAAAAAAAAAAAAATAAACATATGTGCGTGTGCGTGTGCGCGCGCAGCATAAATCAAAAACGAAAAGTCCATTTTAACACCAAACTTTGTATTTAAGTTCAGCATCTTCCAAGGATGCGACAAGAAGATTTTCAAAAAAAATCCCCCCAACCCCAACTACCCTTTACGTGGAACATTTTGCGATTTTTTTTCTATATTCTAAAAATGGCTCAAACGATTTTGATTAAAATATCGTATATTAAAGATATTTAGGTGTCAAATATAAGGTATATTTTAAATTTTCTCGGAAGAGCCCCTAAAGACACCTTTATTCTGGATAAATATTGCGGAATTTTGCATAATTGGTAAACCGTAAGAGATAGTAAAAAACTGACATAATGGAAAATATAGATCTCGTTAAAACACAGAATTTATATTATATACATTTTTTCGTAGGGTTTATGATTTTTGATATTCCTTGTTATCGGTTTCAGCTATAAAATACTTATACTTTCCTCATACGGGAATTTTTCAACTCCTGTTCCATACAAACAAAGGAACTTCTAAGTATATAATAACCAGCTTTTGATTGTCGCTTTAGCCTATGGTGCTCCTTAATTTTTCTTCTACTTAAATGGAAACAATAAGACCATTTCTGCTATTTTTCTCTGCTAGCATGAAGTAAATAGAAGAATAAGTTTTTTTAACTATAATTTGTAGCAGAGATGTAGAGAAAGTCATGTGAATGAAACACACAAGATTTTTATTATACTAGTCTTTCCAAAGTGTTATAACGACACATAATCAAGACGTTCAGAAGCTATGTATATTCCAAGGTTGTGATGTTCCGGCAACCAGATCTTTCCGCCGATCCGTTTCAGATCACTGGTTGACATTTCAAGTCGTGCATCTTGAAAATGAAATGATGGGGAGTAATTTTAGCAAACAGGTTTTAATGTCGATGAAACCTTCCAGCTGGCTAGCGTGAGTACAGACTTGCAGTGAAAGTACTGCTGGGTGAAGTAGAGCGTGCTGGTCCCGCTGTTTCAGCCTCACACTGAATAGAACAATCCATTAATAAGTACACGCGTTTAGGATTCTCAGTAGTTCGAAACCTGGCAGTGAGGGTGCTTAGAATGTTAACAATATTTGTTCTTAATAACAGTTTATTAGGTAGTCAGACTAAAATATGCAATGCCATAGCTGGGATTTCGACCATGGATCTCCCGTTCTCTAGCCGGTTGCTCTACCACTGAGCTACCATGGCAACATGCCGGCATAGCATTGAACTTCTCAACTCACATGTTTCTCGGTAAACCACAAGTTGACTTGAATTATTTTGAGATTACAATCCCAATAGCGACTTAAGTACTTTAAGTCCCAGGATTCATAGTATAGCCAACTATTATGACCATAAAGTACTTACAACATTGTAAGTCCCCATTGGGGCTGTAATCTCAAAATAATTTGAGATCGCCTTGTGGTTTACCGGGAAACATGCGAATCAGTTGAGAAATTCAATGCTATGCCGGCATGTTGTTCAAATTGTTGTTGTGGTTCAAATTCAGCACTTTGTTTACCCATTATACTAATTTCTTAAGAATCCTAGATGTTCATTTAAAAGCACTGTTTATGCTCACGTTACATTAATTATACTGAATATTTGCATAGCAATGCTCTAAACGCATTTTTACTATAGAGCTGCATGTAATTAAAATCTTTTTAAATTAAGTCATTATTATTAAGGAGATAACTTCAAAGTATTTTGTTTAAAACCCTAAAGAATTCAGACAATAAATAACGAGAACTTCAAAAAGGTTAATGCAAATATCTTAGGATCTATTTTAACCATATTTTCTCCATATTACGGTTTGGATAGCTACTTATAAGAAAAGATGAGGAGTTTGTACGGTTTTGTCATTAGGTTCGTCTGCATAGACGATATACAGCTGTATGCCCACTCTGTGTAGACTGCCAACGTAAATAAACCACGCGAAACGTAAGTCTGAAAATGAGAAATGCAACACTGCGTTATTTCTGTAACGAAGTATTTAATCGCAAATACTTTGTTTGCTTAGTTTGTGTCACTGTAGGAAATACTGGCCTGTCTGTTCACTTCCGCAGTGCATTTGATTATGAAGGTCCGTATATACTCTTTCTTGCTGTTATGATAGGACAGCAGATAGGCAAATTCATACGTTCTTACAGTTTTTTTTTTTTTTTTTTTTTTTTTTTTTTTTTTTTTTTTTTTATGCACCGTCCTTAGTTGTTTACCCGTCTGTCCTATTTTCTCGAGGCAACATGATTTCGTGCCGCGCACAACACCTCATCTTTACTTGTGAGCATCATAAATAACGTTTCAAATGTGAATTGATTCTTGGCTTTGTCATCCAATAATTATTTTCAGCTTTATTGCCATTTAACAAAATAATTTTGTTTTGGCCTCCTAGAAATTTAAGTGTTGGATTTAGTCACGCCCTTTATAAAAATGTAAAGAACTTAACAGTATTTTGCAGAAAATTGATCATCTTGTATTTCATTTAATTCTCAAACTCTGTTAATGAAAATCGCAAAGAGCAATTTTTGTAAAAATAAAAGTTCAAATAGAATGTTAAATTGAGTAGCGGAATTCACAGAAAATCTTCTCGTTGCATCTTAGGAAGATTTCTAATATAAATATCCAAGTCTCTGTATTTATTGTTAATACTATTTCACAGACACACACAAATGCACGTTTAAAATGTTATTTTCTCAAAATACGTGTTGTGATATCGAGATATAATTGGGGGGGGGGGGAAGCGCAGAATACAAGTTATATACTGAACTGAAAATTTTGAATATAATTATTTATAGAAAGTGTATAAGAGTGAAAAAGGATGAAGCTGTGTGTTTTCAGTCACATATTTCTCTACCCAGAACGTAGTTATTTATAAAACTTATAATTTTGAGTTCATATACTTATATTTCCCTTTGACTTATCCTGTATATTTGATATAAATATATAATTACTAAATGAGATAAAGTTATTTGCACTTCTGTGAGCTTATACATTTGATACATTCATTTCTATTCTTTGACTTCCCTTTTAGACTACGGGCATAATCAGTGCAGTGTATGGATATCTCTCCACTGACTGAATTAAATTGTCCCTTGCTCCATCTAGCTGTACGATATAATTTACAAGTTTTGTTCACCCCAAGGACCAATAACTGTATACTTGAGTCAAGAGCTTGTCCTCCAACAGCAGTCCGCAAGATAGCGTGACGTGTAGCAAATTACTTTCTCCTTGTGTGGGAGATTTCAACGCTGGTGTAAGACACGAGAGGCAATCGTCCGTTTCCTACCTCATCTGGCAGGGAAAAGCGCTTGTGTATGTGGTGTAGATGGTTTCTGATTTCTTCCTCTTATGCCATATCAGCGGGATTGCCTTGTGAGATGAGATCTCTAGCATCTTGGTTTATCGGGGTGTTTTATCTTAAGGGAGATTAAAAGCCCTATCCCGACAATGTTAACCTTACTCTCTCAATGACTCATCATTTCACAAACTTTTTAAGATACAAAACTGACATTTTTCCGACATAAATGCAAGTCTTTTAAAGTCGCTGATCTACTTCTATACAACAGTGCGGTTTATCAAGCAAAAGTTACTTTTTTCTTAACTAGAAAACATTTTTCTTAAACATTTTCAACAATTAAATTTTAAAACACAAATATCAAACCTATTAACGCCAACGATTATTGTTTTATACATCAAAATTTCACATAGAAGTTATTCCTCAACAGCTATTTAGAAAATTAATCATTTAGATTAGTACATGTTAGTAATGCAGAGTACAAATTTGAAGATGCATTGTCATTTCTAAAAACATATTTAAAATATAAGTATTGTACCTTCAAGGATAAAATGTTTATAACATTAAACAGTAAATTCAAATTTCTAAGATTACATATAAAACTAAAAATGTTATTTTAGGCAACTTTCGCCTTTCCTCTCCTTAATTTAAAAAAAAAATATCCAAGATACGTAATAACTAACTCTCAATCAATTAAAGCACTAAACTACTCATATAAAAGTTATTATGGTATTTTCTTTTAGTCAATTACGATAAATATTTTACAATAATCTCGAAATAAAATATTACTGACTTGGTCAGGTACAAGATGTGGAAACAACACTCAGGGTTCATGTCACCATCAATTGCTGGTAATGAACTCGCGAGTTAAATGAAAATCGCTGATCTTTATTTCCACACATATATGGCAACAAAGTAGCTTTCAACCCAATCATTTCTGATTATATACAGCCAGTTTTCTGTTTATAGATTTCTATGTTAAATGTTCCTATAATTTCTCATCCTTAATAATCTAATTTTTCCGATGAATAAATTGATACCCAGTATTTAGATAAGTTTTTATTTATTTTAGCAACTTTCTCTAAAATATAATAGGGTATTTTTCTTACTATTTCTTTATTTCAACTTATTTTCAATTTTGTAGTATATGAAGACAACAGTTCCAATATTTGAATCTTAAATCATGTTTACCTTGAATATCAAGGCATTTACACCTATACGACATTGAAACGGCTATTGAAACAATCTCTAGGTCACAGTCTGTGCTCTTGAATCGCTTTAAAACTAACGGGCACCAGTGCAGAAAAATACCAGCGTGAACAAAATATGAAATTTAATCATAAATTAAAATGCTACAATTATTTAACTTTTATCTCAGACGAGTGCTGAAAACTACTCTGATATTAAGACATTTAATAAAAATACATAACTGCTAATATCTCAAATATTTACACTTGCTATAAAAAGTTTTACATTTATCATTTATCGATGTATGTTTATGAAACTGCGCCATTAAAGAAATTGTGTGATCTGTACATAACCTAACAAAACAACTTATTCAGAATACTATGAGATTATATTTGGTCTGCTGCTAAAACTAAAATAGGGCACGGATTATCTGATGGTATTAAAAGTTTACTTCACGGTTGCTGTCTATCATAAACCTTATTTGATATTTGTATAAAAAAGCAAGGTAAAATTAGAAGTAAATGTAGACGTCTGTGTATGAAGATGAGAGTAAACTACTGCGTATCCATTGTTGTTTACACATAATAGTATAAAAGATGGTTCTTTATGGTTTAAATTATATGTTTAAACATTGTAGAGAGACAATAACTACTGAAGACTAAAATAAAAATGTGCAAGATTAACTATATGGAATGAAAATTTAAGAAATAAATGATTTAGTTTTGGAAGAAATAGATGAAAAAAGGTTGTGATTAATATAAATGCTAAGGTATTAAAATGACCAATGTTTGATATAAACCGGAAGCCGGAGAAGCAATTGAAAAAGGAAAATCAGCAATGAGAAGGTTACTAATAATATTATGGGATAAACTCATTTTTAAAGCTGTGAAAATAAATAGTTATATGATGGTTTAATGAACAGAAGTTTGGGTATTAAATGCATTAGATTTCATCTACACTCTACAGAAAGGGAAGACCTGCTCAGTGTTCAGAGTTTGATAAAATTAAAAATGGATTAGGAGAATGATGAATTAACAAAATTCAATAATTAATTTTATTCATTAACAGCAATTAAATTAATACATTGGTTTAAATTGTTTTGCACACAACCCATGTGTAGGACTGGACTGACTCTACCTATCCAAATTAGTACATATTCAGACTGATCCTCTGATAGATTACCGCGACAGAATACATATTAGCAGAAATATTAAACAACTCTTGTTTCCTGTTATGATCTATTTATTTTAAAGCAGCATGTCGATGAAAACAGTATATAATGGAATTTTAATGTTTACTTTACCGCTTAATATTTCAAGAATATGTTCCCAAAATTGTATTTAAAACTTCCATCAGTAATTTACCACATAATAATAAAATAACCTCGTGACACCTTATCCTGTGTGAATGGAAAAAGACGATGAAGCAATCGTGCGGCTGACAAGGGCTTTAATGCCAGAATAGTCCTTGTGGGCCAGATGCTTAGTTTATTCTAATAAATGCGTCAATAAACTTTGCAGTATTTCAGTAATTTGTTTCTTAAATACAGAAGACATTGGACAACAATTTGATACTTATCATTTTATATATTTCGAAGTGCATTTTTTGTTGTATTAAAAAGAAATAATCTAAATTTTGAAGAATTTTTGTATGGACAATAAACACAGTTAAAATGAATAACTTGAAACTTGAAGCTGGGGAATAGTTTTATTACTTCACAATCAAATGAGGCACATTGCCATTGAGGTTAATGGATACAATTGTAATATTTGTAAACCTTACATGGATTTTCCATAAATAAAACAAAAAGATAGTCTTGTGGCATCTTTTGTTTCACCTCATAAATATTTAATATTGTGATAGTAATTTGTGTAAAGTGGCATAAATTTGGTGTGTTGATGATTCATAAAACCTTGACACATTACTCTGCTACAGAGACATATGTCGGATTGTTTACTTTTGTATGGTGGATGCGTACTCAGGTGCTCCTGACCAACATCAAGACATGAATATCAATGTTTCCGAGAGCGATGACCCATGAGCATGAAGGCGTATAACTAACCAGAGTAGGCGCGACCATCCGTTAGGAGACGAAGCATTTCCCACAAAACATGTTTCATCGCAACTTGCATTCATCATCTCGACATTTCACGCTTCCACTGTGTTGAAAAGACGTCTGGGGGATCGGCTTGCTTCATTCTTAACTGCCACGTCATCCATATCAACCTCTGTGTTCAGTTCAAGAAATAAACTCTTCTGTGTTCTTAGATTTCTGTCCACATATTTTCTGTTTTGAGTGGTTTCAATTTTGTTGATGAGTTTTCAAACGCTTGTGCAAGCAAAATTCTAATGGGTGAAATCGGAGTGGTGTAGTTATTTGAATTACTTTAGAATTAAAAGCATGAGAAAACCAATATCAAATACAGCAGTGAATAATATTATAGTATATTTTGTTTTGGTATATAGATGTACTAACGCTGAAATGACGTTTGAAATATTGCAACAGTAAACATAAGCAAACTATTCAACAAAAGCTTGCCCAAAGATGTACATTCTATGAAATACTGTGCAGTAAAAGTATGAAGGTTTCTTCCATATTTATAAAGTAACATGCTTATTTGTTTGCTTGTTTTTTCATTTAAAATAATCACTTTGCTTGTTCGAAACTGAAATTTCGTTCGAGCTGATTTGATTTGTCTGATGCTTAGAGATTGAGACAGTTTTGACCCAAATGATATTTGGAGCCTTTATTTAGTCTTGAAGTTTGAGCGTTTGATTGTTACTCAGGTTGACTTGCTCATCCAAACGTTAGTCACTCCCATTTTTGTAGTCTTTCCATGTCCCAAAGGCCGCCCAATAAAACTTTTAAGAATCGAAACGATTCTAAATAACACTGAGAGAAACCGTTCCCTGAAAAATCACACACAGTCCTTGCAATTCGAAAGAAATCCAAGTTTTGGGCAAGTGACTGGAGTATATTGCTTTCAAGTCTCCCAGAGTTTTTAATGACAGCAGCTGACATTTCGCATTCTGTTTATGCTACAGCTGGTTCATTGTTTCAAGGTAAAATATTAATTACAGGATGATGTAGCTTAATTTCCGACTTTATCATCTTCTGCCAGTTTCCATTCCTGGATCCTCACAGTTATTTCATATGTTTAAATCCGGAACTTAGGGTCTTCTATGTCACAGGTTAACCTGATCTTCAACAAATTGTTCATTTCATTTTTTCGAAGTCTAAAGCATTTTCATCTTTCAGCTGAAGGACATCCTTATTTTAAAGAATCATCTTCGGTAGGTTTTGTTGCTTTTCTTTTCTCTGTGTCTTCGTAGAGTCTAAAACAGTGTCTTAACGTGGGACTTGAAACAGCGTGAACACATTCGTGCCACATCTCGCATTTCTGCATCTTGTCTATAGATTTTCTCACCTATGATTTATAGTTTTCGACATGCTAAGTTTCTAGATGGTCGATGCTCTATTGTATTCGCTAAGAGCATTTCACGAATACACATTCACAATGTTAACGTTTACACTGTATCATTATTCACTATATGTACATAATTTCACAAATTGGGACTTAACTTCCAAATTTTAATTTGTTTACTTGTACAAATATTTAAAACAATTCAATCACGTCATAGAAATTTGACAGTATAGTATAAAGTACGTCTGGATGATACGGCTCACCAATTGGTCAACCACGAATTTTACATGTTATATTCAATAATTTGAAGAAAAGTTGACAGCACATTTAAAATCTGATTGAAACAGATACAAAAGCAAGGGTAATTTAGATGGAACACCTAACCATTTTCAAACTACTCCACGTATACATTTAAATTTATACACTAGAATTTGAATAATATCTATTGACAAATTTAAATTTTGTACAAATTTTAAGGGTAGTTAAGAGAATAGAGGTCGTAACTATTTCCGAAAAGAAATAAGGGCTTGAAGTTTTTCTAGCCAAAAGAAATAGCAATAAAATGTATATGTTGGTTGCAAATGGGCGGGAAGAAGCAAACATGCTGTTCTTTTAAGTATTCAATTGTATGATCATTAGAAATTACATAGTCCCACCGCAACCAAAAACGTAGAGAGTTAACCAAAAGCCACATATAATTACTTAATGTACTGCTCGACTGTATTTGAAGTAAATGTGCAAAAAGTACTATGAGTGTAGGTATAGGTATTTTACATTCTGTAAAAATATGATGTGTTCTATTCATAAGACTTCTCTTTAACAAAGTATTGTTAAAAGTTTATTCTTCTATCTACTTCACATTAATCGAAATGAACATTAACAGAAATTGCCTTTATTACTTGCTTCCTTGTAAGTAGAACAGAAATAAGGGAATACAGTAGGCTAAAGCGATATTCAAATCTTTTAAAAGCTTGTTGCCATATGATTGAAATTCGTTTGTTCGCATGGCCAGGAGCTAACACATTCCCGTATGAGAGCATTTGAAGTATTTTAAAACTGAAACGAATAACCAGGAATATCTCGTAAATGGTCAACGCCATGAAAAAATGTAGATATGTGTTATAAATTGTGTGTTTTAACGAGATCTACATTTTTTGTTGATTACGCTTTATTTATCTTCTATAGCTCATCAGTTATGCAAAATTCAGTAAAATTCATCCAGAATAAAGAGGCGTCAGAGGTTATTTCTAGAAAATTCAAGATATACATTTTGTCATGTAAGTACCTTTAATATACGGCATTGCAATCAAAATCGTTAGACATTGTTTAGAAAATCAAAATTACTTTTTCCATGTAAAGGCTCTTTTGGGGGAGGTATTTTTCTCAAGATCTTCGTGTCGCATCCTTGAAAGATTAATAAACTTAAATACCAAGTTGGTATTTTATCAAGTTTTCGTTTTTGAAGTTATCGTGTTTACAGACACACACATGGACCCTTTTCTAAGAATGCTTTTATACAAAGATCCAAATACGTGTATTTCCGGTGAAATATCGAGCATTTTGGGTGGGGTGCAATACTTTTTATACCTATGCACCACATACTATGTGGAGGAAATAAAAATGATATGAAATAAAAAAACAATTTAAAAAAAAACATTGTGATAATTTTGGCCAAAATACCTAGTGCACTAATAATTGTATATTGTTATATATACATAGGTATATTTCATATATACTTTATCTCACCAGTGCTATCGTCATATTAATTCAAATTCAAAGTTTTAATAAACGCAGCATAAAGGTTACCATAGTTAAATAATTTATTTGTGATAAACGAAAACATCGGAAAAAATTAATTATATTTTTTCTCGGTAAAATTTACTGCTGGATCTTAAACATACCTGCATTTTTGATAAAGCTGCAAATTTGAAATTAAAGAAATAAATGTCCTTGTGAGAAGTTTCTTTTTGTTTCGTTGTGTTTTCTGTTTTTAACATCGATGTAAGAAAGAAATAGCCACCGCTTTGGACTTCAACATTTCAAATTCTATAGCATTCGCAAGAAAATTTCAAAGTTCTTCTATGACTCCAGCATTAGTTATTCTAATGTCCAGGCCTTTTAAATCCTTTGTATATTTAAAACTAGGACATAAAATTAGGTGTCTTAAAGCTAATGTTCAATGGTGAAAGGATTATCAAAGTCGGTTGAATGATTTTCGAATAACCCTACTTTATACATTACAGCACTTAGTAATTTTCCTTTTTTTTTATTGTTTCATTTATATAGCCCCCTCTAACATCTAAGGCTTTGCACTTGAATCAACACGTTGTCTGTATATTATTTTACGTTTGATTTAAATACTTTTATTTTCCTCAAACACACACACACACACACACACACATTAACTCTCACATACATACTTCCAGACTCTGTGGGGGATAGGGAATAATTCTGGCTAAAGGAAAATTCCCCGCCAGCCGGGAATCGAACCCGGGACCTCCGGGCGAGAAGTCGGCTCGCTGACCAATCGACCACGGAGGCAGTCATAATTTTCCTTTGTATTTGAATATCAGCTGAAACAGCTCGCGGTTTTTATGCGTCACTGACATCCATCTAGACTGTGGTTTTATTAGCCAATTGCCGCATCATGGTTCCTGAACATGACAATATCTTACTGTTGAACCAGGGAGTGTCAACTTGCCTAAACTCTTACTAAAACTGGTATTTCCCGGCATAGGAGAATATTGTCCAAAAAACTGCTGTTGGCGATTACATTTAGCAGTTTATGTCCATGTAACCGTTGTTTCCCGTGACTCAAACACTGCGACCTCAAGGTCGACGGCGAAGTTCCGGTCTGAATGTCGAGGACAGCTGAGCTCCCTCCTGCGACGTCATCGCCAGATTCACTTCTTGGTGACTCTTGTTTGCCTACAAGAACTGCTACAGCTCTTATATACATTTTCAAGATGCTGCTTTAGATGAATGCTTGTATATGCTATCTGAAAAGTTTTTCAGCAATATGCAAACTTTGGAATGTCTGAAGGTAAAGGTTGTCAATATCAAGATGGTTTCCTTAAATTCGTTAATCAACAGCGTTAAAATGTTGGCGAACTTTTTTCCAATAAATAATAAATAAATGTTGATAAAAAAGGGCGTATTTATAAATGCTTTGCCTATGTCGTGAGCAAAATTTAAATTTAAATTCAATTTTGTGAATTACATTCTTCGTTCATTTTTACCGTTTCGTTTAACGCTTGAGCGTTAGTATTCCGCCTCCACATGTAACACACACGATTCACATTTATTTCATATTTATTAGTCTTTTATTGCGAAACAACTTCGCATGGAAATGAGAGCAATATTAGCATTTTGAGTTGATGAAGGAATTATTTAAAGTCACGTCGAAACAGGCTATAATCAAATTTCTTCGTACTTAATTTGCAACAATTAAGGATGTAAATGTGTGCATATTATGAAGTATAGATGAAACTGACCTATCAATGCAAAGTTGCAAGCATAGTTTGAGTTCTGAAGCTTTGTGTAGCCGTTTACCTTTCATCGTTCTTGATAAACAAAAGACGTCAAACTTGAAACATTTGATGTGTTCCATTCACATGACTTTCTCTATATCACTGCAAAAAATTATTCTATTTACTTCATCTAATGGAGCAAAAATTAGCAGAAATAGTCTTATTACTTGCTTCCTTGTTAGTAGAAGCGAAATAAGGGGGTACAATAGGTTAAAGTGATAGTCGAAAGCTGGTTGCTCTGCGACAGAAGTTCCTTTGTTTGTATGGACACGAGTTCACAAAGTCCTGTATGAGAAAAGTATGTTTTTATAGCTGAAACCAAAAACAAGGAATATCTCAAAAACAATCAACTCCACGAAAAAAATGTATATAACATAAATTGTGTGTTTTAAGGTGCTCTACATTTGTTGTGTGGTAAGTTTTTGTCCATCTCTTACGGTTTAGCAGTTATGCAAAATTACGTAAAATTGACCCAGAATAAAGTAGTCTTCAGAGGCTATTCCCAGAAAATTCAAAATATACATTTTATTTGTTAGGTAAATGTCTTTAACATACGATATTTTAATCAAAATTTTCGAAAAAAGTTCCATGTAAAGGGCAGTTTGGGATGGGGGGATTTTTCCCCAAAATCTTCGTGTCGTATCCCTAAAAGATACTAAACTTAAATGTCAAGTTTGGTATTTTAGCTACTTTTCGGTTTTGAGTTATCGTGTCAACAGACACACGGACACACACACACACCTTTTTCTGAAAATACCTTTTTTTTGATACAGGGTACCCTAAAACATATATTTCCGGTGAAATCTCGGTATCGAATTTGTTGGAGTGCAATACCTTCTCTATACACTATGTACATAGTACGTATAGAGAAAGTAAAAAGGTTTAATCCGAAATCTTGTTTTTTCTAAAAGAAATGACAGTTTAAACTACTTTGGTCAGAAAGTACACTACATTAAATAAAAGCATTTAATATTTCAAGGTGATAATGCCACCACAAGCCCGAAGTTTAATTTTCACTAGTCCGATATTTTAGAGCTTTTAAAACAGTACCTGACTGTCTTTGTAGTTAAGTGATCAGCGCTCTGGCTTCTAAACCAGAAATACCGGTTCGATTTCCGGCTAGGAGTTCTCTAACCAGAAATATTCCCTACTTTCCGCAGAATGAAAGTGAATGTGAGCTTGCTTATTGCAAAATGAATACAATCCAATAAAAACGCGCACTTCAATTTCTACCAACACCATCAGTTGTCTTATATCAAATGCCGCATTTGTGAGCATAGGCACCAAAACAAAATAATGTTGTAGCAACATCATATACATTCTATATCAATTTGTTCTTTTTCTGGATATATCCTTGCACGGTATACCGATGTAGATATAGGTACAGGATGAAACTACGACAAAGTCACTAAATCCTGAAAACAGAGAATGCCATTGGCAGTGCTATTACCCACAATTCATTGTGATCACGATTATATAGAGGGCAGGTATTTTATTGTTTACTGTGCTGTATTTATTAAGTAATTATGTGTGTGCTGCTGCTTTTACTTTCTCTACACGTACTATGCACATAATGTATAGAGAACGTATGCATTCCATCCAAAATTTCGATACCGAGATTTTACTGGAAATAGACGTTTTAGGGTCCCCTGTATCCAAAAAAATATTTTGGTGGTTGTGTCCGTGTGTCAGTGTGTCCGTGAACACGATACCAAAATTGGTATTTAAGTTTGGTATCTTCCAGGGATGCGACACGAAAATTTTGAGAAAAATCCTCCCACCGCAAACCACTTTTATATGGAAAACATTTCGAACATTTTGATTTTCTCTAAAATGGCTCTAACGATTTTGATTAAACACCGTATATTAAAGATATTTATATGGCAAATTAAATGCATATCTTGAATGTCCTAGGAACAGTCTCTAAAGACCTCTTTATCTGAATGAATCTTGCTGAATTTTACGGAACGGTAAATCGTAAGAGATAGACAAAGCCTTACTACACAAAAAATATCACGTTAAAACTCTCAATTTATGTCATATAAGTTTTTTTTCGTTGATTGGCCATTTCTGAGATATTCTGGTTATTTGTTTCAGCTTTAAAATGCTTTTTTCATACACAAAGTTGTAAACTCCTAGCCCTGCATAGAAATGGATTTCAACTGGTTTTTGATAGATTAGACTATCGCTTTAGCCTAGTGCATTCGCTTATTTCCCTTCTACTAAAAAGAAATCAAGTAATTAAGACGCTATGTTTATCTCGATTGTCATAAAGTAGATAGAAGAATTTGCTTTTTAACAATAATTTGTTACAGCGATGTAGAGAAAGTGATGTGAATGGAACACATCAGATTTTTTTAAAGTATGTTGTACAACATTATTGAAATTTGAATATATTTAGGAAGCCTCCACTAAATGCCAAAAATGTCATTGAGTTTTAAAGAAATGTATCCCACAGCTATCTTTAATGTAAATATAAGCGGCGTTTAAATTTCCGTTTCAGAGCTACAAGACGAAGCTGCAGTTCTGAATAACAAACCCCTTGTAGCTATGTGCTATGTCCACGTTGATGGCTATTTAGTAATCGTAAAATATTCTTATGAAAGGAATGTGGTTACCAGGAAGTGGTTCTACAGAACCAGCTAGCGACCTAGATATGATCCGGTACTGCTCCGCCCTGTGCAGTTGCAGCAGTTGGGAAACAATGCTTTTAAGTTATGAAAGTGAAGGCAGCCTTGAGATCGGCAAGTACGCCCACGGGCACGGGGGGTCCTTGAGCGCCGGGTGACTGTCCATAGCGGCCATATTGTTACCTCTCGAGTGTGTCTTGTTGGCCGCACTGAACGTGCTCTTTCACTCTTCAGAAGTGATGTTTACTGGCGCAAGTTGAAGACGTAAGTGTTCAAGGGAGATTTATTGTCTGAAGGCTTATAAAGTCTACTAATAGATATGTATGTACCAGGTTTCTGGAATGTTTAAAACAATTATTTCTGGTCTTGTTCAAAAGACTGAATTCGACTCACATTTGGGATAGATTTTTAGTAGTGTTTAACGTCCGCTTTTACTACTTGTGACACCGCAGGTGATGGCACTGGTGATACATGGAATGAAAATGGAGCACCGATGGAATGCGATGGCGCGGGAAACGGAGAACCCGGAGAAAGCCCACCCCTGCGCCTTTTTGTCCACCAGAAATCTCAGATGCGGTCGCTTTGGATCTAGATCAACCGCGCGACCGTACATAATTGCAAAAATCTAGAATATTTGTACGGTGAAAGAATACTTATGAAACAAGTATCGACAGGAAGGGGAGGGGGGGGGGAATACGCCTTCCTATATCTATTTAAATATCCATGCTCTCACACATGTCGCAGATTTAAAGGTTAAAATGAAATAATTATTAAATTAGCTTAGTATTTGAATAAGGAGAATAGTTGACATCTCTGGTGCCTGTAACCGCCCAGCCTAAATAGGATGTTGAGAAAATGCGCCATATTCCCAGATACTAACCTAGAGTAAGAATAGAGAGCCGCTAGACAAGAGCCCTCGACAACGCCTTGGATGATTGGGGTTTTGGTAGCGTAGATCCTCAGCTATGTCCTGTTGTCGCTCCTCTCCTAAAATAATCCTAGGCCACGCTTTGAGTCTTAGGGCCCTGAACATTTGGGTACTTTTGCAATTTAGAGCCCAGATTGTTTCAGTGTATTAGTTATATGCGGCAACTCAACTTTATTAGAAGGCATAAACAATTGCTAGGAGCTTGCGTGCCAAATGGGGTGACAAGACGAGGGAGAATGTCGAAAGTATAACACTAAAAATTGATGTCATATTCACACAGGTGCACATAACAGTAGTCGTCGATAAAACGCATGTTATATTCATATTATGCTGCTCAAGATAAATGACTAGAAATTATTTCAAATTAAGCAATAATTATGAGCACAATACACAGAAAAACACAACTTTTTGCATATCCTAAGTAAATCTACATTAAAATTAACTTAGTGGAGACAAAGAAGAATCGCGTAAGATGTTTTACAGGCGTCACCTGACAGTCCCATTTAAATCATGAATATTTCAAAAATGGCCACTGAAAGCGCAAGATCTGTGTTTTCTTTTTTATAGTGTTTATCACCCGCTTTTACTACGTATGGAACCGCACTTTGGAATGCGCTGGCAAGTGAAACCGGAGAACTCGGAGAAAACCCGCCCCTGCGCCGCTTTATCCACCACAAATCTCACATGCAATCGCCTGGGATCGAACCCGTGCCGTTTAATGGTCTAACCACTCGGCCACGCGCGGCCAGATCCGTGGTTCAAATCCCGGTTATGGTACTGAATTTTTAGTGTGAATCTTTCAACCCAGCTCTACCTAAGGCCTCGAGTGAAAGATAAATTACATGTTTCAATTAGCTCTAAATGCTTACTGTAATCTTAGTCTTTCTCTTTTTTCTTTTTCTTTTATTTATTTTTTGTATTCGTTTATTCATAATGCAATGGAGCTCGTTCAGAATGAACAGGATCTCACTGACTTTTTGGAGAAAATTCTAAATGTTATTTTTATTCATGCAAAATTATAAATATATAATATTTGAAAACGATGCTATGAAAAAATTGAAAAATGTTCCATCTAAAACATAGTTTGGGATGTATTTTTTAAGCATGCTGAGCTTGTATAACAAATTTATTCTGAGACTGCTCATTTTTGAGTTTGCTCACAGATGTAGAGATATAAACAGCGAATACAAAGTAAGGTTCAACATGTCATGCTAAATTTACGTACTATTCCGATGGATGCTTTTCGATCAGTCTAGAAGCGTAAACTAATCTTAAGGAGAAACACGTTGTTACTTGTATAAGCAATTCAAATGAAGAAAGCGAATCCACGAACACTTTCCCCACTTAATCACGAGTACAGAAGAAAGTGTCTGAAATTAACAAAGGGGTTTATAGTAATTGGGCTCTAGTTGTCGTCCTCACCTTGCCGCTAAAGGAAGTGGAAGTACGTCATTGTCACTTGCGAGGAAGTTGGCAGCTTTCTGGAGCAACCTTGGGAAGTTTGGGTGTGGTCTGAATTGCAGACCGTAATGTCTTGCTGCCAGAACAAAGAAATGGTTTGATAGAACTGTAGGGGCAGAGACTACCGCATTTAAGCTGGTAACTGAAAAAGGTGCACTATTTTCACAAATAATTAGTTGCTTATATCTCTCAGAATTTTAAATGATGGGATTTCTTTTAAAATCACTAGAAGAAATAAATGAACCATGTGTTATGAAAATAACGTTATATTTTCTGTAACTTGTAGGACTTGCTAGTAATAAGTATGCTCGGTATACAACGGTAATTTGCATATAAAGTCTCATAACAATTTACGAATGTTAGGAGTGTTTCCATAATAATAATAATTATTATTGTTTTACCAGTAATACTACATTGTTTCGGTCGCAAACACGACGCACGCCAAATTTAACGATTTAGTCTCTACCCATTATTCTGGAACATATGGATTAAGGAGGCAGAAAAACTATTACGTTCCACCAAAAAAAATCGATATCGAGTTTCAGTGATTCCAGCGCGTGTGAACTGAATAACTCAACAATGAAAACTCGGAATTTAAATTCAGTAGTTCGCAAAGTTGCGACATGTAGATTTTCCCCTAGTCCTAAACTGCCTTTTACATTGAATACTCCTGAAATTTTTAATTTTCTAAATATTTAATAAATACCTACAGTATTTAAGATATATATATATATATATATCTAAATATATATATATATATATATATATATATATATATATATATATATATATCTAAATTAAACATTTTCCAAGAAGCGACACGAAGTATTTTAAGAAAATCCCCCATCCCAAATTACCCTTTACATGGAATTATTTTCGGATACTTTGTTCAAAATTGGCTCGATATAACTAAATGTACGTTTAAGGTATTTATATGTACTAAATGGAATGAAAATCTTAAATGTTCTAAGAATAGCTCTTGAAGTCAAGCTCATTCAGATTGACTTTTGTATAACTGGTAAACCATAAGAGATAGAAAAAAATCTTACTACATGCAATTATGTCGAACATATTTATCCTTTTGCAGAGTTAACCTTTTTTGGATATGCCTAGTTGTTCATTTTTTTATTTTAGTTTAACGTTCTTCAACCTGCTAGGTCATATCGAACGATATATGAAATAGGTGAAATTATGTTCAAATGAGCCCAGGGTTCTTAGAGGTGTTATTCAACATTTATCTGCTTAAAATAAGGGAAAACCCCGGAAAATACGTATTTAGGTAACTCGCCCTAACAAAGATTCGAATTCGGGACTTCTTGAATGTGAAGCGAACACGTTTTCTAGTTATTGGTTTCATTTTTAATGGAAAATTGTTTTTCATTTTTTTTTTTCTCCTGGTGAAGCAAAGAGAACGAAATGTCAATGCGTGACATAGGCTCAGTTTAAGGTGCTATATTCCCTAGGACCTAAAAGAGGCTCCTTGGCACACAGCTCACTACGCAGCGGCCTTGGCATACCGCTCGGCCGCTGCGTCCCCCATCTCGGTCCATTACAGACATTATGAGTGGGGTACAGTATTGGTGGGGGGGTGAGACGTGGTAAGCGCTTCGATCCCCCCGTCCCGTTAATGCGATCTTCATGACCTGGAGCCGCTACTTCTCCATCAAGTAGCTCCTCAATTGCGCCCCCCCCCCAGGGACTTCACGAGGCTGAGTTCACCTCAGTCCAGGTCTCCCAGCGGGGGAAAAATCCCCACGCTGGTATTGGGAATCGAACTCAGTTGTCCCGCTTGACAAGTAGCAACGCTACCACCGCGCTAAGGAGACGATCAGGACCTACAAGAGAGTTTTTAATAAAAGTATGTTGGCAAATGTTTATCGATATTCATGAAGTAGATAGAAAAATAAACCTGTGTAAGAGCAGTCTGTTGTGTTGCAGAATAGGTAGAGAAAGTCATGTGATTGTAGCACATATTGTTTAAATTTGGATGAATAATTGATTTGTTATCAAACTTAGTATATATATAAAATAAACCTTAAGTGCGACTGAGTTACTTAAGAGTAGTGATAATGGCGTAATACATGGTCTATTCTCATGTTTCAAATGTGTAAAGTAACAAACGTTTATAAGCATGGTGTTCCTATAAGTTTTATTATTTAAAACATTTCTATAGAATGAATATTTAAGAGGATGTACAAAATATTAAGTGTATGTAAACGTTTCTACATTTTCATATAATTATTACTGTTTTTTCTAATATTTGTGTTATTTCTATTGTATGTACATTTGGATAGATTTTTATCTGTTCTATCATTGTATTTAGAACTTTTCTACTTGGTTGAACGGAAGAGAAGCCAAATGTCCTTAGCTCTGTGAAAATAAATAAAACTGGAAAAAGTATAATGCCGATTGGATAACAAGTGTAAGAAACACGCACTTTTGTTTTTAAGTCGCTTCTTGTTCAGATCACGACGGTTGCTGTAGATTCGTTGACTCGTTTCAGTCAGTATATAGACAAACGGCCTTAGTTGGTGTCACATTACTGTATCACTGCTTGAACTTACTATAAGGTGGTTTTAGTTGCATTTGTATGTATATTATATAGTTGCCTGCATTTAGCTGAAAATTTAGAAAAATTACATAAAAAGAAAACCCAGTCTAATTAATCGTAACGTGGGATCTAAACCCACGACCTCTCCAATGAGAACCGCAGATATTACGACTGAGCTCGACAGCTCCTATTAAATCTTTGACATAAGTTTTCGTTTTTATTACTATTCTAGAAGAAATAGTTTACTACCGGTTTTCAAAACATCACATAACATGTGCATTGCACAGAAAGAGGTAGGATGCAAAGGATGGTAGAGACTGGAAAGGAGGATAGAGGAATAGCGTATGAGAGAGGTGAAAGAAGGACAGGAGAGAGGATAGTGGAGGGAGAGTGAGGGAAGGGATGAAAGGAAAGAGAAGAATAAAAATATCTATTTGTTAACGACGCTGTCAATTGACAGGAACTTATCAGCGCCGCCGGTGTACCGGAAGGGAAAAGGGGGGGAAAAAAACATGAAGTCTTTTCTTTAATGCAATAATGCGATCATAGCTGCGGGTTTTGTTGGTTTCTATTTTAAGATGCCCGCTAAGCAATTGTCTTACGTATATTTTGGTTTTCTCGACATTATAATTGTGTCGGTTCTAAAAGACGTAGTACCTTAGTAGGTATCTTGTTTATTGCAACACGGTTCGTTGACTTTATGGGAGCAGACATGAGCTAAATTAATTGCAAGAAAAGTTAACAACCGGTTTCGTCCATATTGTGTCACCTGCGGCAAGCATCAGTCCTCGTCTTTTGTAATGCGCACCATTACTTTCTTTTAGTTTATGGTATTTCACGCTTCATAAACACCAAACATTTCACCACTTCTAAAATGTTTAAAATGACTGTCACCTTTAAAAAATGTATACAGCATGTATATGGACATCAAGAATAAACTTTCAGATTCGCTTCAGGGGAGTATGTTGAGTGTTTTTATGTACGAAACCCAAGGGCAACGGCAACGCATTGTATTCCATGAATATCTGCCACAGTTACTGTAACATGTGTCGCTGATAATCCTCAAATGTTTGTAATTTCAGCATGACCGAAACTTTGCATTGAATGTTAGGATCACTTTCATTATATACAACTTAGGAAACAAATTGGTCTTGGGATTGTGTTGCATGGCCAGCTCGTTACCAAAGCACTGGAAATGGAGATCAAACAAATAACCTAGGTTACGTTTGGATATATACATCGTCCCAATAATAATCTTCGTTGCTTTCAGAAAGTTTTTTTTTATATTAAGTATTCATCTGCATGCCCCGTTACAATGATAACATTACATGCATTGAGACATTAGTACATGCTATCAACACATTAGTTGCTTTCTCTATACGCACTATGTACATAATGTATAGAGAAGGTACTGCACTCCACCCAAAAATTCGATACCGAGATTTCACCGGAAATGTATGTTTTAGGGTCCCCTTTATCTAAAAAAAGCTTTTTCGGAAAAAGGTCCGTGTGTGTGTCCGTGAACACGATAACTCAAAAACAAAAAGTCGGTAAAATACCAAACTTGGTATTTAAGTTTAGTACCGTCCTGAGATGCGTCACGAAGATTTTGAGAAAAATCCCCACACCCCCAACTACCCTTTACATGAAATTTTTTTCGAAAATGTTGATTTTCTCAAAAATTACTGTAACGATTTTGATTAAAATAACGTATGTTAAAGCTATTTGCCTAGCAAATAAAATGTATATTTTGACTTTTCTGGGAATAGCCTCTAAAGAGTGCTTTATTCTGGGTGAATTTTACGGAATTTTGCATAACTGCTAAACCGTAAGAGATGGACAAAAACTTACAACACAACAAATGTAGAGTACGTTAAAACACACAATTTATGTTACATACATTTTTTTTCGTGGAGTTCATCGTTTTCGAGACATGCTTTGGTTTTGGTTTCTGCTGTGAAAAGCTTTTACTTTCCTCATACAGGAATTAGTCAACTGCTGTCCATACAAACTAAGGACATCAGTGACATAGCAGCCAGCTTTTGACTATCACTTTAACCTATAGTACTCCCTTATTTCGCTTCTACTTACAAGGAAGGGAGTAATAAGACTATTTCTGCTAATCTCTTCTGATTAGCATGAAGTAAATAGAAGTATAAGCTTTTTAAGAATGATTTGTTGCAGCGGTGTAGGAAAAGTCATGAGAGTGGTACACATCAGATTCTTTTGCATTTGTTTGTATAATAATATACACTTATATATAATATAATAATAATAATAATAATAATATAATGCTTTCAGAAAGGTGTATATTACGAAACAATCAAGGTATTTAGTCCTCTCCCCAGTAATCTGAAGGAAAAAGTTAGCACTTTCAGGACTTTTTGATTCCTTTTAAGGAGTACCTATGTAAAAAATATTTTACTCTGTAGATGAATATTTAAATGACAAATCTATCTGAAAATACCTTAATGGTTAATGTTTTTATAAGTATTATAATGCATTGCATTTTGTGCATACTAGTGTTTGTATGTGTGTGGTTTTTATACACAAATTAAACTGCTGCATACTTAGACTTGCACGAATGTGTCATATGAATTTTTTATTTAGCAAGGTCTGTGTAGTACATAATTGTAAATTTGTGCATTTTTGCATTTTAAATACTGTAACATATTTGTATGTATTGTAAATTGTGGGAGTGCACATAATACAATAATCATGTTTTAGTTTTCTATAATTACTGTATAACTATTATGTTGATAATCACAAAACTATCATCTGACAATTCATCAGTGTTACATAATGAAATTATATTTATACATTTTAACAGTAATTTTGATACTATTTGCTTATATGTGCATGCAAATAAGGAAGTATGTATGTTTTTACGGAGCACATTAAGAATAGTGCAGTGACATACAGGCCTCAAAAGCTAAATTATGTGATTATACGTCTGTTTTTGTAACCCGTGCTTTTAGCACTAGAGCTTTATACGGTTATACGTTTTTTTGTTGTTTTTTTCCGTAGTACATAAACAGACATATGCATAGACAAGTTCTATGCCGAGAGACTTGCTGGCCAAAACGAACCTATAGAATGCTATCTAATCTAATGTAATCTCCAGTCGATGCTCCCAAACACATACTAGAATTGTCACTGCTGCTGAAGATGTTCGCCAATCCCTCGGAAACTGTGCGATACTCGATATCGAGTTACTGGGGGGGGGGGAGATTTGGGTAGTGTTTAACGCCCGCTTTTACTGCTCTGGCACCGCAGGCGATGACACTGATGATACATGAAGATGGATCCCCGGTGGAATGTGATAGCGGGGAAAACCCGCCTCTGCGCCGCTTTGTCCACCACAAATCTCACATGCGGTCGCTTGGGATCGAACCCGGGCCGTCTAGGTGAGAGGCGAGTGGCGAGGCGCGGCCCTTCGTTACTGTACAGTTTGTCTAAATTTTAAACAGTTGCTTTAAAGTTTGCCTGGTTGGTGGGTTTGGATTCCCCATTCTTAGCTCCAAGCTTTTACACCTACAGTTTCAAATTATTACTTGGGATTCATATTTTGAATTCTGCGCCTCTATCAGAAATATGCACTTTATAACAAAATTGTTGGCTGCACTAACAAGTGGTCATTGTCATATTGAGGTTTCAGATTGAGCTGTAATTTTTATAGTGAAAATATATCGACGACAAAAGTACCAGTGTTTTGGCTTTCTCTTCCATGACGTACCTAATAGGCAGAATAAACAATAAAGTTTTAGGTCTGTTCTCTGCCAACCGATGAGATATCTTGTAGTATGCGAGGTGTCGATAGTGAACTTTGTCCACTACGAGGCTATAAGCATGTGCAAAACCACACCAAACATAGCTTATAACAGGTATTTCATGTCGCAAGGACGAAATCGGCCACCGTTGCGTTTCTTATTTTCGCAGTGATGAGTGCATTAAAAAAAAGCACTGAATAGATAAAAGTTGCAAATTTATGTAAGATATTTTGTTTAATAATTATTAAACACAAATATGTGCAAGAGATTAGGTATTATTAGTGGATCATTCAAATTTATAAATAATGTTTCTTGTAAAATTTCGGCTTATAAAAATCAGCCAAGACCGGATATTTTTAAATTTGCTCTAATTTCACTAAAAAAGAAAATCCCAGATTGATCTATAACATCAACGAGAAGATGAATTACGCATTTTTATTTCTTTCCTTATTTTTCTCATTCTTTTTTCATAATAACAGTATTTGTAATGGTTTTGTGCTATTTAAGTTAATTAAAGTAACGTTTTATATTATACATGTATTAACAGTAAAAATTAAATGTAAAGTAAGAACATAAATTTATTTTTCCACACACTTGACCTTTGAAAATTACAGGGACCCCCCCCCCCTTATAACATATAGCCGTCCGTGCTTTAGAGCAACAGTTCTGTACAGTATAGCGACAGAAGAGGTGTTGAACAGCAATTAAAATGCTGTGTGTGTATTTCGAGGGTTGCTGTATTACTCATATCATTTGGTATGCAGTTCTTGGTTGTTTCTTATTTTATAAATGAAATGTAGCAGGCAGAAGGTAATGGGTAGGTATTTAATTAATTTAATTCTAACACCAAAGTACATTTCCACGATCTAACACACCAGCATCAGATAACTCGGTAAATCAGCCTCTGGAAACCTCTAGTTTCGCATATCAAAACACTCAGCAAATAAACCTAAGTTTATCGGTATGTATCAATAGATTTAATATCCAATGAGGATATTAGAGGAAATAAAACTGAACTGCCGAATGCCCTGTTAGAGAATTTTTATTGAGCATTATAATTGATAAATGCATTTTTAAAGCTCAATTGTATCTCAATACTCTGTTACCCGTGAAGTTTCAAAACCTAACACATGAGCCGCCACTGAGCATTTTAGTACAGTTAATAAAGATGACTAGAATTCGTATTTTAGTGGCCGGATAACAAGCACTCTGTGAACAGCACGTTCAGTAAATAGCTTGTCTAGGTTGGAGATTTCAACGCTGGAGTAGCTCACGAACTTATCGACCTAGTTACGTTAACGGAATGTTATAATAGCTCGTATGTGGGGCAAGCAATTTCGCTTTTCTGCTTACATGCTACTATCACCTTTACTGATCGCATCTTCAGACATTAGCTCACAGCTCTGAAGCAATGTGAGCGTAATTATTATGGATGAATATTCGCCTATTCTACCGCCCCTTATCCGATTCCGTTATTTGCATAATAGCAGCTTATTCAAAAAGTATTCTTTTCCCAACTCCCTAAATGCAAAGAGTGAAACCCTGTAAGTAAACTAATACCAAATTATCTCGTCATTCCTATACTTTACGGCACCTATAGCTGAAAATCTTGAAAGTCAGCTGGAAATTTTGATATTCCACCGTAATACTAAAATAAAATCTTGTGTGTTCCATTCACATAACTTTCTCTATATCTCTGTAACAAACTATTGCTAAAAAGGTTATTCTTCTAACTACCTCATGCTAATCGATTAGAAATCATGATTTTATTACTTGTTTCCTGTAAGAGAAATCCGTTTCTATGCATGGCCAGTAGTTTGCAAAGTTCCGTGTGAGAAAAGATTAAGCATTTTAAATCTGAAGCAAATATGGTCAACTCCATAATAAAACGTAATTGACATAAATTGTGTGTTTCAATGAAATCTTCATTTTTTGTATAATACGTTTTTGTCTGTCTCTTACGTCTACAAGTTACGCAAAATTCACTAAAATGCATCCAGAATAAAGAGGTGTTAAGAGGTTATTCCCAGAAAGTTCAAGATATACATTTTATTTGCCATGTAAATATCTTTAATATACGCTATTTTAACCAAACTTGTTAGTGCTATTTCTGAGAAAATCAATACTTTCGACATGTTTTCCATGTAAAGGGTAGTTTGGGATGGGGGGATTTTTCTCAAGACCTTCGTGTTGCATCCCAGGAAGATACTAAACTTAAATACCAAGTTTGGTATTTTAACGACTTTTCGTTTTTGAGCTATCGTGTTCACAAACACACGACACACGACACACAGGGACCTTTTTCCAAAATGATTTTTTGATACAGGGGGGCCTAAAATGTGTATTTCCCGTGAAATCTCGATATCGAATTTTGGGTGGAATGTAATAGCTTCTCTATACACTATGTAAATCTAGTACGTGTAGAGAAATTAACAAGGCAAATTCAGTGAATATAACAATTTCAATTATATCTACAACTAATACATACATCCCAAATTTCAAGAATTGTATTAATGTTGTTATTATTATTATTATTATTATTATTATTATTCTACAGAGGTGGTACTCGATACTCTCTATACCCAGTGTCGCCCTCCGTGGTGTAATGGTTACCATGTTAACTTCATATACCCAAGGTCGCGGGTTCAAACTCGTCGGAGGACGATTGATTTTTTCGGGTGTAAAAATCCTGAGAATGGTTTCCTTCTGAAGGGAAGTTAAGCCTAGCGTCCCGTGCCGCAGATTTACGGCACGTAAAAGAACCTCAAGCCTGAAAGGAGAGGCCTCTGAGCAAAATTTTCACGCCCAGTATAGAATGGGACGCTGAGAAACACAGCAGATATAGAGCGTCCACAAATTACACGCCATTTCCAATTTTTTCTATACCCAGAGATATTGAAGCATGTCTAATACTTTGAAATACATTTTCGATACGTTTTCGATACTTTTAAATTTGTATAAATTTTACATCATTGAAGGTTTTTGCGTTTAACTGTATGCTATATAAAGAATGAAAGGAGTCGAGACTTCGCGTTATTGCCTTTCGTGTGTCCCCAAATAGTTGCTGAACTATGGTTCTTGATAGATCTTGTCGTTACCTGTGGCAATTAAATGTAACACTCCACAGACTCCTACGTCTAAATGAAAACGTGCAACAGAATAGCTTAAGGAGTAGAGACACCCATGCAACAGCTTGAACTGGGTTACTTTAGCGGGTTTTAAATCACATTTCTATAATAGCCTGGTAACTCACTCTGTCATTACATTTACCTACTCCGTTAAAATCTACGAATCAGAACTTAGATGTGAGATAATGCAGTGCATGGAAATATTTGTTATTTTCATCCATCTGTTAGTGTTCACAGAAGGCAAACTCAGCGTACCAGAATTCCGTGCTACTAATTTCCATAAATGTTTTGTTTTACTAATGTACAACTTCCTATGTTTCCGATGTTATATGGCTAATTGCTTATTACCGAATGAAAACATGTACATGTTATGTGGTAACCATGAATAGTCGTAGAATGGTATAAAACACAAACACATTATTTTTAGTTGTTTGAGTTTTGTGTAAAATGTATATTAATTTATATCTATAAGATTGCGGAATAAAGAAGAAATGTCAGTCAAAATATAGTTATATAACGATGCGTTACGTAGTCGGCTCTTCCTCCCCGTATGTAGGACTGACACCCCCTCGGATAAATGGGTGCCAAGGGGTAAGAAACCTGTTGAGGAGCCAACGGCATGTAGCCCAGAATGAAGAACCTGAAACGAGTGGTCGGTCCATAGATAGATATGGGCGTGAGAAAGTGGAAGGTGCAATGGATGATGGGAAGGGTGATGATGGAGCAATTGGTGAAATGAGTTGCGGGGGAAACCGGAGGACCCGGGGAAACCCCGCCCAGACGCCGTTACGTCCACCACAAATCTCACATGCGGGCGCTTGGGATCGAACCCGGGCCGTCTAGATGGCAGGCGAGCGGTCTAACCAATCTGCTACCGTGTATAAATAGGGAAAAAATAAATTATTTTTATTCTTTATAAGCAGCAGCAACAGACGCCTAGACGGGATACATAACTGTAGCACTATCAAAACAAAAAGTTTATTGCTAATCGGAGAATGTCAAACAGAAAAAAGGGGTTTCTCACTAGTTTAACTTTTTAAACTTTCATAGTATAATATAGGGTGCAGAAAGTAAACTTTAAAGAAATAAGTGAAGAATACAGTTTACTTTGTACCAAATGTGTTACGAAACTGCTTTTACATCTCTATTAAGGTGATACATCTGTGAAATGTGACCAAAATTATGAAAAATTAAAATGTATGTGTTTCTAATAAAATATGAATTTTAAACTTTAAGAAAATATATAGTCTTCATCACATATCTTTAACTACCAATTTACTGAGCTACGAAAAATGGTCAGACGCATGCTAATTAATAGATACTCCCAGCTTTAAACCTGGCTTTCTCGCAAACTTTTTCCAACACTTTTTGATATTGAAAATACTTTTATTTCTTTAAAAATGTGTACTGTTTCTCATAAGTACATTAAAGGAAATAGTCATACATATTCCAAATATCGCTCCAATTTAGAGAAATTAATTATTAAAGTTTGAAAGCTCAAGAGTTATAAAGAGCATGTTGTTTTTCTACAACAATTGGGGCTAATATAAACAAACATGTAATGACAGATCTATGATTAAGCTTATTCACAGTAAAACTTACATTTTCTATGGGATCTTTTTTAAAAATGCACCATGTGGCTCATTATTAGAACAATGAATATAGACAATAACACTTCATTATTTAAATATCAATGAAAGCTAAAATGTTTATAGAGAAAAGTCTCCATTATTATGTATAATAACTGGTATAAATTTGAATAAGATATTTTACGTACTGTGGATTTTCCAAATTTCACAGATAGAATAGATAGAAGAAAACATGAAGTAAATAGAAGCTAAAAATGGTTTATTAAAAGAGAGGGCAGAGAAAGTCATGTTAACGTACCCAAACCATATTTTATTTTCTCTAATGCGAATAGTAAATAGCGGGAAGTATTGTATTCAGCCAGAGTGATATTTTTATTTGCTAATGCAAATTTGTGTTATATCCTTAATTGATATAATTTCTTAGTCACATAGAAAGGGAGATCCGAACTAAGGGCACAGGAATACTATACCATTCGTCTTGGTGTGCATTCTGTTAATGCAAGCAGATATAAACAAAATGTTGACTACATTGTTACAAACGAGGCCGAGGTCCGCCAGGACGGAAGCTACAAGGTGAAGTCAGTGAAGAATCTCTCGTCTTGTTAGGTATGCCCCAAGAAACGCGATACACTGCCTCAGGGTTATACCTACTGATACTCTTTGGTCAGCAGATATCTGCTACCAGTTCTCTGTCGAGCATTTGGCAAGTGACTGACCTTATGTATCTGGAATGTGACCCACCCACGCCTCCTGGGCTTGGCTTCGATTCCATAACGCTGATTGTGCCATTGTGACGAAACTGACAGAGCAGAGCTTTAAACAAGCCAACGACCTGTTAGCATTAAGTTGTTGGGTGTATGCAAAAAAGCCTAAAATGTTTAAAAAATTGATAATATTAAGGTTTCCGCTGGTAAGCGTTTTCAGAAGTGAATACTGTTTTGTATCCGAGGACAGGCCCTTCAATCTATGTTCTTTCTTTTCCGGTTTTCCTTCTCTACTCTGCCTTTGAACAAATTCTCTTAAAATTGGCTCTCATTTGGTATTCTCCTCTGTCCCTGAACATGTTTATCGTCCATAATTTCTTCTAGTTCGCCTCTTAGCAAGCAATTTCTTTTCATTTAGTAGATAGTCCATTCATGAATAGTTGCAGTATTTCTTCTTTCATTGATATATATGTGTGTGTGTGTAAGACGGAGATTGGTTGCTCATTGATAGCCTGGCTGGTAACCTAGTTCGGAAAAAATGAACGAAGTTCAAATGGATAAGTATACGCCGGACTGTGATCTCTGTGGGCAACTAGATACCCTGCTTCGAAACCTGCCCATCCTCTACTCCTTGGGCCCGTGCGCGGGATGACATCCTTAGGATTTTGAACCTCCCTGGGGCATATTTTGGGGCACATTATCTGTTGGTGCCTGTATTTCAGTGTCCGTCATCAGCATTGCGGAGTAAAGTGATTCACCGTAATGGGCAACTCTTGTTCAGTTTATTTGCATAATTTCGACTTTTCTAGTATTTCATCACAATTATTAATCTAGCATGTAATTTCAGTTTTTCCTTGTTTTAGCCATATAATATTCTGACGGCAACTACGAGATTCCCTTCAAACTAGATCTGTGATCTCAATGTTGTGTTTGTTTAAACATGTAATTATTACGTGGTATTATGAATATATACTTTGTACACTTGACAATTTATTTGACCTGTATTAATGTTAGATGTGTACCACTCTGTATGTAGGAATACATTTTCTAATAAAAAAAAATAGAGGTATGTAAGTTGGAGCCTGGTTGTTCGCCTGTTACCCCGTGTTGCCGGCAAATGAGTTCCCTCATTCTTCCAAACAACCAATCAGGTAATTTTTGCTCATGCGACAGAAAACTACGGACACTGCAGTTCTTGGTACATTTTTGTTGCCAGGATGGACTGTAACAAGCTTATTTCCTGTTATGGATTAGCCCAGATGACCAGTACACACGTACATAGGCATAATAGTTGCAAAATTATGTGAAGAAGTGGCAACTGAAATGGTACCAACACTAAGTACATTTAATAAAATCATAGGCATGCGTTGAGTTTATATAAGCAAACTGATAATAATGCGCTGTAGCCCACCTGGGTAGCGTGGTGGTAGCGTGTCTGCCTCATGTTCAACAGGCCGTGCGTTCGAATCTAGCTTAGGTTTTTTTCGGGGGTTTTCCTTATCCTGAGAAGACGAATGTCGAGTAACTTTAAGATCCATGGACCCCGAGAGCATTTGAGCATCATTTCACCAATTTCATTCATCGTCCGATATGACCAACCAGGTTAAAGGACGTTAAGCTACAAAAAAAAAAATAATGCGTTATTTTTACAGAAGAGGACACCTAGTTATGCTAATCTAACAAAAACATTTCTTCGTCACTGTTGCTAGACTCCTCCACAACTCCACCTTGCAGAACTACTTCGTTTTAAACGCAATAACAAGCGACCAATCAGGTAACAAACTAGGCTTCATTTTACACACTCATGCTCTCTGCCCATCTACCAACCAGGTAGCAAGCGATCAAACCAAGCGCTATGTTGCATGTACTCTTAATTAGTGGCCACGTCGACATTTTTGCAACTTAGAGTTAGAAAAAATAACAGCGGTCCAGTTTCCAAAATAATGATCCTCTAAATGTACATCAAAATAATCATTCGAGTATTTTCTATAACCAGTTCCAAAAGAACTCTTTAATTGTAGAGTACGTTACGTCCCAATACAAGTATGTATATGATGGAGATCCTGGAATCGTTTCTGCTTCAAAATTCCAATAGAGATCAACGACCACTAGAAATCTTCCGACCAGTCAGATTTAATAATGCTATTTCATTCCTGCGATGCATATGCGAAAGGCAATTAATTACATAAGATAATTTTTTCAGAAAACAAAATGACTTATCATGCAAAATGGTCTTGACGGTTGCTTCGATGATTCGATTAGACCAAATTATATTGCTCGTCAGTGTCATAAAACAGATCTGGTTAGATCCAAAATACTGAACACAGCAAAAGTATGTTGTGTACTGCCTCGGCATAAACTAATGTACAAGTGATATAACATTTTGCTATGCACCAATTGATTTGTTTGTTGATAAGAATTGATTATCAAGTTTCGATGTTTTTTGCTATATCACCAACATAAAGCTTAAAATTTCCCTATATGAAACAGCACGCAGAATGTGTTTCTACCTTCACTTTTAAAATGCGGAATCACTGAAATGTGTTTCTTCATTTTGAATAGCTCTGCACAGAGTGCTGATCAATCATGTGAACAAACTTCGGCGATAATTCCTTGTCTGACAAAATGTTGCCCTAATTGGATATACAAAATATATAATCTTGAAATCTGAACTAATGAACCCTCTGAAAAATCTTAAGATAATTTCGAAGAGCATGAAAGGGTCATGTAGACGTCGCTTCAGGAATGTGTTTCAGGTAAACTATACACTGTATTGGCTCAAAAGATAATTTAGATACAGGTCCGCCTAGACAAATCCACCTTTTAGAGAGTATAAACTATATGACGAATGAAATTTGCACAAACCGTATGCGTTGCAATGCACCCTGTGTAATTGTTATGGACAAGCACTATCAATCAGCGTTACAATGGAAGTATTGCAGTTATAATTAATCCTTGCCGTGCTATAATCACCCTTGAAGTTTATGTGATAGAATGCATGAAGAATCCTAGGTAATCGTATGTTTGGCTTAGAGGGTCTTATGCCTCCTACTTCCCTAACAACGCTGCGGAGGGTGGAGGAGCGTGAAACTTGTTCCGTATAACCCATTGTTTCCGCAGCTCCTGCCTTCAGTTCTCGTCAAGTTCAGAGAGATAAAAGGTGGAGGGGGATGTCTAGGCGTGGTAGTAACGGATTGAGAGGGCGTTTCAAACCAAGGCTATCGAGTCAACACCGCTATCCACCCTCAAGGTCACCTGGACATTGGTCACACCCAGGCTTCTGTTGCCATGCTGATTTTGTCTATGACAATGTAAAATTGGAGCATTCGTTGATGCCGGTGCAGTTCATTGGATATTCTTATGAAAAATAGGCAACTGGAGACAGTTAAAATAACGATTTGTAGGATCCCGGACTGTCAACCGTTATTATCTATCGATTATCTGATACCGGGACTACATTCCACAGTCTGTCCTTGCAAGGCTTTGTTTTAAGCCACCTTAAATATCGCGGAGTCTGGAGTTAATTGTTGTGGGCGATGCGGTATCAACTTAAAAGCCCTTTGGTATAGAAATAAGAAGTATAAAGTACTCGGGTTGACCACGAAATATTTGCAAAGATTTGTTAAGAAACAGAATTTCTAAACAACTTATGTGATGAACACTCAAACCACTCTCTCTACCCATCACAGATTCACACGCAGTCACGCATAGGCATTTGTGTATAGGATTCCGTTTTTAAACAATTTTCATAATAACAAATATGAATTAACCCTGAGTTGAAGTATTTTAAAAATTGATTTTATAGTTATATTAATAGGGATTGTGGGAGTGATTTTTTTACTACAGTCGATCCAAAAATAGAAAATAACTTTCTATGGCAAATAGTTGTTGGAACCTTGGGCATTCTTAGACAATCAACATTTAGCTGTCGTGCTCTACAGTCATTTAAAGATTGTGGCATACTGTTCCTTGCATACTATTTTAAAAACAGCGTTTTTCTCAAAATACATTTTCATGTATGGTTCCACACATCTTGGTTTTTATTTAAATACAAATAAAACTTACCAGAATGTGCAAAAGTATCTATCGCAACATTACAAATGACAAATTTTTCCAAACGCCGATACTAATTTTTTTAAAAAAAAAAATAATTTAGAAGATTTAAACTTTTAACTTTTTGAAAAGATAGAGGTGGTCCAACTGTCCCGTATTTGACGTGTGCAGATATTCCTTCGTGCGTTAAAAGAGTCGCAGAACTCAACGGGGCATTTCAAGTTAAAACCTGCTGGTTCTCCTCGGGCAGGTGTTAATTTGAATAACCCCGTTGAGTTATGCAACTCTTTTAACGCACGAAGGCATGTCTGCACACGTCAAATACGGGGCAGTTGGGCTACATGGTATCATAATTTAATAATTATAGTTACTGAAATATCATCGCGTACATTTTCGTGTGTGGTTCAAAACACCATTTCAGTTTTGTTTTATTTTCAAATTTTGAGGCGCTTGGAATATTTTGATTATGCAATATATTTACTTACGAATGGAGTATATATGAATTAATTTATACCTTCTAAAGTATTTATCCAATTTGAATGAAATTTGGTCCTCGTATTTACATAACATTTACGTAACAGAATGTAATCACAGTAATGCGATGGGTTGATTCTTTGTTGGCATGTGCCCAAAGTGGCGAACTCGTGAACCAGAAATTACATTGATCAAGAAATCGTTAAAGGACATCAAGGTTTAAAATTGGATTGCTGTATGACAGACACAGATAGAAACCTAATACTTTTATACCAAAATAATAAGAGGTGTAAATAAATCCTATATCGCTATCATTTTATATTCTACAAACCATTTCAAACCAGATTTATTTTCGACCCAATCCGGTTTTTTAAACTTGAGTATGTAATTCAACTATTGGTTTCTTAAAAAGCGTTATTACCTTTACTCAAATTTGTACCTCAAAAGAAAGCAATGCTAGATTTGGATTCTCTCTGCAGCGCTATCAAGTCTGTGGTAAAGTACGGAGTGGGCACAGGTAAAATAGGGTTGGATGATGTGCATGCATGTTTATGTAACTTCACAGCAACGATATTTTCATTGCTTGTCTTTTCGTTAGCACTGGAGGCTATCCGGTGTTGCACGGGGGCTTTTTATTAATCAAAAGTGAAAAATTCATTTCATTTACCTACTCTCAGATTCTTTATCGAATTGTTGTACGATTAGCTTGCAGATTTTACCGCTTGGAGCTGTATATTCATAAAACCCCGGCGATGTTCATATTAACAGACGAAAACATCTAATATTCACCAAAATGGGAATATGTAAATGAATGTTGTATTTCTGATTTCGTAAACCTCCCGATGAAGTTCCGAAAATGCTGTTTAGCTTGTAGATATATTTTAGTATTGAAAGGATTATCGGAATTGGTGATTAAAGTTTATAAATCTCATTAGATGATATTTCAAACCACTATACGTACTAACTGGGACCGGTAAAGCATTAAAACTCCACAAATGAAGATCCATCACTCCCAGATCACCAAGTTAATAGGCACATAAATAATAATTAGCTATCGAAAAAAAAATAATTTTGTTAATAAAATATAAACATCGATTGAATAATTTCTGGTCTTATATTGGATATTTTTCTCTTGTCAAATTATTTAACATGCGCGGGTAATTCATTTGATTACAACATATAGGAAAATGCAAAACAACTTCCTTACTAAAGGTTATTAAAGTGTTTTATTAGATACACTGCCGTTAAAAGGAGATCTGGAGGATTTTTTCTTTGTTTATTCATTATTTGCCAAATCGGAATCTTTGCTTGCTTTACATGCATTTTCCGTGGATTAACAATGTCTGTTTTAGAGTTTCGTTGTAAGCATATCCTTTTGCGATTCCAACGCATTCTGTCTTATTAAATAAGTTTGCAGAACATTTTATTATTTTATCAATTTCAATTAGCAGTTGTCTGTCTTATAACTTACGTCCGTGGAGAAGAACGATGATTATGAAATACTTTTCTAAATAGGTTTAGTAGTTTTCGAAATTACCCTATATTATATGCATACACATATACTTCTGTTATAATATTAGTGCATAGAAAAGCCATACTGATATTTGTAAATTTAATCAAACTATTGGGACGTGTCGATAAATAATCTCTATATTTAAACTTTCTTGAACCAAATTGATGGAGCTTCATTATTCAATATCTTTTATTTATTCTTATACAGAATCAGTGTTGCCTGATTGGGCGAGAAGTCGCCGATTGGGCTACTAAAATCCGCTTTTTATGACCAAATTTTGATGAAGGCGATTTGCGAAATTTTGGACTACTAAAATGTTTCTGCAAAATATAACTTTTATTAATGTCTGTTTTTAACTTTTTGCGCCGTTTGGCAGGGAAGAGAGCTCTAAATTTAAATTGACGAAAGACAAATACTACATCCTCTCTGACGTAAGGATAACTTATTTATACAATGTTATTTTAAGCCTACCAATAATTACTGTTTTTATTTTTGCGCGATATAGTTAATTTGCGGTACTTATTAATATTGTTGCTATGGATGGATCATAAGTTGGCATTCTCACTTTCAATGTGGTTTCAATGAAAGCAAAAGAAATCTCAGTGCTGGTAGTTAATATTTTATTATACTTCTTATATATTAGAATTGCTGATTTGGTTTTATCCATATTTTAACAATTAAATTTAAGCATGATCAAAAGCATTAGTGCGGGAAGTAAAACCATACGAATAAAAAGTATGTCCCCATAGCAACACATCGGAGAATCGGCTCCTAAAATACAACATTTATCGTTCTGTTAATAAGACTGTATGATTATAAGTCTATATGTCTATAAGGCAACCCTCAACTGAGGGAAGTAATTAATAAAATAAATACTTCAGGTAATATTTCAATATAATTATCGGCGCAAATGCCTCGTATTTTCATACTCTTTCCTGAATCTGTGTCAGCGCAGCCCACACTATTAAGTATTGCCATTTATTATGATTGTGATATACTTATAGAGATACCGATTATAAGAATCTTTTGAAAATATTCAAAGAGTGTGTGTGGTTGTGTATATAAAATAGTAAAGTAAATTGCATATTTTAATAAAAATATTGGACGACTTCAGCTGAAACTGTGAGATTTTTTTAATGATTTGGGCAACAATTTTGTGAAATGCTTCTGGCAACACTGTACTGAATATGTAAAGCGTTAGTAGAGCTCTGACAGTGGTGTGGAATTGTCACTCTGGATCGTGAAGGGGTGAAAGGATTTCAGGTTCCTCTTAGATTTTTACACCAGTTGGAACTTACCTGCCTCCATAGAGAGGAGTGCTCTCATCATCCGAGAAGTTATTGTCGCTGTCGTCATTGTTGCGGACGGCCGCCATCTTGTCTAGGCTGGCCCTGTAACAGAGAGAGAGAGTGGTGAAAGTGTAACATGCAATATGAGCATTACATTCCCAATTATACATTCCATTCTGTTTCACGCATCCTGAGTATTATGTGACATAGAGAAATAATACGCGTCAGTTGGTTTTATGTAACAACATGTAAAGGGAAGACAATACCTAATATGCTAGAGAAAACCACTAATTAAGCACACTTTCAAAGTAACTTTGTAACAAATTCGAATTAGAGAGTGCATAATTTGTAGAGAATGCAGAGTTTGTTTCACAATGTAAGTTACCAAATCGTTGATTTTCGAAAATAAGTGGCATCATGTATAAAAATAATTCCAATATATATATGCCAATATTTAAAAAAAAATGAAAACTGCCAGATATTGTATGTTTTAAAATTTAAAAATTGTTTAAATAACTAAAAAAATCTGAGTTCGATTCACATGACTTTCTCTACATCTCTAAATAAATTATTATTAAAAAGCTAGTGCTTCTATTTACTTAATGCTAATCGAGAAAAATAAGTGTCTTATTACTTGCTTCCTTGTAAGTAGAAGCAAAATAAGGGAGTACCATAGGTTAAAGTGATAGTCAAAAGCTGGTTGCTATATGACTTAAGTTCCTTTGTTTGTATGGACACGAGTTGACAAATTCCCGCGTGTGAAAAGTTTTAAGTATTTTAAAACTGAAGCCAATAACAAGGAATATCTCGAAAATGGTCAACTCTATGAAAAAAATGTATATGATATAAATTGTGTGTTTTAACGATATCTAAATTTTTGTGTAGTAAGTTTTTGTCTATCTCTTACGGTTTACTAGTTATGCAAAATCCAGCAAAATCCATCCCGAATAAAGAGGTCTTCAGATGCTATTCTCAGAAAATTAAGATATGCATTTTATCTGTACTACACGGTATTTTAATCAAAATTATTAAAACAATTTTCAAGAAAATAAAAAAGAATTGAAAAATTTCCACGCAAAGGGTAGTTTGGGGTTGGGGTATTTTCTTGAAAAGCTTCATGTCGCATTCTTGAGAGATACTGAATTTAAATTTCAAATTTGGCATTTAACGGACTTTTCGTTTTTGAATTATGCTGTTCCACACACACACACACACACACACACACACACACACACACACACACACACACACTCTCTCTCTCTCTCTCTCTCTCTCTCTCTCTCTCTCTCTGGCAGAGAAATAAAAATCTGGTGTGAACCATTCACACGAGTTTCTCTACATCTCTGCGACAAATTATTGTTAAAAAGCTTATACTTCTGTTTAGCTACATACTTTATTGCACTGCTTAGGGCGTGGCCCGGTGGCAGCGCTGTCAATGTAATAATACAATGTACAATACAATTGAGTTAAATAAACAGTGTGAGTAATACCCTGTTAAAATGCCAATGACATCATAGTATACTAATATATACATAATTGTAACAACAGTAATAATAACGCAATATTTTTACTTACTATCCTGATTATAAATCACTCTTCTTTAGTCTCTTTTTAAAACTATTTACACTTTGAGGCAAAGTCTCCAGTAAATCTGCAGGTATGTTGTTCCATTCGTTTATTGTTCTATTTGCGAAGGAAAATTTACCTATGTCTGTTTACTGTTCCCTATTTCTTATTTTTTCCGAGTGATCATTCCTCTCACAGTATAATGGCTTTAATAATCGTTTGGATATGTCTTTCCATGCAGGTTCCCCCTTACAGGCTCTAAAAATTGCACAAAGCCTTGCTCGTCTCCTACGTTTTTCTAGTGTTTCCCAGGAAGTAGCAGTGCTGGTATGATTTTCGAATCGTTTACTTCTGTCTACAAATTTAGCTGCTCTTTTTTTAACTCTCTGTAGTGCCAGTTTGTGCCCCACCCGATATGGATCCCAGCATGCAGCACTATATTCTAATATTGTTCGAACTAAAGAAGTGTATTGCTAATCAGAAAAAATTATCAGAAATGGTCTTATTACTTGCAACCTTGTAAGTAGAAGCGAAATAAGGGAGTACCATAGGTTAAAGTGATAGTCAAAAGCTGGTTACTGTGTGAGTGAAGTTCCTTTGTTTGTATGGACAGCAGTTGACACATTCCTGTATGAGAAATGTATAAGTTTTTCAAAGCAGAAACCAAGCACAAGGAATGTCTCAAAAACGATGAACTCCACGAAAAAAATGTATATAACATAAATTATGTGTGTTAACGTGCTCTACATTTTTCGTTATTAGGTCTTGTTCATCTCTTACGGTTCAGCAGTTGTTAAAAATTCCGTAAAATTCATTCAGAATAAAGTACTCTTCAGAGGCTATTCCCAGAAAATTCAAGATATACATTTTATTTGTCAGGTAAATATCCTTAATATACGAAATTTTAATCAAAATCGTTGAAGTCATTTTTGAGAAAATCTAAATTTTCGAAAAAAGGTCCATGTAAAGGGTAGTTTGAGGTGGGGGATTTTTCTAAAAATCTTGTGTCGCATCCCTGGAAGATACTAAACTTAAATACAAAGTTTGGTATTTTACCAACGTTTCGTTTTTGAGTTATCGTGTTCACAGACACACGGACACACACACACGGACCTTTTTCCGAGAATGCTTTTTTTAAATAAATGGGACCCTAAAACATAGATTTCCGATGAAATCTTGGTATCAAATTTTGGGTGGATTGCAATACCTTCTCTATACACTATGTACAGAGTTCGTATAGAGAAAGTAAAAATTATTTGGGTAAGCTTTAATACTGTCTGTGAAAATACAAATCGTGGTTTCATCTCTAAATAATTTCACCACCGAGGTCATAAAATCATTGGGCAAGATGTTTAACTACTCGTGCTATTGCATACTCATGAGGTTAGAGAGGTTTGTCTTGAACTTTTACTTTTTAAAGACGTTTTCGTGTATCAAACAAGTTAATGTTTAAGTGTATCACAAAAGTAGTATTATTTCGCTTCGAATGTAAGGATACGTATACTGGTGTTTACAACATCCTCTGCCCACGTCGCTGAGAACAAAGAAAATTGGAAGGAAGATCAGATTCTTTGTTTACTGCCGTTGCCACATAGACTTAATCACAACTGTTCCGTTAATTTGTAAAGGCATGCTTGCTTCACCGCCCACACAGTGTGTTGCAGTTTGGTACGACATTGAGTCGCCCGAATTGAGGCCACCCGTTTCTCCCCTTTCACTAAACCCTTTGCGTTACAAAGTAATGAGCACTTCCAAATGTCGGTCTCATTTGTCCTTCCTTATGCAGTCGGCCTAGCTGGCTCAGTTGGTTACGTGCTGGCCTTTTGATCGCAAGGTAGCGGGTTCAAACCCGGCCCACAACGATGGTTTTTAAGGGTGCTTAAGAAGTGACAGCTAGGATAGATTTAGTGGTACATAAAATAACTCCTACGGGATGAAATTTCGTCAGAGGCGGCACTAATGTTATACTTTAAAATGATCTTTAACTGCTTCCATTTTATTTTGGACGTAAAAGACCGCTAAATTTTGTTGAGATGCCTCTTTATCAGACTTGAGGTTCTTTTACGTGCCGTAAATTTACGACACAGGACCAAAGGCTTTACTTTCCATCCGAAGTTGCTGGTCCCCATGGCCGCGCTCACTAAACTCCCTCGCTTTGGTGCTTCGTGGTGCAGGGGATCGTGCGTTCGAGTCCCGCCTTGGGCATGCGTGTTTGTGTGTGTGTGTGATAAAAACCAAAACTGTAATCAAATAGAAAAAGGTAATGTTGGGAAAATGAAAACCAGTGAAACAGAAGGGGGGAAAGTAAAAGGAATACAGCGCCGGAGTCCCGGTAAGACTCCGGAATTAAAAAAAAAAAAAAAAAAAAAAAAGTGGCCATGCTAAGGATGTTTATCATCCTCCATCAGGTTTGAACATGAGGCCTTGGTGACCAGAGACTAGCATGTTATCCCTAGACTAACTCCTAGACTAAGGAGGACGACCCTGATGTGATCCTGGCAATTTATTTAGTTATTATTATTATTATTATTATTATTATTATTATTATATATAATGTAAACTGTAATTTTACTGCAAGAGAAATTTTGAATAGCGGAAGGGCTTTCTGTAGGTAAATGCGACTACAGAACACCGAGGTACCGAAATGCAGAGCTCTACCTTATGTTGCATTTCTGCCCCAATCGCCATTGATTGTTATCTAGACTATCTTACACTTCCAAATGTCTTGTTCCATGTCTCAGTTGTACATTCAATTCAGTTGCCAATGGATCCCCTCACCTCTTCTTTTCCGTCGACATCCATTCGTAAAATAGAGATTTTTACTTTCTCTAGCCGGCATGTGCAATGTAAATAGTGGATAGAGAAGGTTTTGTATTCCACCCAAAAATTCGATACCGAGATTTTACCGAAAATACCTGTTTTGGGGTCCCCTGACTCCGAAAAAAGCATTTTTAGAAAAAGGTTGTGGGGAGGGACAGCATAGCTCAAAAACGAAAAGACCGTTAAATACCAAACTTGGTATGCAGGCTTGGTAATTCCAAGGATGCGACACGAAGATTTTCAAGAAAATCCCCCTACCCCAAACTACCCTTTACGTGGAAACATTATCGAAAATTTTGATTTTCTGAAAAATGACTAACTATTTTTATTAAAATACCGTATATTAAGATGTTTACATCCCAAATAAAATGTATATCTTGAGTTTTCTGGGAATAATCTCTGAAGACATCTTTATTCTGGATGCATTTTGCCGAATCTTGCTTAACTGCTAAACAGTAAGAGACAGACAAAAACTCACTATACAAAAAATGTAGATCTTGCAAATAAAATAATTTACGTCCTTTACGTTTTTGTTGTGGAGGTATTCCTTGTTATTGGTTTCAATTGTACTTATACTTTTGTCAGAGAGGAAATGTCCATTTTTCTTTTGTCTACTCCTGGCCGAGCAAAGAAGCGATTTGCAATCGCATAGCGATAGGTTTTAAAACATTTGACTATCACTATAGCATAGAGCATTCCCTTTTACTTATAGGGAACTAAGTAATAAGTACATTCTGCTAATGTTTATCTCGACAGAAGAATAACGTTTTGTAAGAAGTTTGTTGGTAGAGCAGGTAGAGGAAGTCATGTGAATGTAACACATCAGATATTTTTCAATACGAACGTTTTCTAATTCAGGAAGAGACTTTCGTCTTGTTATGACGATAGAGCTTCTGTCCCCATCACTAAAAGGGTATCATCAGATGATAAATAAATTTGAAGACGTCAGATCACCGGCTTTGAAGGCATTGAAGACGATTCGTTAAAACATAATTTTCCTTCATATTCAACAGAGAAGAGCAATTCAGGAACGAGGCATGGAATTTGATACTACATTTAAATGATTAAGAGAACAGCATTTCCAACTCTATTTATTTTTCGAAAAGACGGACTTACAGAGATCTGATGTTTTTGAGGGTATGGTCCTTATAAGTCTATAGCCTTCCATAAACCTATATCCTCATAAGGTTTGCAGCAGTAACTTCCCAGCGGAATAACATCGCTTATGTTGAAACGAAGTCTTTCTTAATTCTCTTGCACCATGACATTTATCGTAAACCTTCTGTTACGTTATTAGTGTTTTCGTTACCGGAAACTGACGCATGCTCATATCATCGTGCTTGTATAGAAACTCTAATTTATGTGGAACTTTGTCGTCAAGCGTTTTACTTAACACCCGATTCCCATTGATCCTCTCACACACTATTTTTACTTTCTCTACACGTACTATGTACATAGTGTATAGAGAAGGTATTGTAATGCAATCAAAAATTCGATACCGAGATTTCACCGAAAATGCATGTTTTAGGACCCCCTGTATTAAAAAAGAGCATTTTCAGAAAAATGTCCGTGGGTGTGTCTGTCTCTCAGCGTGTGTGTGTGTGTGTGTGTGTGTGTGTGTCTGTGTCTGTGTCTGTGGGAAACATAGCTCAAAAACGAACAGTCCGTTAAATACCAAACTTGATATTTAAGTTCAGTATCTTCAAAGGATGTGACACGAATATTTTCAAGAAAATCCCGCTACCCCCAACTACCCTTTACATGGGAACATTTTCGAAAAATTTTATTTTTTTAAACATGGCTCTAAAGATTTTGATTAAAATAGCTTATATTAAAGATGTTGACGTGACAAATAAAACGTATATTCAATTTTCTGGAAATGGCGTCTGAAGACATGTTTATTGTGGATGAATTTTGCGAAATTTTACATAACTGGTAAACCGTAAGCGAGACAAAAAACTTACTTCACAAAAAATGTAGAGCTCGTTAAAACACACATTTCTTTTCATGGAATTGACCGTTTTTGAGATATTCCTTGCTATCGGTTTCAGCTTTAAAGTACTTATAATTTTCTCATAAAGGGATTTGTCAACTCCTGTCCACACAGACAAAAGAACTTCAATCACATAGCAACCAGATTTTAAAAGATTTGCCTATCGCTTTAGCCTATGGTACTCCCTTATTTCCCTTCTCCTTACAAGGAAGCAAGTATTAAGAACCTTTCTGTTATTTTTTTTTTTCTCGATTAGCATTTGGTAAATAAAAGAATAAACTTTTTAACAATTTATTGCAGAGAGGTTCAGAAAGTCATATGAATGGAACACATCAGATTTTTTTTCTTTGGTCTTGTTTTCTGTACCGATGTCTTAAAACATTCATTTTTATTGTAATTACTTTTTTTCCGATTCATTTTTCTAATATCCTGTACTTCTGCTCCGTAAAGAAATTCCCTTTATTCATATTTTTGTTCCATAACACTGAATTCATTGTGCAAAATAAAGGTATTTATTGTACTACATATTTCCCCTTGGTTGCCAGTTTCTTTATTAAAAGTAAATAAAATTTACATTTAAACAACATTCCCATTTCTAATCATCCATTCAGTACACATTTCACCCTTATTTCCCATGTTCAAGTGCTCATATAAACCAAAATTAATAGATAGCTAGTGTCAACTAAGGCCTTCTTTAGCTTAATAAACGCATAAACCATAGTCTACACTCCGGAACGAGGGCCATATACAAAAGCCAGGTGTTGGAGGGAAACAAAGCACAAATATGTTTTTACTTTCTCTACACGCACTATGTACATAGTGTATAGAGAAGGTATTGCACTCCATCCAAAAGTTCGATACCGAGATGTCACTAGAAATACATGTTTTAGGGTCCCCTGTATCCAAAAAAAGTATTTTCAGAAAAAGGTCCGTGTATGTGTCCGTGTGTCTGTGAATACGGTAACTCAAAAACGAAAAGTCGGTAAAATACCAAACTTGGTATTTAAGTTTAGTATCTTCCAGGGATGCGACACGAAGATTTTGAAAAAATCCCCTCGCCCTAAACTACCCTTTATATGTATCTTTTTTTCAAAATTTATTTTCTTAAAAATGGCTCTCACGATTTTGATTAAAATACCGTATATTGAAGATATTTTCCTGACAATAAAATGCATATCTTGAATTTTCTGGGAATAGCCTCTGAAGACTACTTTATTCTTGATGAATTTTATGAAATTTTGCATAACTGCTAAACGGTAAGAGATGGACAAAAACTTACCACACAAAAATGTAGAGCACGTTAAAACACACAATTTATGTTATGTGCATTTTTTGTGGAGTTGATCGTTTTTTGATATTCCTTGCTTTTAATTTGTTTTGAAAAACATACTTTTCTCATACAGGAATTTGTCAACTCGTGCCCATACAAACAAAGGAACTTCAGTCTCTTAGCAACCAGCTTTTGTCAATCACTTTAACCTATGGTATTCCCTTATTTCGATTCTATTTACAAGGAAGCAAGTAATAAAACTATTTCTGCTATTTTTTTTTTCTCGATTAGCATGAAATAAATAGAAGCATTAAGATTTTTTTAACAATAATTTGTTGCAAAGAAGTAGAGAAAGTCATGTGAATGGAACACATCAGATTTTTTTCATTCTATCTGTTTTCTTTTGTTTTGTATCTGTATTATGCTTTGATACCTAGATGAGGTATATAATGTTTCACACAAGTATTTGATATCTTATTATATCCAAATACATGGTATAGATCCCCTGATTCCTGATTCATTTTAAATTTTATGTTTAACCCGATATTTGTGACACGAATCATTATGTCCTTACCATGTGTTTGTTTTAAATTTGTTAATGAGTGCCATTAATAAAAACCGTTCCTTATTTTTCCTTCATAAATACAATTCAAAGGCAAGTATATCGGCATATGTATGATAAATATTAACTTTTGGAACGTAATGGAAGAAAGAAAAAAATCTGCTGTATTCCATTCACATGACTTTCTCTACCTGTTTAGCACACAAACTATTCTCATTAAAGATTATTCTTTTATCTACATAACGCTAATCGAGATAAACTTTAGCATGAATTGTCTTATTCTTGCTTCCTTCTAAGCAGAAGAGAATTAAGGAAATGCACTAGGCTGAAGCAATAGTCAAATCTGTTCAAGTTGGATGCTATGTGAACAATTGAAGTTCGGTTCGCTGTGCATGGCCCAGGAGTAAAACATAAGAGAGATGAAACGAAAAGAACTTCCTATTTAAGAAAAGTTTAAGTGGTTCAAAATTTAAACAATAACAAGTAATATCTCAGAAACGGCCAACTCTACAAAAACTATGATATAAATTGCTTGTTTTAAGAGATATACATCTTTTGTAGCGGTATTTTATCACCATCTACTGTTTACCAGTTATGTAAAATTCATCCATAGTAAAAACATTATTCCCAGAAAATTCAAGATATGCATTCTATTTGTGATGTAAATAGTTTAATATACAGTAGTTCAATCAAAATCGTTAGAGCAATTTTAAAGAAAAATAAACATTACAAAAATGCTTCGATATATAGGATAGTTTGAGGTCGGGGATTTTCTTGAAAATCTTTGTTTCATCCTTGGGGAAGATACCAAGCTTAAATACCAAGTTTGGTCTTCTCATGTTTGATTTACGCTGTCCACAAATTTAAATTGAGTTTATTTATGGAAGCTCTATAACCGCTGTGGTTCTAACGTCCCACTCCATATTGGGCGTGAAAGATCGCTAAATTTTGCTCAGAGGCCTTTTTATTGGGCTTGAGTTTCTTTTATGTATCATATAAATCTACGTCACGGGACCAACGCCTTTACTTCCCTTCCGAAGGAAGCCATGCTAAGGATTTTTACGCCCGAAAAAAACTCCATTGTCCTCCGCCAGGTTTGAACTCGCGACCTTGGGTATGCTGTCCATAGACACACACACACACACACATATATATACGGACTTCTTTATAAAAATTGTTTTCCTGGACTGAGGGGACTTCAAATCTTGAAAATCTTGAAATCTTGACAGCGAATTCTTGGGTGGGATACAGTATCTTCTCTACCTACTATGTGCATAGTATGTGTAAAGAATGTAAAATCAGGAGAAATGATAACTTTGGATGATGTGTATTGTTACTGGAAATTTAGGCAAAAGCCGAATATTTAATATATTAATATTTACAATAAACTGAATACCACATTCTCAAATTAATTTTTCTGTCACTCTGTACTGCTGTAGTCGAATCTCAATCATTGTTGAAAGGGATACTACTGCAGCATTTAATTTTTCCTGTTGCTCTTCGCTGAAATCTCACAAACATCTTATTTTAGTATGGACGAATCGTGGACATGTGTTAACAAACGCTCATGAACTTAATGAAGAAAGTTAACAAATATTTAATAACTTTTGGGGCGAAAGGTCAATTGGCAATAATCTTTATTTTTCTTTCCAATTATACTCGCTTTTTTCTTTAATTCTTGCTTTTTACCTCCCCCACCCTCTACGCTCCCCTATTGTCTGTATTGTATTGCTGCGCTCAACTGTTTTCAATTTGTCCTGTTCTGGCTCTCTTATTTTTTCTCTTCCGCTTTCACTGTTAACTTTATCCTCTTATCATTACTATTTTACTTCTTCCAGTGTCTTGTCTTCTCTGCTCTTCGGAACTTTTCCCCATTCTTTTAAACTCCTGCACACTTGGTCTTCTACTTTCCCATAGCAGACTCGTAGCGTAACATTTTGCTAAAACAGGAAGCCACTCTTTCTCCTTAGCTTAAAGTTTATATTCGTTGTCATTCAAAGTGAACAAAGACAGAATGTAAAACAAACCTGCACTTGCTACTTCCGTTTCACCATGCACCTGTTAACCCCATTATAACAAAGTTCCGCTCTGTATTTGGTGCTAAAAAAGTGAAGATGTTTACACAATAGTGGCAAGTTGTTAAATAATCTTATATTTAAAACGCAAAATAATCTTATGCGTTTAAATGGTAATTCGAAGACTTTTAACAAATTTTATTTTTCATCTTTAAATTATTTCGAAAACGAGTGTCTTCTAAATAATCAATAAATAAAATAATGTAAACTATGCCCATTAAAAAGAATTTAAAGTTTCGGTCATGTGTAATATACTTGACAAAATTGACAATATTCGCAGTCAATGTGCCCGAATCGAGGCGTAAAGAAAGTATGGGATTGTTCAAGTCTTTTGACTTCTTTTCACTGCGACCTTAATAGATCTATTGTGAATACGCTACTTTATAAATCCCAGTTTAATGGTTCTAAAGTAACCTGCAATTTTTCTGGGTGATGTTAAGGCAATTCTAAATCTGGAAAAGCAGATTCTAGGTGTCTTATTCTTTGATGGACAATTGCTTCGAATCGAAGCTTAAGGTACTGAAATTCCGTTTACTGAAATAAAATGGGAATTAAATGCTGCTTGAATTCGCTTCTGCCATGTAGTAAATATATGTTCACTATTTATTATTAATATACCTACATATTAACATTTGCGAGAACTGTTTTGAGATGTTATAGGGTAGCTTTAACAATGCAAGTCGCCCTCCATTGTGTAATGGCTACCATATGCCCTAGGTTGCGGGTTCAAGCCCTGCGGAAGACGATGGATTTTTTCGGGCGTAAAAATTCTTAGCATGGCTTCCTTCGGAAGGGAAGTGAGCCGATGGTCCCGTGTTCTAGATTTAGGGCGCATAAAAGAACCCCAAGCCTGATAAAGAGGCTTCTGAACAAAGTTAATTGGTCTTTCACGCCCACTATAGAATAGGACGCTGAGAAGTTTATTAGTTAAAGAGCGTCCATAAATGTTCATTTCATTTCATTTTAATAAAGCAAAACCGGCATCTGCTGCAGAAAAACCTCCAACATGCAGCGCTCTTTGTCTCGGTCCTCATGGAAAGAGTGTATGGTATTTATCTCGAGGGGGGTCTTTATTTCGAGCACCTGAACGCTGCTCGCTAGACCAACACCGGCTACTTTTCAATCTAGTACAGCATGAACAGGGGAGTTGTCTCTAGGAAATGGAAATAATTTAGATTCTTTTGTCCAGGTGCCGTGTTATCTTTCTAAATCATACCGACCTTAGGAACGAAGAAATCACAAGGAGGTTGGCAACTGTCGACAGGGAACGAAAGTGACATATCTGAAAATGTAATTCAAACTCAAATGAAAGTTAATTGACCAGTTATAACCAAAAATGGATCAAATAATTCCTTTTTACTTTCTCTACATGCACTATGTGCATAGAGTACAGAGAAGGTATTGCACTCCACCCAAAATTCGATACCGAGATTTCACCGGAAATATGTTTTAGGGTCCCTTATATAAAAAAAAGCATTTTCACAAAAAGGTCCGTGTCTGCGTGTCCGTCTGTCCTTGTGTCTGCGAACACGATAACTCAAAAACGAAAAGTCTGTAAAATACCAAACTTGGTATTTAAGTTAGCATCTTCCAGGGATGCGACACGAAGGTTTTGAGAAAAATTCCCCCACCCGAAACTACCCTTTACATGAAACTGTTTTCGAACATTTTGATTTTCGCAAAAATGGCTCTAACGATTTTGATTAAAATATCAGATATTAAAGACATTTACCTGACAAACAAAATATAATCTTGAATTATTTGGGAATAGCCTCTGAAGACTACTTTATTCTGGACGAATTTTACGGAATTTTGCATAGCTGCTAAATCATAAGACTTAGATAAAAACTTACTTAACAAGAAATGTAGAGCAAGTTAAAACACAATTTATGTTATATGCATTTTTTCGTGGAGTTTGTCGTTTTTGAGACATTTATTGTTTTTGGTTTCAGCTATGAAAAACTTACTTCTCTCATATAGGAATTTGTCAAATCCTGTCCATATAACCAAAGAACTTGTCACATAGCAACCAGCTTTTGACTATCACTTTAACCTATGGTACTCCCTTATTTCCTTTCTACTTACAAGGAAACAAGTAATAAGACTATTTCTGCTAATTTGTTCTCAAATAGCATGAAGTAAATAGAGGCATGAGCTTTTTAACAATATGTTACAGAGATGTAGAGAAAGTCATGTGAATGGTACACATCAGATTTTTACTAATAGTTACAAGAGTGTGAAAAGAAAGGACCAGCAAATTCTCCAGCACCAGAATGCCTTGAAGTGAAAACCGGAGAATGCCTTGTAAGAAACTTGATGGCCTCTGGTGTGTCAGCATCGAATAGGTATACCACTGAAGTTTAGTGTTCAAATTAGTTGCAGTCTGTCTAGCGTTTTACAATACACTGTTGCTCTGTCAGGAATAGCATAGCTGAAAATTCTTATGTATTACTTTTCTCATGCCTTTCTGCCTCTACTACCTTTTATTTTTGTTTTATACAAACTATTCTAACACTACATGTGGATCGAAATGAAATCCTTTCATTGTCATCTCGTTATAGGCTCAAGAGGGGCACAGGAGGCTGAAATGTCAGATCTATATATGCTTGTTGAATTCCATACTCTGTCCATGGCATCGCAAGAAATAAAAGAACGGCAAACAAAATACCTAAAAATATAAGTACACAAACTATTAAAAAATCAAACCAATGACAGCGAATATCTCGGAAATTGTAGATGTCACAAAGGAATAATTGACCTATAATTTCCATTGCCATATCGGGAGCTTTAGAAACAATTTCTGGTGTTTTGCTCGTTGAACTGTAGTGTTTCTTAGCACTATACTATTAAATACACATTCATTCATACTTTCAGGCTTTATGGGATATAAGGGATGATTTTAATTAAAGAAAAAGTCCCCGCTCCACCCGGAAAACGAACCCAGATGCCAGAACGCTGACCAATCGACCCAGAGGCAAGCTATCAAATGTTGTATCAGCCAAACATTAGATCAGATCAGCATTTGGCGACAGCATTGGAACAGTTGTTGACGTCAAATCTTGAATCCTAAAATCCCGCATTGTCCAGAAGCTGGCAATGCATGGAGGAAAAGATGCAGAATACTTTCTCTATGCAAGCAACGCCAGCCTAAATTTAGGAGTTTGCAAACTCTTGCGTTAAGCGCTTTGTGCGACTTTATGTGAATGCTTCCATTAAATAGCATGGGTGCAATGTATTGGCTTATATGAAATGATATCACCTTATTTTGTAAACTGTGACTATTGTCTTAGCCTTCTAGCGTTACAAAATGTGAATTAATAGAAACAATTTATTTCTATGTAGATATTTGGATACAGAAGAAAGATTTTCTGTAGATATCGTGTAGAAGAGAAAGCGAGATAGTTGGTTGAGATCCAGATGTTACCGTTACAGCTAATACGCCATTTGCTAAGGCGCACCTTGAAGTTGCTGGCCTTGGCGGAGTTGATCACTTGATAACGGTTCTGTATAACTTGGCTGCCAAACACAGGCTCAAGATATTATGCAGATATGAAGCCTGACCCTCGCCAACGCGCCATTTGGCGCTTAAATATTCACCATGGTGGACTGCTAGATAAATTAGTAGAGCAGTTCGTTTAATCACTTTCTCTACCGCCTAAATATCTAAAGTAGAGGAAAGGTTGCAATTAATCAATTTTGTTTCAGTAGATATGCACGTTTTGAAGACATAAAACATTCACACGAGTGGGAATGTGCCTACAAGGAAGACTCTGATGTCGTAATTGGTAGAAAACATAGGGTTTTATGTTTAATGTAAACAAAGATAGATATTAATTGTAAACAAAAGTCAATACAGGGTTATTTAGAGGCATAATAATTGCAGTCGCTACACTCTTCTTTCATTATTGGAATAACAGAAATACGTATGCATTGCCAAATATCAACTTTTATTTATATATTTATTTCCTCTTGAAATTAACATTAATAAAATGCAGAAATATAAAAGCGAAGTTATCAAAAGTGAATGAAGCATCCTTACTTTGTTCTGATATAATGGCCATATCATAATTAGAAGATGAGCAGAAGGAAAATGCATTTACTACTTCGTTATAATGTTCGTTAGTGATATTGAAAAAACAAAAGAAGGAAGCTGTCGTACTTTAAAACAAAAGAATGGCCCTGCTCTATGACTGGCTTAAAGGTACTCTCACCTTTGCGAGGTAATCTCATCTTTTTAACGAACTTGGCTGTTAACTTGTAGTCAGTTTACATTCTGTACTACGTATAATACTTAAGAGAAATATTTTATTCCATCCAAAAATTCGATGTATAGATTTCGCCGGAAATATACGAGTAGATTTTGAGGCCCCTTGAATAAAAAATATTTTTTAGAAAAAGGTTCGTGTACATGTGTGGGTATGCACGTGCATGTGTGCGTACCGTGTGTGAACAAAATAACTAAAAAATGAGCAGACGTGTAAATACCAAAGCTGATTATTTAATTTCTGCAGTTGTGGGACAGCATAGCTCGAAAACGAAAAATCGGTTAAATACCAAACTTGGTATTTAAGTTCAGTATCTTCCAAGGGTGCGACAGGAATATTTAAATAGAAATCCCGTGACATGAAACTACCCTTTACATGGAACATTTTTCGAAAATTTTGATTTTCTCAAAAATGACTAACGATTTTGATTAAAATGCCACATGTTTCAGATATTTTCAAGGCAAACGAAATGTGTATCTTGAATTTCCTGGAAATAGTCCTTGACGACCGCTTTATTCTGAATGACTTATTGCATAACTCGTAAACCATAAGAGATAGACAAACCTTATTACACAAAATGTATATCTCGTTATATGTGCAATGTTGGTGGACTCTTCCCAGTAGCTGATAGCGTTGCTGCCTGCGGTGCAAGGTGAACCAACTAAAGAAAAGTAGTGGTTCTAGTCTCGGGGAAGCGGCATGCACACCATATTAATTCCAATATGCAGTATGCACTGGTTCAGCGTGTTATCTCTCTCTCTCTCTCTCTCTCTCTCTCTCTCTCTCTCTCCCTCTCCTTGTAGATCAGTAAGCGTGGTTTTGATTTCTTTACATCGTTACTGTACGGTGGGGAGGGGGGTCAGATATGGTCCATTCCCCTGACTCTCTAGCTTTTTCACAAACAAAATTCTCTTACAAAGATTATTCTTCTATCTATTTCATACTAGTCGAGATAAACATCAGCAGAAATGTTCTTGTTTGCAAGAAGAAGGAAATAAGGCTAAAGCTATAGTCAAATCTTTTAAAATCTATCACTATGTGAAACAATTAGAATTTGGCTCTGTTTTGCATTTCCGGGAGTAAAACAAAAAGAGATGAAACGAAGTTGATTTCCCGCTTGAGAAAAGTTTATCTAGTTTAAAATTTAAACCAATAACAAAGAATATCTTGGAAGCGGTTAACTTTTAAAAAAAAATGTGCATGTCGTAAATTATGTGTTTAAATGAAATCTACATCTTTCTGTAGTGAGTTTTTGTCTATCTCTTATGATTTACGAGTTACACAAAAGTCTTTCAGAATAAAGAGGTCTTCAAAGGCTATTTTCATAAAATGCAAGATATACATTTCGTTTGTCATGAGAATATCTTAAATATATGTCATTTTAATCAAAATCATTAGTCATTTTTCAGAGTCAAAATTTTCTAAAAAATGTTCCATGTAAAGGGTAGCTGGATGTGGTGGGATTTCTGTTTAAATCTTCGTGTCGCACCTTTGGAAGATACTCAACCTAAATACTAAGTTTGGTATTTAACCGACTTTTCGTTTTTGAGTTAAGCTGCTCCACAGCTGCAGAAATTAAATAATCAGCTTTGGTATTTAAACGTGTTTAGATATTCTGTTCTCACGCAACACACACGCACACACACGTGCACATGCACATAGACACCCACTCATGCACACGACCTTTTTCTAAAAAATATTTTTTATTCAAGGGGCCACGAAATCTACTCGTATATTTCCGCGACATGTACACATTGAATTCTTGGATGGAATGCAATGTATCTCTTACCATACGTAGTACAGAATGTAAAACTGACTACAGGTTAACAGCTGAGCTCGTTAAAAATGTACAATTAATGCCAAATACCTCGTAACTCTTCGCAAAGATGAGAGTACCTTTATGCCAGTCATGGAGCAGGACCATTCTTTTGTTTTAAATTACCACAGCTTCCTTTTGTTTTTTCAATGTCACTAACGAAGAACATTATAACGAAGTAGTAAATAAATTTTCCTTCTGCTCATCTCCTAATTATGATATAGCCATATATCAAAACGACTGTTTCATTCAGTTTTGATAACGTAATCTTCATAATTCTGAATTTTATTACTTTTTTTTCCAAGAGGAAATAAATATAAAAATAAAATTTGATATTTGGTAATGCAAACGAATTTCTGTTATTCCCAATAACAAAAGAAAAGCGCAGCCATGTGCAATTATTATGAATGTTAAACCTGTATTTCACTTTTCTATTTTGATTGACAGCTACTGACATTTATCTATTTCGCCGGTCAATATTTGTTGAGCAAGTTAATATAATTTTATTTAAATTATTATTATAGTCCTAATAAATATCGTTCAAGTATATCGGCTTTCCAATAAATCTACACGGTTCGTAAATTTATAGACAATTTCATGCCCTCTTGTGATGATATTTGTGATAATACATAGTATGGTTTCTAAAACTAACGTCTCCCTACGTGGTGTGGTGGCTACCATGCTAGCTTCATATACCCAAGATCGAGGGTTCAATCCCGGTAGATGACGATGTATTTTTTTTCGGGCGTAAAAATTCTTAGCATAGCTTCCTTCGGAAGGGAAGTAAGCCTGATAAAGAGGCTTCTGAGCAAAATTAAGCTGTTTTTCACGTCCAATATTTAAACAGCGACCATAAATAAAACCCCAAATGTTCGGTTGTTACAAATGCTATTTAATTCCATATATTCCTGTTTTCCTAGAAATAAACAACTAATGTAACGTGTACTCTTGCTATGAAAGATGAAATAATTAAAACACGAATGATAATCCTGATTATATAATAATAGTATGAAGTAAAAATGGTATTTTCTCCCATTGCTATAACTGGCAAGAGCTGAACGTTTCTTTTGGTAATTTAGTCTTCAAGCTTATGTTATCATAAGACACGAAACATTAGTTAAGCTCAAGTAACTTACAGGGAACTATCAGAGCTCACCTAAATGGTTAGCAAAATGCAATCGTATGTATAGCGTTTTCTCTCTCCCTCCCCCCCTCTCTCTTTCTTTCTCTCTCAGCTGGAGAACTGTACGATAAGATATTTTGTATAAGCATTACGGCGATTCTGAAAGAAGCATTGCAAAGGCCTTATTGCACTAGGTGTGTATCGAACCATTTAACGAGATATTCAAAACTGGAGTTGCATTGAATAAAATGTGATGTGTTATAATCGCATGACTTTCTATACTTCATTAAACTATTCTTAAATGCTTATTTTATCTTCTTTGCGTTAATCGAGATAAACATTTGTATAAATGATTTTATTGCATATTTCCTTTTTAGGTATAACTGAAAGTGCTAAATGCACTAAACTAAAATGATAGTCAAACCTCTTAAGAGCTCGTTGCCACGTGATGGCTTTGAAATTTTGTTCGCATTTCTTGACCAGGAGAAAGAAATCGAATAATGACTTCCCATTTTAGAAAAATGTAAGTATAAAAATCTGATGTGTTCCATTCACATGACTTTCTCTATATCCCTGTAACAAATTATTGTTAGAAGGCTTATGCTTCTATTTACCTCATGTTAATCGAGAAAAATTAGCACAAATAGTCTTATTACTTACTTCCTCGTAAGTCGGAGCGAAATAAGGGAGTACCATAGGTTAAAGTGATAGTCAAAAGCTGGTTGCTATGTGATTGAAGTGCCTTTGTTTGAACTGACAGGAGTTGACAAGATTTTTAAAGCTAAAACCAAAAAACAAGGAATATCTAAAAAAACGATCAATTCCATGAAAATAATGTATTTAACATAAAGTGTGTGTTTTAACGTTCTCTACGTTTTTTTTTTTTTGTGTGTAGCATGTTTTTATCTATCTCTTACGGTTTAGCAGTTATGCAAAATTCCGTAAATTTCATCCAGAATAAAGTAAGCTTCAGAGGCTATTCCCAGAAAATTGAAGATATACATTTTATTTGTCAAGTAAATATCTTTAATATACGATATTTTAATCAAAATCGTTAGCCATTTTTGAGAAAATCAAAATTTTTGGAAAAAAGTTTCATGTTAAGGGTAGTTTGGGGTGGAGGACTTTTCTCAATCTTCGTGTCGCATCCCTAGAAGATACTAAACTTAAATACCAAGTTTGGATTTTACCGACTTTTCGTTTTTGAGTTATCGTATTCACAGACACACGGACACACACGGACCTTTTTGTGAAAATGTTTTTTTTTGTTTTTTTTGTTTTTTTTTTATACAGGGGACCCTAAAACATATTTCCAGCGAAATCTTGGAATCGAATTTTTGGGTGGAGTGCAATACCTTCTCCATACACTATGTACGTATAGAGAAAGTAAAAATGGAATCTATGAATATAAAAAGACTAAAAGTATTGTTATAGGGACCAATGTTTTCAATTGTTCTTAAAAGTTTAAATTTTGGGCAAAATTCTTTTGGGGGGGGAGGAAGGGCCTTTGTTTAATTTTACTCAATTCACCCCTCACTTACTGAAAAACTGAAGTAAGTACCAAGGGATAAGTATATCATAAATGGTTAATTGCACAAAAATGTGTTTTGCATATGTAAATTGCTCTTTTAACAAGATCTACATTTTTTGTGTAGCAAGTTTTTGTCTATTTCTAACGGTTTACCAGTTATGTAAAACTCATCCGGATTGAAGAAGACTTAGAGAGGTTGTTCCTAGATAATTCAAGATATACATTTCATTTGTCATGCAAATATCTTAATATATACCTAGTAGTTTAGTTCAGATAGAACCGTTTTTGTTAAAAATCTTCGTGTCACATCCTTGAAAAATCTGAACTTGAATATTAAATTTGGTAGGTATTTAATGGGCTTTTCGTTTTTGAGTTATGCTGTTCTCAACTCGCTCGTTCTCTCTCTCTCTCTGTCTCTCTCTCTCTCTCTCTCTGTCTCTCTCTCTCTCTCTCTCTCTCTCTCGCACGCGCACGCACCACGCGCGCGGGCATGAATTCTCGGTATAGAATTTTTGGGTGGCATGCAATACCTTCTCTGCCTATTAGTACCTGGTAGAGAAAGTTAAGTGGGAGAAAGGTAATATAGCAAATATGTATTAACGAACTCTGCGAAAGCTTGTTGTGGTAATAGAAGAACAGTTGCATAGCAACGCTTGGCCGAAGACAAGTGCCTGCTGAAAGTAAAACCGAAATAACAGCATTCCTGCAATGTGAACGTACCAGTTGTCCTTTGTTGGCTCAAGCAGACGGTACAGTCTGGACACAAACCTGTATCTGCTGTACAGTCTTGCACTAAAACGCGAAGCATATTAATTTGATGATTACCAGTAGATGACATACTTGCAGAATTACAAAACACCTTTGTTACAAAAATAACAAAACAAAAAACAAAAAAACAAAAAACATAGAACTTGATGCTATCTTCAAGGAACGTAAGAGATTTTTCTATGGTGTGTATATGTATGTATGTATGTATGTATGTATGTATGTATGTATGTATGTATGTATGTATGTATGTATGTATATATAATGTGTGTGTGTGTGACGTCAAAACTTTTCCCCCAGCCATCAGCAATTCACAAATATCCCTTACATTTGTTTGTCATTGATAGAAAGGCAATTTTGCTAACATTTCCGTTATTCACTAGAAATGTTTGTCTACAATTAGTTTCAAATTGCTTAAGTTTGAAATGTAGAAACATCATCTACTGTTTACACAACAAGTTGGGGTCGCCCTCCGTGGTATAATGGTTACCATGCTGACTTCATACACCCAAGGTCGCGGGTTCAAACCCGGCGGAGGACGATGGACTTTTTCGGGTGTAAAAATCCTTAGCATGGCTTCCTTCGGAAGGGAAGTAAAGCCGTTGGTCCCGTGTCATATATTTACAGCACGTAAAAGAACCTCAAGCCTGATTGAGAGGCCTCTGAGCAAAATTAAGCGGTCTTTCACGCCCAATTTAGAATGGGACGCTGAGAACCACAGCAGTTAAAGAGCGACCATAAATAACACAACATTTCTTTTTAACAAGTTGGGTTTTGTGAGAAATTGACTCATTCTAGAAAAACGAAAATGAAGAATCGTACACTTTTGTAAACCATGCATACCAAATTAGTTTATGCTTGAACAGCATAAACGCATCATAATAAATGTTTCATAACTATCTAATAAAAATGAAGCAACATATTTTACATCAATTATTTAGTTTAATGTTCTGTGCCGTTTTCCAGCACCATAGTTTTGTTCAGTTATGGTTTCCAAGTTATGTAAAATTCTATGAAACTGAAAAGAACTCTGCAGACTGTTTACACAAAATGCTTGTACAAAGTGTTCCAGTTGTACCGGCAATTGAGTTAGATTTTCGCCGTGCAGACCTTGATATCCATCTGAGCAATATACACACACGAAAAATAACATTAAGACATTAAAAGTACAGTTATAAACACAACTTTTAATAGAGGAACGTCATAATCAAATCAGAAGATTAAAATTACAGTATTCGAAGACACACTTCGCTTAGATCAAAGGTCATTAAAGCTTCATTGGGAATGAACTGGCTGATAAATTAGCCAAGGAAGCTGCTCTTGAAAGCAACACTGTCCTAGCATACGATAAGGAACCTAAAACTTCAATCGTCTGAAAAGTTGAGGAGAAAGAATTTCTTCGATGGCAACATAAGTAGAACAGCACAATCAAAGGCGCTACATACAAAGAGTTTATTCCATCTTTAATCTTAGAAAATCCCAATCAACCCAACATTAAAAAAAAATATCAGCAGACATGGGAGAATCAAGATACGAATAATATATGATCTATTCGGCCCTGTCTACTAGTGGAATAGTCGGTATAACACCTCATCTAAAGACACCCAAACCTACAAAAGGAAGGGAACAATTTGAAATAGGCTATAGAACTCCAGAAAAGAAATGGCCAGTGACAAAGGAGCTACTAATAAACAAATATCTTATTAGTAACATTGACAAAACAAAAGATTTTGATGCTCCTGCTTGTAAAAACGTAAATAGAATATTGTATGTATAGAGCAGACTTTAGTTAATTAAGGAAAATTGTATTGTTAATATTCAGATAGCGAAAAAGTAAGTGTAGTAATGGAGCAAACTCTATTAAATATATAAAGAAAAACATTTGCCGAATTCAAAGCTTTAATTAGCTTCTTTTAGTGATTTTCTCTGATACTGTTCGCTCAACAAAGAAAAACAACGTGGACCCTTCTATTTAATTTTCTACGAGTAAACTAGCTTTCCATCTGATTTTGTGTTTTCAAGATTTCGAACACATTTTAATAAAAATGTTTTCAGAACTTTTTTGGAAAATAATTTTTTTTACTTTCCCTGCCACATATGAAAAATAGAAAAGGCACTGTATTCCATTCCTACATTAATCGTAAATACATGTTTGGAGATGCCTTGAATGTATGAAAAACGTTTTTAGAAAAAAGGTCCGCGCGCGCATATGATGTGTGTTTGCCTCGAACAGCATAACTCAAAAACGAAATGTCGATAAATACCAAACTTGGTATTTAATTTCATTATGTTTAAAAAAAAGCGAACATTAGTACGATACGAACGATTTTAATTAAGGTACTATATGATTAAGATTTTACAAGACGAATAAAGAGTAATTTTAATAGACAAGAAGTAGACAAGACTTAGTATTAGAAAATTGTATTTAAACACACAACTGTATGAATTTTTGCAGCAATAGCAAATTCTGAGATATACGCAATTGTAGTCTTTATTTAATATGTTGACATTTTTGGAAGTGCTGCCGCTATTAGCTTGTTTCTTACGATGTAATAGAATGTCAAGGCCAACATTTGGGTATCAAAATTTTAAACTTCTAAATGCCGTTTCTGTGTCCTCTTTCCATCTTGTACCTACAACTAAATGTGTATTGAAAATAAAAACCGATAATGACAAGAGAGTTAATCCATTACTCAGATTTGTTTCAATCGATCGCTTTAGTGACAAGGATTTACAAATATTTTATTGTTTATCATCTTTTAAAGTTGATAAATGTTCTTTAAATTTGTCAGCAATACAAAATTTTAGGAAATGTAAATGCCCTTTACCTTATGTATCGAAAAAGCAAATAACATCATCGCTTTATTTAACATTCACAATCAAATGTTAAATTGCCTCTGCGGTCGAGTGATCAGCATGAGTTCCCGGGTTTGATTCCCGGTTGGGGTGGGGAATTTTTCTCTGACTAGAATTATTCTCTATCCCCCAAAGAGTCTGGAAGTATGATTAAAGAAATGTAAACGGGACTTTATTTATGGATGTTCTTTGACAGCTTTGGTTCTCATCATCTCATTCTACCTAATATTGGACGTGAAAGACCGATTAATTTTGCTCAGAGGCCTGTTTATTAGGCTTGAGGTTCTTTTACGTGCCGTAAATCTACGACACGAGACTAGCGACTTTACTTCTCTTCCGAAGGATGAGTTAGAGTTTTACTCCCGAGAAAACCCATCGTCCCCACCGGGTCATATGAATGAAGAAGTGATTGTTTCTAAACCAAAGCCCATAATAACTAATAGAAGTTAAAGGGGGCTATGTAAATTAAACAGTAAGAAAAGACATCTGATGCACATAACTTTCTCTAGTTGTTCCGTATACAACAAACTGTTCGTAAAAAGATGATTCTTTTATCTACATCATGCTAATCGAGATAAACATCAGCAGAAATTGTCTTATTACTTGCTTCGTTGTAATTAGAGGGGAAATAAGGGAATACATTAGGCTAAAGCGATAGTAAACAATTTTAAAAGGTTGGTTCTCTTTGCATTTTTTTATTCATATAATCAAAATTAAGATAAATATTTCACATACTAAAACTAGGAAAGCGAAAAAAAAAGAATGTTTGTAGTGAAGGTCTTGCACTGGAACAGAAAGCTAATATTGATATGAACAGTTATTAGAATTACTGTGAAATAATGATAGGTACAAAGAGATTCGTGACTGTTGCACATCAGTTTTGTATGCATTCCCATCGCACCTCACACAATATGAATATAGGACGAAGCTGAAGAGGATAGTGGATTTGAGGGCGATATTGGCATGTTATTACTTGCCTCAAAACTTCAAGAGAAGTGCCAAGAGCTCAAAGACTGTGGGATATGAGGCGAGTGAAAACAATGAGACATATTATTATGCTGGGACGATGGTTGAGGAAGCAGAGGAACTTCCGCAATGTGTGAACTCGGGCAACCACACGAGACTAGGTCACGGGAACCCTTCATTATTGTTTGGGAACCTCAAGTGACGACCACTTTACCACCTGGAGCATAACGCGTGTCTTGCGTGTTGCACAACACGCAGGCGTGAAGTTGACAGGAAGTACGTGGAGGAATATCGTAAAGGGGATATCCTAGCACGTGCGCTGTTTAAATGACGTATTGTCGACTTTCAACAAGGAACTGCATTTATGGCCAACAAGCAATGAACAAGCTTAATTAAATGGGTGATTCCAATATGAAATCAGGCAAAATACAGCGAATGATTTGCATATTTTAATATCATTAAACTTTTTGTATTTAGGGAAAAGTGCAGTATACTTAGTCTGAAATATTATCTACCTTTTAAACTAAGATGTTGGCAGCGTCTTATATTTTCAGACAGTTCGCAAGTTCTACATTAAAATTAGTTACACCTGACTTTACTCTTTCCGTACACATGGGGTCATCCGGGAGCGGAAATTAGAACAAGAACGATAGTTATAATATATGTAGTACAATTTGACCGTTCACATTTTGATGGGAAGTTTTACCGCGTCTCGTAACGAGAAAGAAGGCGTGGCAAACATCCAAATTTTGAGGTCCTGGATTCGATTCCAGGATGGTTGGTGGCGCGACTTGCCATGAGTAACTGGCAAAGCGTTAATATAACAAAATATGGCACATAAATTGGGCGCGAGGGAGGGGGGCCGGTCTTGGCGAATCTTAAACTTTGTCATTCTCATTCCCAGGAACGGCATATAGATCCATGTCGTGCATATTAGAACTCTTCAGTAGAAATTATTCAAGCCGGTGGTGATACGAAACAGCCGCTAGAATTGTTTTATTCGCAAACTGGGGAAATGTAAGAAAGAGAAATTCCAACAAATTAGCCCTGACTCCCTCAGATTCATTAAGCGTTATTTCTGGTGAAAGTGCCACTTATAGTTTGTTCATACCGGTCATTGTCTGTAAAGACAGTAACAAAAACGAGTAGAACTTCAGAAGAGTAAACAACAGCAAATAGTTTTATTGTACACTTAGTAATACGCTTTCGGTGGAGAATTCGGCAATATTAATGGCTCTTGTTAACTCTGTGCAATTTTAATGTTGGATAACCTGCAATATTCTAGCTGAATTGGAAGTGAACGAAAACACAACATTGATCACTAAATAAATGACTTCCCAGTGTCATTAAATTTGCTATACATATCGACGTAGATATTCATTCGTGTTTAATTCCCGGTGTATTGCGAAGCAAAATCTATCTTGTTTAACTCGTACTTTCCGTTCTAGCTTTCGTTTTTAATTTCATTTTTAGGTTATTCTAAACTAGACCCTTTTAGCCCCCTGAAGCCTTCCCAAGGGTGTGTTTTCAAGGATGTAACAGAAAGATTTTCACAAAAAAAAACTTTTTTTCGTAGCTTAAAGTATTTTAACCTGGTTGGTCATATCGGACAATGAATGAAATTGATAAAATAATGCTCAAGTAATCTCTCGGTCCAAAGTTACTCGACATTTATCTTCTCAGGATAAGGGAAAACCCCGAAAAAACCTTATCCGGATAATTCACCCTAAGTGAGATTTGAACTCGCAACGAATTGAATGGGAGGCAGACACGCTACCACCACACCACCCAGGCGGGCGAGCTAAAAAAACTCGTTTTTGTTTTAAACAGTACATTGATGGAAGTTAAACACACACAAAAAGACAGCTATAACAATGTTGATATGATTCATTTGAAGTAGTGAGGAGGAATCATCTGTATATCCTAAATGTTCTGGCATGGCCTGAAAATTCTCTTAATTGTGATATAAGTGTGTGTGTGTGTACATAGTGATAAGAGCTAAGAAAAACGTAATGTAGGAAAAATGCGGAGGCCATTAAAACACACAATTTGTGGTAATTAATTTTTCAGAATATTCCACGCCGAATGTTTTACATTTTCCCAGATGTTGGGAAATTTCCTTTCTTTCTCCTCATTCTTTCTATTAAATTCTGTAGAACTTTTGAGCTAGCTTTGAACATTGCAATAAGGGTTAATTGTTTGATTTGAATTCATTTCTGTACAAAAGGTATCATGAATAACAATTCGAGAATGAACTTACCGAGCGAGGTGGTGCTGCAGTAACGTGTATGACTCGTATTTGAGAAGTCCCAAGTTCAAATCCTCGGGGCCGATCTCTAACGGAACCTTTTCCCTCCTTTTTCCGTTCTAAGCGAATGCTGGGTTGTATAATTTGTATAATTTGATCCGCGAATGTTTCTATTATTCTTATTATCACTACATTTCATTTCCTTCTTTTTCACCACCACATCTGGGCTGATCATCCATCCTGGATATACTATGATCCAAAACTTGATTGTTCCTCTACAGGATGTTGACCCAAGATATATTCGTGTAAGTTCTTGGGGATATAAGTCCTCCAACGAGAAGGATAATCCGTTGAATAAAGAGAAGAAAACAAATTTCATATTTACGAAATGTCGTATTTAACTGGAATAATTACTTCGTTTCGTACAAACCTTTTTAACTCTGTATAGTAACTCCTTTAAGTGTGGATTAGTCGCCCTCCGTGGTGTAATGGTTACCATGCTGACTTCATATACCCAAGGTTGCGGGTTCAAACCCGGCGGAGGACGATGGATTTTTTCGGGCATAAAAATCCTTAGCATGGCTTCCTTCGGAAGGGAAGTAAAGCCGTGGGTCCCGTGTCGTAGATTTACGGCACGTAAAAGAACCTCAAGCCTGATAAGAGAGGCCTCTGAGCAAAATTAAGCGATCTTTCACGCCCAATATAGAATGGGGCACTGAGAACCAAAGCAGTTAAAGAGCGTCCATAAATAACACGCCATTTATTTTTAAGTGTGGATTATGACTCGGTTTTAGTTAGTTTGTAGTGAAACACATCCCTCTTATTGATGCAGACACTCATGTTCTGTAGATACTATGGATTGTAGGGAATGACACTAATTAAGCAAACATTCCTACCTATAGTCGTGAATTGAAGCCAGAACCTCCGAGTTTAAAGCCAGAATGCTGGCAAACAATTTTTTTCACCTATAATATTTACCTATGGTTGGTTGGTACATTCAGACACCTATGGGCTTATTGGGCGTCAGACTCCAGGAGGATAGGGTGATTTGAGATTATTATCGACCGGACCGCGGTGAAAGAGCCACCGCGGTGGGTACCTAAAATAGTTCAAGCAGTTCATTTTAACGCGGGAAGCGTTAGGAGCCCGCGCCCTAAGTCTGACCGAATAGCCTTGGCCCCACAGACGACTCCAACGCTACTCCGCCGCCGAGAGTTGTATTTCCAAAGCGTATTCACCACCACGGAAGGGTGCCATCATCGTAATCTTCGCTGACACTTAAGCCCTGAAAGAGACTGATGAAAATTTAATGAAGGAACAGGAAGTTCGGGAGAGTGAAGAAATATCCCCAAAATTTGCCTGGTGACCCGGGAAAACCCCCGAAATTAACTATGGGTGAGAGATGTCCGCCGCAGGAATCGAACCCTTGACCTCCGAATGCTAGAACCAGACGAAACGCTTGAGCCAGTTGGCAGAGATGGTAGATAGAGGAAGTACCTATTTTATTCAAACAAACAATCAAACAAAAAGAAAAAGAAAAAAAAAGCGATATAGAGATTTCACTGGAAATACATGTTATGTTATGAGGTCCAAGTTCTCAATAAAAGTAATTTTAGCTAAACACACGTCAGAGTACATACATAAATATTACACTTGCTACCAAGTTCAGCAAGAAATACAGAATGAACATTTTTATAAAAGTTCCTTTGAGTGGAAAACCATTCATTACATTTTTACTTTCACAAAAATTGTTTAACAGTTTTGATTAAAAGATATGTTTGAGTTATTTTTCTGCTCCTGTGATAAAAAATTATCTTGTTGTAAGGTTCGTTGTTTATGTTTGTTAGAAAGTCAGGAAGAACACGTTCTTATGTAAATGTCTCCCAACGCTGTTTGGTTTCTATTCTGTAACACGGTGAACTGAATTCCGTCCAATAAAACGAAGTAGACCGATATTAAGAGAGTGAAAGTGCCGTTGGCCACTAAGATACGCGGAGTAGGCCACAGTGGGACTTGACCCGGGCCTCCTCAACTGGGACGAGCAGTGGGACCAAGCGGAACCGATCTCAAGGACGGCTGCGTCCCAATGTGCTGTCTTTCTGTAGCCCTGAGCTCTCTGCATATACTTACTAGTAATGCCTTCCTTCCCAGCACATTTGCAAAATGTTGTACAGTAATATAAGAGTTAAGTTCATGTCCGTAAGAAACTTTTAAATTCTATAAATGAATGCGGCTTTATGTGCGAGTTGAGGGATCGGTCCAACTCTTCATATAATCTGTCCGAGTTAATCGGTGGGCAGATTGTCACGTCCAATTCAAACCCAGTAGTGAACTGTATACTTCTGTATTTCTTAAACACCTAGATTGATTTTTATCATACATTTGTGATATATTCTAAAACAAAAATCCTAATTTTGAGATCAATTTGTTGAGCAGTTACTACAGGAAAATCTCCCTGCTCTGCAATTTTAAATAAAATCTGATGTGTTACTACACACAACTTTCTCTACCTATTCTGCAAAAAACTATTCTTACAAAAAGTTATTCTTCTATTTACACCAGACTAATCAGGATAAACATTAGCAGAAATGATTTCATTACATATTTTCTTATAGGTGGGAATAAGGAAATACACTAGGCTAAAACTATAGTCAGATCTTTTAGTGATGGTCAATATGTGATGTACTTGAAATTTCGTTTTATTTACTTGACCAGGATAAAAGAACAAATGATGTCTAATTTGAGAAGAATTACAATGTTGGTAAGTTTAAATAAAATAAAAGAATATCTCGTAAAATATGTCTCCAAAAATGAAATGTATTTGATATAATTTGCCTGATTTAACGAGATCTACATTATTTGTGTAATAAAATTTTTTATGGTTTACCGGTTATGCAAAAGTCATGACTTCAGAGGCTATTCTCAGAAAATACAAGATATACATTTTAAATGTCCTGCATAAATCTCTTTAAATATGGTATTTTAATCAAAAACGTTAAAGCCATTTTTGAGAAAACCGAATATTTCGAAAAATCTTCCTTATAAGGGACACTTTGGGGTGGGAGGATTTTTCTAAAAGTCCCTGGAGGATACTGAACATAAACATCAAGCACTTGTAACCGACTTTTAGTTTTTGGAGTATGCTGTTCACACGAGACCTTGTTATAAAATGCTTTTTATTCAGGGGTTTCAAAACGTGTATTTCCTGTGGCATTTTGTATCGAATTTTTGGGTGGGTGCGTACCCTCTCTACCTACAATACACATTGTATGCGGTAGAGAAAGTAAAATATTGAAACCAAATTTCAATTTTGAGGTTTAAACAAATCTTGCAAACTAATCCCATGATTTACAAATAGTAAATTAACTACGGTATAAAAATATATTACTTCTTTCTTATTACGCTTTTAAAATTATTTCTAAAGATATAGGTATATTTCGTAATGTTTACTTTCCTAAAAATGTCCAGCTATAAATTTTATTTGTCATCATATTAAGAGATCATGTTGAATTTTGCATAATGCTGGCAAGAGTTTACACCACGAGGAGCGATTTCAGTGATAACATGCAGTGAAAGAAGGTAATAAAACGAGAAATGATTTCATGGATAGAGAGGGGATCTTAGACTTTAAAACTGCTTTTCTACTTTGAGTGATATTTTTAGCATTTTTCAGAATTGTCAACAGTTTCCATAGGTTGGTCCCTTAAGTTCAAGTGGTCAAATTAACTTCAAAAGGGAGAGTCTATCATAATTCCTACATCCAAAGGCAGATTCTTCACTGCAAATCCCATCCTCCCCTGTTTAGTGTGTCCCATTTTTTCTCATTTTTTTCAAAAAAATGTCTCTAATAGTATTAATTAAAATACAATATGTTTAAGATATTTAATGACAAATAAGTGTACGTTATATTTCGTTTCATAGCTCTTGTTTTACACTTGACCAGATAAAGCGAACCGAATTTCAATTGTTTTTAACATAGCGACCAGCTTTTAAAAGAGTTTACTATCGGTTTTGCGTAATAAAGTTTCTTATTTCCCATCCACTTACAAGGAAGAAAGCAATAATACAAATTTCTAATATTTATCTCCATTAGCAAGATGTAGATTAGAGGTAATATTTTATAATATTAGTTTGTTTGCAGAATAGGGAGAGAAAGTCATGTGAATGGAAGCATTTTCCTTATTATATATCATCGAGCATCGTCTTTTACCCCGAATCCTCTACTTATCCATTATTCCTTCCCGATCATCTCTTATCAAGTTTCTTCTCATCGCAATTCTTTTAATTGCGTGATCACTTTTTTCAGCCACATCCATCGCAGCTAATTAATCATGTTTTCTGTCCATTTCACTTCCTGTAGGGCATGAGTGCTACATATTCTTATCGCATTACTAGAAGTGCGTCAGGCTGATCAACGAGCCCTTCTTTTTGGAGAATATTCTGATTGGGTTGGACTCGGTGTTGTTGGTCTTGGTTCTCTTCAATGGGGTTCTAAGATGCATTAATGTCATTCGGTAGTTATAAGACGGCTAGCTAATATTGTGGATACTACCGAGGTAGTGTGTAGTTTTAATGGCTGAAATGGCGTAATTAGTTACGTCCTGGAGGTTCCTTTTCTAAGTAGAAAGGAATTGACTCTAATGGAAAGAGTCGCTCGGTGGAAAGCCACTTAGGATAGCTTCGGTCCCTGTGTAGATATCGCGCCATATTTTTCATTTTACACGCCTAATTTATCTCCACATGAACATTTCAAATATCTCCAAATGGGTCTCCTTACTTCCTCGCATAGTCAAAGTTCCTGGCTATACACTGTACACTCCGTTTTTCTCAATTCTCCCCCTTGTTTATAACTTTAGGGTTCCACAGAAAATGACCTCTTTCCCTTTTAAAAGTTGCCTTTGCTATTGCTATCCTCTGTTTGATTCTCGACGACAGCGCACTACTTCTTTTGAACCAACAAAATGGTTTCCTCAGTAACATGTATGGCTTGCATTTGCTAGATCCCACTCTTGGGTTTTCCGTGGTTTTCTTAGGTACGTAGGTGAATCCTGGGGTGGTTCCTCTTCTACCACAAGCTACCCATCCATCATCTCATGCCCTGATACTTTCCTTGCATCCGTTTTCATCTTTATATGATTCAGGGTTGTAGGACCAGGTGATGGCGGCTGGTGCATTGCGGCGAACGAAGGAATTTGCGTCGTGTTTGGCTGCTGGTACTACTTTTTGGGGGTGTGTCGTTTTTCCTGGATTGACGATGGAGTGCCTAACACTGGAAACGAGCGCATTGTCGTCCAAATCTGCTCGCCCATCGGGTCTCACCTTCATCGCTTCCTCATCAGCAGTGATGTAATGGACCTACTGAAATGGGCCTACACGCGGAGCTGAGCTCCAGTAGTCCTCCCCCCCCCCCTCCGTTTGACTACTGTTAATCCTATTACTTATGACGCATCTTAAATATCTAAAACTATCCATTTACTCCACAAAGCAAATTTAATACGCGAAATTTTCTTGCCTTTCTGTTATGACCGTTTGCTCTGTCGTTCACTTACATTAGCATGTTCTTGGGAAGTTTTTCTCTTGTTCTAAGTTCTTATAGCGTATAAAGTCCAATTGTTAAGATTAATAAAATATTACTTGTAATTATTCAAATGTTCATGTTTGATCCAGTTAATATAATATTTATTGATAAAATTAATGCAATTTCAACATCAAAAATTAAAAATATGATTGCAATTAAGAAGAATCGTAAGGAGAAAGGTAAACATGAAGATCTATGTACCGCAAATTTCTGAATGTTCCACAAAACATTTTCTGAGAATGTACTACTAAATAGTTTCCCAAAATACTTCAAGAATAATAAAATAACACCTAAAAAGTAAAATGTGGTAAAACATCTGAAGTGTTACATTCACATACATTTCTCTAGCCGTTCCATATACAAAGTATTCTAACTAAAGATTTTTTCTACATCATGCTAATCGAGATAAACATTAGCAGATTTACTTGTAAGTAGAAGAGAAATAAGGGAATACATTAGGCTAAAGCTTTTAAAATCTGGTATCGCTATGTGAAACAACTGTAGTTCGGTTCGCTTTGCATGATGCCATTTGATAAAAGTTATGCAGTTTAAAATTGAAGCTAGGGAATGCCTCAAAAGTGATTAACTCTGCAACATATACCTATATATCCGGTCAAATGTCGAAATCAAATGTTTTGTTGGAATACACCACCTTCTGCAGCTGTTATGTACATTGTATGTACATATATACAAGAGCAAATAAACATATTAGAAGCAAATCAACAAATCAATGTGCAACAGTACATTACATTTCGAGTTTGAGATGCAGGTGTTTACTATATGTTAATCTTCTTAATCCAGATAAATGCTGGAATGTTACTGTCGCACATTTCGATGTAGGTACAAGAGAGATACGGGTGTTTAAAAAGCGGGTCGCTATATGATGCTTTTGAAAGTCCATGCTCTTTGCATGACAACGCCAGAAACAAAACAACAGTGGCGTAACATTTAAAAGGTATCAAATAATAATAATAATAATAATAATAATAATAATAAATAAATACAATATAGCAACGAATATCTCGGAAATGGATAGTGCTACGAAAACACATTCACCTGTCACTGTTTATCCATTTTTCATATTATACAAAATTCATTCAGAATGAAGAGTTTCACATGAATTTCCAGAGGAAAAAATAGATGTTATTAAGCAGTTAAATGTCATAAACATGTGGTATTTTAATATTTTAAAACTTGTTTGAGGAAAGTAATTATAACACAACGTTTTGCATGCAATGGGTAGTTAAGGGTGAAGGTATGTCTATGAAAAAAAAAAAAAAAATACCGTGAGCTTTCGCAAGATACTGGGTTTGTCAACAGGTTTGGCACTTTACTGGAGACATAATATTTTTGAGTAATGCTATAGATACACACACACACACACACACACACACACACACACACACACACACACACAGTCATTTTCTATTTTTTTTTCTTTTCTTTTTCAAATAGTTTCAAAAGGATATTTCTGGTAGAATCTAGGTTACAAGCCACGTAATTTTGAGCCGAATACAATACTTCTACTTACTGTTTGCAGTACAGAAACAAAATGAACAAAACAGGGTTTCTAGTTTCCGAGATTCTGTAAAATATCTCTAGCCCATATTTACCAAAGTAACCTGGCTTAATAGAGGCTGCTGAATGAACAAAAGATTCTGTTGCCAATGTAAATTGATTTAAGTGTTTGCATAGTCATTTCGAAAGCCTGACAACTAGCCGAAAGACAGTGATTTTACTTCAAACCCGTGACTCCTAATCAGATATCGGAATATAATTTTGGAAACTGGTAATCCTGAATTTTCTATATAAATTTGTGTAAGAAAATAAAACGCAAAATTTTGCAAAAAGTTTCATTTTATTACGGAGATACAAGGGAGCCACAAAAGCCCGTAATTTCTTCTAGATCTTCCCTTAAGGAACTAGCTAAAATGCCACTTAATCTAGATTAAAACCTTGATCTCTGTTGGCAAAACTGACAATCTTTAGCCGTGATGTTCTGAAAAGCATTAGCATATGAAGCAAAAGAAGACAGCTTCTTATTCTTAACAGAACTGCCTTGCCATATATGTAGGAGGTGACTCAAGAATGTGGGAAGAGCAAAACCCCCACACTTCTGCTGTTCACGAGAAGTCATCTTGACTACGGTCGAAACTGCGTTACACACCTTTATGATTACTCTTCTCAACCAGAAGAACTAGGCAAGGTTTTGGGCAGATAATTAAGCAAACGAATGCATCTATATGTTAGATAAGATATTTACTCACCAAAAGAATTACATGAATTCAAAGGCTTCGTCAGGTAACAAATTACAATTTACATTTCTGTAATACAACTTACAACTAGTATGTACAATTTAAAGAAACTTAAACGAGATATTAATAATTTACACAATGGTTAATACAAGTTTAGGAAAATGCAGTAGTCATGAAAGCATTTATATTGTAGAACATGTGGGTTAAGAGATGGTTTTTAACTTTGTTTGAGTTGTTTCCAGTTACCCGGTAGCTTGTTATAAAGAGATAGTCCTTGATGTAGTGTACTCTGCTGACAGGTTTTACTGCTTTGATGATTGAAGTGCAAGTTTTGCGATCCCCTGGTATTATAGGAATGGTAGTCAGAATTCCTGCTAAAATATTAAATATTCTTATGAATGAAAATAAGGCTCCAAAATGTAAACACAAGTTACTGGTAGAATACGGAATTCTCTAAACTCTGGTTTTGTTGATGAATTTATGGGGACACGTTTCATGATTTTTACAATGCGCTTTTGTAGTAAGAATAGGTATTTTGTTTTGGTTGAGGATCCCCAGAAGATTATACCATAAGAAAGTACAGAATGTACGCATCCAAAATAAACTGCTTTTGGGACTTCAGGAGAGGATACACGACTAAGGATTCTCATTGCATAGCTTAGTTTACTGAGCTTTGCAATTACAAAATTTATGCGAGTCTTCCAGGATAGGTCAGCATCAATCCATACCTCTGGAAACTTAGTGGTGTCTGTTGTTTTATGACAAATCGTATATGCAGATTAGTTTTGGGATCTAACTATAAGATACTATTCTACCAATGAATGTGGATGCCATGGAACCTTAAATCCAGTAACAATGGTGCTTAGTACGAGCGAGTCAGATGCAAAGGGATTATAAATATTATAATGGACAGATAAAACTATGTGATTGTTACATGTTATATATATATGTGTGTGTAACAATCACATAGTTTTCTCTGTCCATTGTAATTTATTTTCATAGCTATTCCATATTATTAATACTAAAACTTGATTTTCTCTGTATTCCATCTTAGTCGTGATAAATATTTGCCGGAAATAATTTTAGTATAAATTATATTGCAGGTTCAAAGGGACATCTAGGAGTCTGTTGACAATAAAGGTTGTTTAAAAGGTAGGACAGTATAATATATTGGTAAAAATAAACGGACAACAATGAATAATATTCTGGAAATATTCAATATCAAAAATAAATATCTAAATTTTTCCATCAGGAGATTTTGTGTATCTTCTGTTTTCTCAATTATATGAAATTTGATGAAAATAAAGAAAACTTCGCACAATATTGTTAATTGATTAAACTGCAGTTCTTTTGCTTCTTTTACCATCCTCATATGGGGTGCCTATATCCCTAGAATAAGGTCAGCGCCTGGGGCCAGATGCCTGTTGAGCAAACGGACTTTGGACAAGAGAGAGTAGCCAGGATGGGTGATCAACCTGATATGAGAGTGAGGAAGAAAATGATATAAACGAGTTGAGAGGAAAGGTGATTATGGAGCAGTTCTGGAATGAATGATGGGGAAAACCGGAGAAAACTCGTGCAGACGCCACTTTGTTCACCACAAATCTCGCATGCGATCCCTGGGATCGAACCCGTGCCACCTTGGTGATAGATGAGCGGTCTAACTATTCGGCTACGAGTTTCTTTACATGCCATTAAATATACTAGCATGAGGCTGTCGCTCTTAAGCACGCTTAATATCTATCCGTCTGTGGGTTTGCCCCCGCGACATTTGGATCATAAGTTTAGCGCCACCCAGACCGACAAACTTTTAGATTGGTTTCATTACACATTTAGTTGTAGGTGCAAGGGGGATACAGCACAGTGAGCGTATGAGATTGAGGAAAAGGAAAATGCACTCCATGGTTACATGCCTCAACTAGAATTATGATGGCTACTACTGAATATTTAAAAGTGGAAATTGGGCAAAATTAATTAAATTACAAGTATTTTTTATGTTTTAGGGATAAAAGTGAAAAATCTAGTGTTCCTTTCACATGACTTTCTCTACATCTCTGTAACAAATTATTATTAAAAAGCTTATTCTTGTCTACTTCATACTAATCGAGATCAACATTAGCAGAAATGATTTCTTGTAAGTAGAAGGGAAATAATGGAATACACTAGCTAAAACGATAGGTTGTCATATGGATGAAATCCGTTTCTTTGCATTGCCAGGAGCTGAAAAATTCCCCTATGAAAAATGTTTTAAGAATTTTAAAACTGAAACCGATAACAAGGAATATCTATAAAAAAAAAATTGTCAACTTCACGAAAAGTATGTATATGACATAAATGTTTGTGTAGTAAGTTTTTGTCTATCTCTTACGGTTTACTAGTCGTGTAAAATCCAGTGAAATTCATCCAGAATAAAGAGGTCTGTGGAGGCTATTCCAAAAAAATGCAAGATATACATTATAATTGTCCTGTAAATATCTGTAATATGCGGTATTTTAATCAAAATCGTTAGAGCCATTTTTCAGAAAATCAAAATTTTCGAAAATTTTTCCATGTAAAGGGTTATTTGGGGTAGGGGATTTCCTTCAAAATCTTCGTGCCGCATCTTTGGAAGATACTGAACTTATATACCAAGGTTGGTATTTTACCGACTTTTCGGTTTTGAGTGTTCAGAGAGACACAAACACACACGTACCTTTCTAAATTTGATTTGGGGGGGGGGGGGTACAGGAGACCCTAAAATACCTATTTCCGGTGAAATCACGGTATCGATTTTTTGGCTGAAATGTAATACCTTCTCTATACACTATGTACATAGTACGTGTAGACAAAGTAAAAATTCCAAAAATTGTCAGGTCTGTACCCTAAAAAGTAATAGTGCCATGAAGTAATAATAGGTATTCGGTACAAAGAAGAAGGGCCAGTTAATGCAGTGTTCACTGACCGGATGTATGCATGATGCGGCCATGTTAGCTCCAGTTTCCGGGAGGTGGAGAAGTCGATCAAGCGTGTCCTTCCTTACTTTCTGAGAATAACGTATTAGTGTCATGTCTTTACATGTGAAGACCAGAGTGTTAGAATAAGATGGACAGTGCCAAATGTTAATATATCACATCACTGTCGTTAACATCGTCATCAGCAACAGCTGTAGTATCATCATCGTCGTCATTACTAGCATGTTTTATAATTTGTAGCTTCAAATATGACTTCAACTTATGAATATAAAAATTCGATTTAGACTACTCCTGTTTTGATCCTCAGCTGCTTCACAATGTTCCCGAACAGGCTGCAACTATTTGTGGTAATACAAGAGAAACAAATGATCTGAATGAATAAGCAGTTACACCCTACTTCTAGATGTTTCTATCAACTGACGGGATCTAGAGAATTCAGTAATGGATTATAGAGCATTCAATTTATTACTCAGATAATAGCATTCCCCATACCTCTTGTCTGGACACTTTTTGGTATTATGTTTCGATACTAATTCAGTCCAAGCATCTACAACTTATTTTATTAAAATAAATGAAAGCGTCACTTTGTTGGCCAATCAGCGTGATTTAATTTTCAGAAAACATTGAGTATATATCGGATTAGTTTTATTCAGAGTTCACCATTCTTTCTATAGTGCTGTGTTAATACTTTCAGCTAGGTTTTAGAATCTTCCAAATATCGTAATGAGGAAAAGTTCGATTGTTTTAAGGATAATGTAATGTTGTTAAGGATAAGTAACAAAATGCGTTTTTTAATGCAATTCATCAAACGAAAGCCGATTGGAATGAGTACCAGGTCACGTTTTGAGTGTGCTAATGACAAAATGACAAATTGTTTTGCAAGTTTGAGGTTTACAAATGGAACAATCGCTTTCTTTAAAAGCGTTAAACGATATACATTTTTGAAAAAGGTCCAGAAAGTTAAATTTTGTCTTTAACATAACTGGACCAGATATGACTGTCCTATAACCGCGCTAAATCTTAAATATTGTTGTTATGGTATTAATTGAATTATGCGTACTTTAATTAAAGTATTAAATATCCAAAAGAAAATATATAAAGGAAGCTGTGCTATTTATGCAACAAAGAGTGTCTTTATTTTAGTCCCATTAGAATATTACTACTGAATAGACGTTTGAAAAAATCCGTGCCCTTTTAGCAAAACGTTTGTCATAAGTAACAAAATATTTTATCAATGATTTCTAGTAGAGATTTTCTAACTATTCTTTTGGGTGTTCTAATAATTGGAAATTCTTGGTAGGGCAACAAAGCGAATTAAGAGTGGAGACTTTTGTGATCAATCAATCCTATGAGCATCGAAATATACGTATGCTGCACATTTGCAGTACAAAACAAAGCAATGGCAATCAGAGAAATCAGATGCTTTGTTAAGTTCACTGTTATTCAGTAGAAACAGCCATTAAGAATCATTTTATGAAAACATATTTGTTAGATTTTTGCTCCATCCAAGGATATCCAGTTTATACTTTCCATCTCTTCGGTGACTTTTGTCTTCCAGAACTTAAGGGGCCATAACACTTTTTACTAGAAATTCTTGTTATGACTTAAAATATGTCAAACGATAACTTTCTTCCTCGAATAATTCGGAAGTAACAAAAAATTACACTGCTTGTCTAAATAGCAAACATTTAATATTCCCGTCCATGTTAAGTACACATTACAAGTTTTTCTGGTTATTCACAGTACAAGCAGTTTTGGGTGTAGCGACTAATGAGTGGGTGACCCGTCTTGCAGCTTTAGACCACGTAAGGAACATGAGTGTAACCTTCGGTTTCTGCGTCAAAGATTAATTTCACATTCGGGAGAACCTATTCCAAGAAATGAGAACTATAGAAGATATTATTTATTATTCAGTTTTCATTAATTATTGTAGCAGATGAGTAGACTCAAATTGTTATATTCTGGTGTTTTATTTTCTAAAAGAAAATGTTTTACAAGACTTATCGGCATTGAACATGAGCGATTTTTGTCCCTTAATTTAATTTCTTTTTATCTCCTTAACATATGCAGCATCCGTTTTATGTCGTCCTCCGTGGTCTAGGGGTATCATGCTATCCTCTGGTACCCAAGGTCGCCGTTTGAAACCTGACTGAGATCGATGTATTTTTATCGGACGTAAAAATCCTTAGCATGGCTTCTTTCGGAAGGGAAGTAAAGCCGTTGGCCTCGTGTTTTAAGTTTAAGGCACGTAAAATAACATAAAGCCTGATAAAGAGGTATCTGAGTAAAATTAAGTGGTATTTTAAGCCCAATGTAGAACAGGGCGCTGAGCACCACAGCAGTTAAAGAGCGTCCATAAATAAATTTGAATTTCCGTTTGTACCCTCTCTACTGCTTTAGAAGAGTCTTATTTCACTCATAAATTACATATCGAGATTTCACTGAAAGTGGCTTTGAGATCCCTTGAATTCAATAAAGGCAAAGATAGATAACTCAAAAGTGAAGTAGGGTGAATCAGGTTCAATAAAGTCCGGCATAAGGATGCGAAACGAAGATTTCATAGGACCCCCCCCCCCCACATACCAAACCATTCTTTTCTTGCAAAAGTTGTTGTTTCTTATTTTATCAAAAAGTTGCTCTAATAATTATTATTAAAATTCGTGTCCTGTGGGTACCATTATGAAAAACAGACTGCATATGTCTGTATACCTGGTTTTTCAAATGCGGGCATTTTAGTTTTGTTATACTTAAATAAAATACAAATTTATCTGCAGAGTCTTGGGATTTGGATGATAAAATTTCCTAGATGATGATTAATGAGTTACAACAGTTTTGTTCTGAGCAGCAGACACACATACATATATTGAATTTTCTACGTAGCAGATGTGTTTTCCATTTCCTTTAATACTTCTGTATTGCTGGAAAACAGTGATATTTCTGCGACATGAAAAAGGTTTAATTAATTGAATTATTAATTTATCTGAAGAAGAGTCATCAGATGACTAAACGATAATTCTCTTATCATTTACTACTTATGATTATTAATCATATTTACACGGATTGATACGGATGGCCGAAGTCGTTAAGACACATATTTCTGAACCGGGCATTAGGTTTCAAATCCCACTAGGAATGTCTTCGATGACTGAGGTTTTCCCCAGGTTTTTCCCAGTCCTCAAAAATGGCAAGTGTCAGGGAGGTATCCTAAATTTAGCTTGAGAACGTTTCTTTTCCAAATTTCATTTATCCAACATCAGCATCCTCTACCTGTGATGCTGTAAGAACGGGAATTAAAACACTACTTGAAAAACAAATGATCCCAACATAATCGTGTTGTTTGAATTTTACAATATTTTACGTCCTAAAAATTTTGTGTTAAATCACCAGTTTTTCGTTTCTCGTGATGTTATGCAGAATGTGATATTCAAACCATTCGGTTAGTTGGGTGTTTTTCAAACATTTGATGTCCTAGTCTCCTGTAAAGCTCCCGTGTAGTTACAAAAATTGTATATAGAAACTTATATTAATATGTATCATGTTTTATAGGAAGTGGGAAAAACTAACTTTTTATGAACAGATTATAGAAATTTTAGAATATATATGAGAATAAACGAGCTAGTAATTATATATTGCACCACCAATTAAAAATCAGTAGCTAACAAGAAAAAATTGACATCTTGAAACAACAATAGCAAAAAGATATTGAAAGAATAGATAATAACAGAATAACAAAATGTGTGTTTATACCCACGAGGCAGAAGATCAATAGGAAGACGAAGATTGCGATGGGAAGACAGTCTTTGAGACGGAACAGACTTTAAAAGTCTATCCTTAAAGAAGCAGCAGCATGTTGCTTTATTTGTACTATTTTAACTGTTCATTTTATTTGGGATAACTTCAATTGAATACGTTTTTCTTAGAATTACTTTGAAATTGAAAAAGGTATAGGTTATTAAGGGAGCTTTAATATTCGTCACGTAAAGGAAACTGGTACAAATGAATGTATTCAATGTTGTTTCTCTATGCTAACTGCCTTCTATTAGCTTTACACAGCAATCTTAAATAAGAGTATTTTCTGCTTAAAGCAGGAAGCAGGAACTTGTTTCTATTGATATTGTGTGAAATTAAAGCCTAAATGTAGCATCCGTGACAGAATGTTTTATTTGTTTTCCATTATATATTTGTTTCCGGTGATTTAATAAAGATGTTGATGTCTCTGATGGTTATAGTTTACATTTCTTCTGTTGATGACATGAGTTTGTGTATATATGGCTAAAGAAATATAATATATGTGACTATTGCATTAATGGGTGTGATTTAACGGCACTAACGCATGTTACGGCATAGAGAATACAAATAATACCGTCCATATTATATAAATATAATTATATGGCTGTAGTGTGGCACGCTCTTTCTCTTACCTGGCCACTTGGAGGGAGTTTAAACACACAGTGTATGTAGGCCAATTTCACTTGACCATCCGCAGTAAGTGGTCCAAAGAAGAGTTTTACTACTTCTAATTGCGAATTCGTGTCAAGAAAATTGTCACTTCTGCACGTAATATTTAAAAACTTAGAGAAACTGCCGTAGAAAAGTTGTGTATCAATCTACTTCTGAGGGCCGCGGGCGACTGTTGCATTACCTATGTAAGTAGGTGTGTTACTTCCTTGCTCTTAAATAGCACCATATGTTTTCTTTTATATTGAACTAAAGGAATGTGCTCTTTATACTGTTTATTTATCCCACGATATCTAAACATTCGTTCGGTATATTAAAAATGAACTTCTTTACTTGTTGTATGTTCATCATTATATAGAATTGGTTTTACTTGATTAATTCAGAAGATTGAGACCATTTTTACAAAATAAAGCATTATTCGTGCTATTTGTTAACAAATGCGTCTGCATTGACATTTAAAACATATACACGAACATTTGAAACAATAAATTGGAGGCAAATTGTACGAAACTAAAAGGTCACTTTCATTCTCAAGTCTGTTGTTTAAAACACCAGGTTTCCAGACGTTTATTTTTCAATGAAATTCCCCGATATCAGTGAAACTTATAGGAACGCTGTGTGCTCCATATTTGAAGTTATAGGACTTTAAGTATGAAATAATTTAATTTTCAAAATAATTAATAAAAGCGCGTCGAAATGTCTCTATTATTTACAAAATTCTTTGTGTTAGAAGTTTTGCAAACAGAATACTTACATCCGACACAATAATCAACTGCATTATGGTCGATATATCGGTCGATACATGCCGTACAGCGCGCATTGTTAATATTTCAAATTGCTTTATGTTTAAACATTAAATTAAAGGTTAGATATGCATAAGTATGGAATAAACATAATTACAGTTTTAATTTTATTTGTGTTAGCTTATGTGATTATTACTAGCCTTATAAACATTTATATACATCATATGTATATGATGTATTTACAATTCCCATATCTACATATTCTGTTTTATTTGATAATGTGACAATCCTATGTTTGCATTACATATGCTTGTGTTTTCGAGTAAGACTTTCACGTGATTCTGTATCTAAAAAGCTGGACTTTGAGTTCATTGGAAATCAAAACATTTCTTGTGAATTGCAATATTTCTTCTGTAGATGAGTGGTAGAGAAAATAAACATAGACAGCTGTTGAAGGACATAAAATTGCCCATTGACAGAACTTGAGAGATTAAAAAGTTTAAAAAAGAGTGCGAGAAAAGGGCATGTGGTAATTTAACGTTGAAACATAACCAACAATACAGGAAGCAATTGATGAACTGGTGATAAATAACGAAAAGGTATGTCTTACCTGGAACCGTACATATGAGGTTTTGTTATGGTGGCGGTGGAGGTGTTAGCTGGTGGTAACCCACATCTCAGGTTGGGAGCACTGACACTCACATTCACTCACACGCACCCAACAACAGAACACTGTCTTTACCAGAGCCAGACTGACTGAGGGAGAGATGTCTTGAGAAAGTTGCTCCAGCAGCTCTAACAGAGAGGGGGCAATACCTTCATGACGTCACGTGCGACAGCCGGAAGACCCCGCTACAAGAACTTTTATTTCGTTACTCCAGTTCCTCCTGAGGAACCTTCAAAAACCGTAGAGAAAATGCAGAGGAAAAATATCCAAAAATAGAAATGGGTACCTCTGCAAGTTGATTTAAAGATATCCGAAAATATCTGACAGATTTATTCGTGAACATGTGACAAAGGGAGGTTTTGGTTGCATAACATTTACTGATATTTGTACTGGATTAAGTGTATCGAAACTGCTTAAAGATAAACAATCCTAGCTGATTTTATGACTCGTTAGAGTTAAAGTGTCTTTCAATGGTTTATTGCAAAGGTGGCGAAAAGCTCAGCTCTTCGAATGTGCAATTGGCATCAAATGGCTCGCAGGGATAAACACTGTAGTTGCAAATGCAGTATCATTTATTTTTATTTATTTATTTTGCGACATAGCAAACAGAGGAGGAGGGATGAAAAAGGCTACAGTCCTCTGCGTTTCCTTAATGTAAAAATTCTTAAGCGTAATGGTTACATTGCACTCTATAAGTTGGTAACGCTCTTTTAATAGCTGTGCTAACAAATTATAAACGTTTATTTATCTATCTGCTTCTGTTAATCGCGATAAGTATTCGTCAGAATGGTCAAACATCGGGCAACTTAAGTTGCTAATTACCAGTGAAGTGGCAACAGGTATGCGAGTTCTTATGTCGATTGACACAGTGAATAATTTATCATTCATCCGGTGGACAGTGACTATTGCATCCCCAGAAACCGTTTGAGCTGTTTGACGCATGCGTTTTAATTTTTGCGTTCCTAAAATTAAATTGCGAATGTGTCCGACAGTTCCAAACGAGCAAAGATCTTGATGTTCACTCTTATTGGTAGGAAAGACGCAAGTCGCTAGACAGTACAGTGCTATCGAAGGGCTTTATGAATTGAAGTTCTTAGAGAAAGAATTACACAGAGAAAATATATAGCTGCGGATTACATTGGCTGACAAGACAATTTTCCTTAAGTACTGCATACTAAGTATCTAAAAACGCAATGCCACGGCGAAGCGTAGTCATAATCCATTAATATTTGGGGTATCGGGGCTGCGCCGTGGCAGAGTGGTTACACCGCTCGCCTCTCGTCTACATAGCCCGGATTCAATCCCAGATGACCGCATGTGGATTTGTTGTGGACAGTTTCTTCGGTTTTCCACACCATTAGTTCCACTAATTACTTCATCATCTTTGCTGCCATTCATTTCGCCTTCATTTCATAAACCAGGCATTGGGCTGATCCCCCACCCCTGAGAACACAATTAGATCCATGCTCTTCAAACAGGCGTCTGACCTCAGGCATTCATGTAACCCCTGCGGGGGGCGGGGGTATAAATCCTCCGTATAAGGAGGGTAAGTAAGTGGAGAAGAATATTATGGTATTTTTCTGTATGTTCGAAAATATCCAGTTAACAGTCAGAAATTTAAAATGAAGATTAATAATGCTATCCAAGATGCTATGCAATCATTGCAGGAGTTAATGGAAAACGAAGGAGCCACTATTTAATTAAAGCTCCCCTTCATTCACAACTGTTGCATAACTGCTAAACTGTAAGAGATAGATAAGATCTTACTACACAAATGAATGCAATTTTTGTTAAAATACACAGTTTATATCCAATACTTTTTTTTTTCTTCTAAAGTTAGCCATTTCGAAATATTCCTTGTTAATGGTTTGAATATTCAAATACTCATACCTATTATTTTCTCTACTTAGTTCATGGTACATAATTAGGGAAGGTAAGTATTGCATTCCACCCAAAAATTTGACGCCGAGATTTCGCTGGAAATACACGTTTTAGGGTCCCCTGAATCCATTAAAAGCATTTTTAGGAAAAAAGGTCTGTGTGTATTTATCCATGTCTCTATGAACACAATAACACAAACACCAAGTTGGTTAAACACCAAACCTGATATTTAAGTTCAGCATCTTCAAAGGATGTGACATGAAGATTTTCAAAATTCCCGCCATCCCAAACTGCCCTTTACATGAAAAAAAATCGAAAATTTTAATTTTCTCAAAAATGGCTCTAACAATTTTGATTAAGATACCATATATTAAAGATACTTGTATGACAAATAAAATGCATCTTTCAAATTTTTGGGGAATAGCCTTGAAGTCCTCTTCATTCTGAATGACTTTTTCATAGCTGGTAAACCATAACAGATGGACAAAAAGTTACTATACAAAAAAATGTAGAGCTTGTTAAAACATATAATTTGTCATATACATTTTTTGTAGAGTCAACCATTTCTAAATATTTCTTGTTATTGGTTTCATTTTAAAATACTTAAACTTTTCTCATACAGAAATTTGTCAACTCCTGGTCATGCAAAGAGAACAAATTTCAATCACATAGCAACAAACTTTTAAAAGATTTGACTATCACTTTAGCCAGGTGTACTCCCTCATTTCCCTTCTACTTACAAGGAGCTAAGTAATAAGAACATTTTGCTAACTTTATCTTGATTAGCATTAAGTAGATAGAAGAATAAGCTTTTTAAAAATAATATAAAGTCATGTAAATGGAACACATCAGACTTTTTTCAAATAGTAGGTCAATATTTATTTTCTCATGGCCATGCAAAGAGAACAGAATTTCAAAGTATTCACATAACAACCAGCTCCTAAAATTTTGACTGTTGTTTAAGCCTTCTCTATGCTCATATTCCCATTGCATCTATAAGAAAATATGTAATAAAACATTTCTACAAATGTTTATCTTGATTAACATGAAACAGATGGAAAATAAGCTCTTGTAGGCACAGTATGCTGAAGAATGGGTAGAGAATGTTTTGTGAATGTAAAACGTCAGAAACTCTTTTACATCAAAGAAAGGAAAAATAAGAATAAAAAGTAGAAACAAATATAGTTCACCTTCTAAATTCGGTATTCAAACTAGCAGCTCTCTGCTACTTGACAATGTGACAGTTGATCACAGAAACCATTTAAGGAATGATTTAATCAGGATTTAGGAATGCCTCTCATCTCTTCCATTATTCAGTGCTCCAGATCTTTTTAAGTTTTTGTATTTTTCACGATTGGCTACTAACTTCAAATGACCCAACTGAAATAAGTCCAAAAGGGACAAATCTGAAGATCTTGCTGGTCACTCTCTGTGGCCCATTATTGTGAAATAAACTTGGTTTAAGCACCAACAAACAATCTGCCCAAAGTGAGCTGGAGCTCCATCTTGTTTAAAAAAGATGTCATTTTTGGGCAGCTGATGGCTGACTGGGTGTGTAAACAAGTTTCCAATAGCTGGCACTACTTTATTTTGAAGTAACTACAAACATCTAGTACATTTAGCATTTGTTGAAAGAAGGGCAATAATATGGTCACCAACAATACCAACCAAACATTCAATTTGTGAGGATGCTGCAAGTCAGATGCTGCTTAAAGAAAATGTAATAATTAATAGGTACATTTAATTTTAATTCCAACTGCTGCATCTTGACCTATGAATATAAAATAATTTTTTTAAAAATATTTCCACTCAATTGTAATTCATGTTTATAATTTTATTTTATACAAATTATGTAAAAACTGGATCCCTGTAAATAGCTCCCTCTTAATATTTTTCTAGTTATACTACTACCATTCTATTTATTTACATAGAATGTCCCAATGAGCATATTGCTCTAGGTAGGGACTGCCCTTTAGTGAGACAGTAAGCAAAATACAAAGAATAAAATAAATACGTATAAAAAGGAGTACATAAGTATAAATTATATATATATATATATATATATAATTTGTTAACTTATTTTGTGAGGGTGTGTGATTAGCCTTAATGCAATATTTCAACAAACACCATTTTCTGTTGTCAAATTTTTAGGAATTACAGTATTGCTAAGTAGGTAATTGAATAGTTTGTTCTTAAATTGGGTTAAGTTAAACAATCTTTAATATTAAGTGGGAGACTGTTGTATACTATGGTGGCACAAATTTTTATTCCATATTTGATAAGAGTTAACTGATTCTATATAGATATGATTGTTATGTAGGAGTGAATATCTTTTTTGTGTTTAATTACCAAGTTGGTACATAGGAGGTTATTTTCAGTTTTGTACATGAGATTCACTGTATTTACAGAGATAGGAAAATAGCAGTATGCTTGTTTCCTTAAATATTTCTATGGTAGGCTTTATAATATGAAACCCATAAAGTATTTTAATACTCTTTTTGGAAAAAATCCCACACCCCCACACACACACACACTTACACATGGACTTTGTTCTAAAAATGCTTATTTTGGATTCTGGGGGGGTCCTCAAAATATATATTCCTGGTGAAATCTTGGATTTGAACTTTTGGGCAAAATGTAATAGCTTCTCTACCTTCTATGTACATCGTATATGGTGCAGAAAGTAAACATACCTACAGTCAATGGGTTGGAAACAGCATAGTTGATTTTAAAGTCAATGCTCTTCATATGACCACAAAAATTACAAATAAAATAACTGCAAAAGAAGAAAGAGGAGGGAAAGTCAGGATGGTGCAAACATGTCTGCAGGTTCTGTTGATGTAGAAACAAAACTTGATTATTATGGAGATTTTCCTGATTTTATTTTTATGCACAGACATCACAAAAGTTAACGGCTATCACAAGTTGCATCACCGCTTGTACACTTACATGCAAAACTATTTTGCCACATCTCGACAAAACTGCATCATAAATATATAATAAACACTTGACTCTCCCTTTCATTAGATTGCTTTCTATGGTTGCTTAGAGTAAATTTCAGAATATAAAAATTAACATAGGTACAAATATCAATGGGAATATGATGGAACACAGCAAATTTGCCAAGATTGGGTGAAAGTAAGGAGAGAGTGAGCAAGTTAACCTTCAACTGGTTTGTTCTTATTTATTAGACGGGCATTTACTTAAACAAGCCATTTAATTTTTAAGTAAAACCTTGCTAATGCTCCCTGTTAATAATCCTCTTCCATTCATTACCAATTTCTAGTTCAGGCTGTTCCAGCTTTGGTGCACATTAGAAGCAGAATACTTGCAACTTTCAGCATGTAATACAGCTTAGAATTGGGGGCAAGTTATCATCAAAACTGAATTAAGTACTGAAATGGAGTGGCAGGAACTACAAGCCTTGTGCCATGACTTTTGCCCAGTGATGTATTGGCCCCCTTCTCCAGGATCCAAGAAGTTTCCATATATATGCAAGTACTCTGATTCAGCTTAGACAGCTGGAACAGCCCGCTCTAATTTGTAATTCAAAGTTGCATTATTCTAATTCTTTAAAATGCTACCAAAATCCACTTTGTGTTTTTTCATACTAGAGAAAAATATTTCATATTAGAAGAGTGAATATTATATATAAATTCCGTGGTGTGGTGCATGAACCTGATAATCCACATTAAGAAATGGAGTTAGGTGCTGATTAATGCTTCTCCTGCCATCTGTCAAACTACAATAGCTTTCGTTTGTTTACAACAGAGGCCAATTTCTTCTGTTTAGTTTTAGAACTACACATTGTTTCATGCATGAACCTGATAACCAACGGCTGGTGAGAAACACACACTTTCCAGAAAACTTGATTTTTCAGTTTTTAAACTCTGATACAGGTAAGATATATATTATAAAAATTATTAATTTCAATTTTGAATAGTTTATTTTAAATTATTTATACTTATGAATGAACAGAGCAATTAGTGAAATTGCAGCATGCTGTGTTCATCATAGCATATGTCTCATTAAACTTAACTTTTATTTTTACAGAGACTGAAAATTAAAGTGTGTTTTCAATGCCATCTGAAGATTATGAAAATGAACCAAGAAAAATTATTGAGAATAAGCCTGAAGTTTTAGAGGTTAGTAGTTCTACTACACAGTGCTTGTATTTACCAGGAGATTACAATACTGACATTTGTATGTGAATATTGCATTTACAACCAGAAATATTGAGTTAAATAAGCTTTTTTTACCTTTTTTATGACTGAAAATGCAATTTTTATTAATACAATGTTACACCTGAGTTTCAATAACAAGCAAACAACACAATTTCCTCTATTTTCAGAGCAATATCCAAGGCAGAAACATAGCAAATGGAGATCATTGAAATAGCTGTAAATGAGATTCAAGAAAATCTAGCACCAGTTGAGAACAAGCATAAACAAGGTAAACTATAGAATAAGTGTTTATTTTAGTGAAAATAATGGAGGATGTAATAAACTTGCTATGAATGTAAGTTATAACAATCTGGACAAACCTATTATGAATTGAAACATTTTTTTTACTTAGATAAACAAAGAGGCAGGAAATGCAAACATGATCCAACATCTTGAGTACAAAATGTGCAGGCAAAACAATGATGTGAAGGTAAAAGTTACATAGATTACAAGAGGAGGGAGATTCCATCAGCAACTGAAGGTAAAATGTGCAACTGTCACAGGAAATAATTTATGAACATTAATGCAAGTACTAGACAAAATACCTGTTGAGCTGTATTGCACAAAGAATATTTCTGTCATCATTCATTAACCTTAGCCTACCCAAGAGGAGGTATTCTTCTAGCCCAAGGAAAAAATAGAGATATTTCAGTGGAATACAAAGATATAGTGGAAGGAAGCAGTAAACAGATTTGTAAACAGGCATTAGCAAGTATTTTAGGAATTAAAATTGCCAAAATTAATAAATCTGTAAATATTCTGAGGCAGCATCAATCACCTCAAGAAGATAAAAGAGGTTACCATCAAAGCAGACCCAACAAAATTCCAGCAGAGAGTAAACATGTTCACGATTTCATAGAACTATTTCTCAATTACATAAGTCACTATACAAGAAAGGATAATCCAAATTGCAAATATCACCAGAACTTTCAGATAAATACATATGAACAAATAAGCTTCTTTGGCTGTGGAACCTGTGTCATATTTCACATTTTTGCAAATTTTCCAAACAGAATATAATCTACATTTTGGACATCCAAGTCTTGATAACTATAAAACATGAGCATCAAGAGTGATAATGTAATACAAGATGAAAAAGCTAAAATAAAATGTAACTACAGTTCCATCTGAGAAAGGCAACTCCCCCAACTATTCACAAGGGTGACTTCCTATTGTAGGCAGTAATGACATTTAATCTAGGAATTCATGATTCCACTGGTAGGGGGCATATGCACATGTGGTCTGAGAATATCACTGGAGAGGGTCACTTGAACTCATATCTGTTTGCATTCTTACCTGAAGAAGTTAAAAGAAATTAATAACAAAGCAGAACATCTCATTGCATGGTCAGATTCTTGTGGTGACATTGTTATTCATGTGTGTAAAACATTCAAAAGTGTGGAACACAATTTCCCAGTTCCAAGACATACATTTCTATCTTGTGATAGGGACTTTGGAGTTAAAGAACAGAAATAGAAGAGGGTACCAGCTCTATATACACCAGAAGGTTGGTACCTGCTTATTGAACAATGCATAGCCAAGAGAATGCAAAGATATGATTTGATTTCTATAAGAAACCTGAAGAAACATCTTATTTCAGGAAAAAGATTAATATGGAAAATCTATTAAATTACAAAAAGCAGCAAGAATATTGTTAAGCGAAAATTCGCCAAGAAAACACTAAAAGCATATATTCACAGTGCAGAGATAGAAGAATATATAAGCTCCAGAAAGTGTAGTTCTTTCACCACTACAGAAATGCAGATTTCCTATATCTAACGCAAAATTACAAGATATGAAAAAACTTTGTGAACACACACCAGAGAAGTACAGAGGATTTTATGCTTGACTAAGGAGTAAGTTACCTACTTCAACAAAATTAAGAAGAAAAGAAACTTCTTCTGCATCAAGTACAGATTGTGAAAGAAAAAAATGTAGATTCCTTGTCTTATAATTGTCTTGCTGATGACTCAGAGTAGTAGGGTCCTGAAAAGTTTTTAAAAAACTGTTGTTTGTCAGAACCTGATATGTTACATTTATGTATATATCTAGACTTTTTTTTTTGGGTAGCGTTTAACGCCCGCTTTTACTACTTGTGGCACTGCAGGCAATGACACTGGTGATACATGAAATGAAGATGGAGCACTGGTGGAATGCAATGGCAGAGGAAACCAGAGAAAACCTGTCCCTGCGCCGCTTTGTCCACCACAAATCTCGCATACGGTTGCTTAGGATCGAACCCGGACCATCTAGGTGGGAGGCAAATGGTCTAACCACTCGGCTAAGGCACAGCTCCATATATCTAGACTGTGTGATTACCTTAGAATGTAACAATTTTCAAAAGTTTAAGTCAATGTATGTATAGGACAATGTATGTTAACTGTGTCCAGAAATATATGAAACATTTCCTTCTGTTTCTCCAAACTTCCTCTATGTGGGTTATCGGGTTCATGTGCCATACCCCAGAGTTATGAAAATTATGTTAAAACGATATGGAAAGTAAATGTTTTGATATTAATGAATAGGGGTAGGTAAAGACTCAAATTCACTGCACATCTATTTGTAGATGCAAGCAGCATGTGCTCGTTGAACCAATTTTTAGATAGAGAAGACCAAAAACATAGGCAGGTGGGAGTAGTAGCCTCACCTGTCATGAGTGGATAGTGAATGTAACGACCCCACATCATATCCCTATGTACTATAAACTTGCAATCCCTCAAATGATACCCTATCTGCATTCTCTATTATTGAGAGATAATTCTAACACCTGACTCCACACCCTGAACTAATGACATGACATCATTAACAGAAATTTGTATTTAGCTTATAACTTTTCTTGGTATGAGGGAAATTTAACACCTGGAGTTCTCCCATTTAATTTTCTGCTCTTTCTATTAACTTAATTATTTAATCTACTTTGTTTGGAAAAAAAATATATATGCCATTACTTGACACTTTTGTACTGTACATTTTATCATCATTGTCAAAGAAAACTTAACATCATATTATATTATAAAGTATTCTGTATGTATTACATATTTTGGGTAGAATAAAATATCCCTATATACACTATTTACATAGTAAAAAAATTACACAAAATTTCCAAATTAATACAAAGGGGTCTAAAATTGTGCACTCACTCTTTGATAATCTATATCTTGGGAACAACATAACACAGACTTATAATTCTTATGCAGGAATGCAATGCTTTTTCTATATATTTTGTGTGTTCAAAGTGACCACCATCTGCAGCTCTACTGTGTCCATGAAACTTAACTGCTGAGTGAACTACAGATATCAGTAAGGCTGCATATGGACTCTTGTAGCACATTCACTGTTGCTATCTTTTGCCCATAAATGTTATTCTTCAAGGTCCCCCATAGGTGAAAGTCCAGAAAAAGGTGGGTCTGGAGACACTGATAGGTAGTCAGTGGCACCTCTTCTAGTTACCTTTCAGTTAAAGTGTGCTGGTGGTCACTTTGAACACATTTTCTTGGGTACTCAGCTCCCTAGTCTTCATTCAGAAGAAGAGCAAGGTTGAGCCATTGAAACATAAAGTAGGCTATACACCCTGACATATAGTGGTTTCAATGCTAAGGTTTCGTTCTGTGTGTAGATTCCAGAGTTCATGCACATGCACATGATGCGTTTCGTTTAATAATTCAGCTAGTTTGCAGTAAATAAGATAGCATTCACCATAATGGCTGAGAACGACAGGTGAGTGGGTTCTCTTTTCTTCCCTTAGCCCTCAATTCCCTGTAAAACCAGCGCCCAAGAAGACATGTCACATAATATGTACATAGTTTTGTATCCTTCTGTATTTTTTGAAAGTTAAAATTTTCATTTAATGATTAATGCCTTGTATTTAATTTAAAAAAGCAGTTTGATATTAATTACTGTTAAAAAAATCTGATGTGTTCCACTCACATGACTAGCTGTTTTACAAACTTCTTACAAAACATTATTCTTTTTTCTGCTCCATGTTAATCAAGATAAGGATATAAACTATTCTAAAGTGATAGTCAAATGTTTTAAAATATGTTGCTATGTGATTGTCATTGGAATTTGCTTCTTTGCAGGGCCAACAGCAAAACAAAAGAAACTCGGAAATTTACTGTTTGAAAAAAGTATATGTATTTTAGAATTGATAACCAATAACATAGCAGCACCATAATAAGTGGTTAGACCACTCCTAGCCTGCCACCTAGGCAGCTAGGGTTTGGTCCCCAGTGCCCACATATGTGATGTGCAATTTGTGGTGGACGAAACAGCATCTGGGTGGGTTTTCTCCAGATCTTTCGGTTTGCCCTGCTGCTTACTCCACTAATTGCTCCATCATCACTTTTCCTATCATTCATTTCGCTTGCATTTCATATCATACACTTCCTCAGGCCAACCACTCATTCAGCTCGCTCCCCAACAGGTCTCTTACCCTAGGCATCTGCTTGTAAGTCCTAGGGGGTGTCAGTCCTACATATGGGGAGGGTTAACTGACTATATAAAGATTAAAAAAAAAAAAAAAACTAATAACAAGGAATAATCTGGAAACAGTTTGACAACAAAAATGTAAAGGACATCAATTGTGAGTTTAGACAAAAGCTACTTTTTTTGTCTATCTCTTACGGTTTAGCAGTTATGCAAAAGTCATTTAGAATGAAGAGGACTTCAGAGGCTATTCTCAGGAAATTTAAGATAGGCATTTTATGTCTTGTAAATATCTTTAATATACAGTATTTTAATCAAAATCATCAGGGCCATTTTTGATAAAATTAAAATTTTCAAAAATTTGTCCATGTAAAGGGTAGTTTGGGTTGCGGGATTTTCTTGAAAATCTTTGTGTCATATCCTTGGGAGATATAAAATTAAATACCAAGTTTGGTACTTCAACAGACTTTTTGTTTCCGAGTTATGCTGTCCACATACATACATGCATTCATATGCACACATAAGACCTTTTTCCAAAAGGTTTTGGATTCAGGAGGTGTCAAAACATATATTCCTGGTGAAATCTCAGTATCAAACTTTTTGGTGGAATACAATATCTTCTCTACCTACATGTACATCATACATATATCCTAGAGAAAGTAAAGATGAAGTTTTTATGCAATGTTTTCTTACTGCATATTTAAGGTACTAAAATGCCAAACAAAAATTATAAAGTAAAACCAAGAGGAAAAAAAAATTGAATGTGCTCCATTCACATGACTTTCTCTGGCAGTTCTTCAAAGAAACTTTTCTTAGAAAAGGCTATTCATTTTATCTTCATCATGCTAATTAAAATGAACATTAGCAGAAATGATCTTAATACTTGCCTCTTTGTAAATAGAAAGCAAATAAGAGAATAATAGTGATAGTCAAATCTTATAAAAGTTGGTCAGTATGTGAAAAAATTGAAATTTGGTTCTCTTTGCTTGCTAGGAGTAAACGAAAGAGAGATGAAAAGAAAGATGACCTCCCTTTTGAGAAAATTTTAAGTAGCTTAAAACTGAAACCAGTAACATGGAATAACTCAGAAATAGTTAACTCAAAAAAAATGAATGACATAAATTGTGTGTTTTAATGAGATCTACATTTGTGCAATAAGCTTTAGTCTATCTCTGCCAGTTTACCACTTACACAAAATTTATACATGTCATTCAAAATAGAGAGGTCTGCAGAAGATATTCCCATGAAATTCAAGTTATACATTTCATTTGTCATAAAATATATTAAGATACCATTACCTATTTTAATCAAAATCATTAGAGCCATTTTTGAGAAAATAAAAATGTTTTATATAAGTTCCATGTAAAGGATAGTTAGGGGCTGGTGGTTTTCCTGAAAATCTTCATGTCACATTCTTGAAAGATACTGAACTTATATACCAAGTTTGATATTTAACCAACTTTTCGTTTTTGAGTTATGCTGTCCACAGACAATCACATATATACAAAGATCTTTTCCTAAAATTCCGTTTTTGGATTCAGAGGATGCTAAAGCATGTATTTCCATAAAATCTCGGTATCAAATTTTTGGGTGGAATATAATACCTTGTCTATCTATTGTGTACAGTTTACATGTGCTAGAGAAAGTAAAAAGGTTTGCAGAAGTTTAAAGAATTGCTTTATATGATGCTTCAAGTGGTAGTTGTCTGTTGATTCTTGAGAACATTACTCTTAAAATATTATTCATTATAAATGTAAAAAGAAGCTAGTAAAAGTGAAGAATAACACAAATATTAATATAAAAATAATAGTTGCAACAAATCTTCACTTATCTTTTGGAATCCTTGCCTGGACTAGTTGCAACTATTATTTTTATATTAATATTATTCATTAGTTATTTTTCCTGATTTTTTTCCAAATGTAAAAAAAATTTGCATGCATTTTCAAAATTAATACTTTTTTAAAGTCAAAGTTTTCACATGATCATTAATCCCTTGTATTTAATACAAAGAGCAGTTTATTATCAATTATTTAACATTAATTACCATTACAAATGAAGTTTCTCTGTTGTACGATTTTCATACTAAGTGTATCTGATGTTCTAAAAATGTCAAACAGAAATATGATATTAAAATAAAACTAACAAGGCAAGAAAAAAACTGCAGGTCAAAGAATGGCTTTAAATGGCACTTTCAGTAGTAGTTCAAAGTTTAAACTCTAGAATCTTAAAATGTCAATGCACAAGAATCAGCAATTTAAATAACTAATTTTAAAAGGCATTTTCAGTTGAGGTTCAGAGTTGAAACTTGAGAATATTAATCTAAAATGTTAATGAATAAGAAAAAACAAAACAACAACAAACATTGAAGATTTTAAGCCATATCGAGGTACCTGGTGCCCTTAAATGACATCAAGATATTCAGTCCATTAAAGGCAGCATAAATGTAACAATGCACATACTATGTGCACACCTTTTCTTGAGCGCTTGTCTCCCTAGTCTTCAGGTAGGTTTCTTGTAATTTCATGAGCATAGCTGAGTGATAACTTTAAGACATGAAGTATGCCATACTCCCTTATGCCTAGTAGCTTCAACGCTAACATTCTGTATGTAGATTCCAGCACTGTGTTTCATTTAATAATTCAACTAGTTTGCAGTAAATTAGATAACCTATTCACCATAATGGCTGAGGGCCTCAAAGAAATGAGCTTTCTTTGGTGACAGCACTGAGGAAAGACAGTCAGGCAAGGTCTTTTTCCCTCTGGCCCTCATTTCCCTGTAAATCTAGTGCTAGAGTTGCCAACTCTCCCAGGATGGCTGGGAGTCTCCTGAAATTGAATGGAATCTCCTGGCAGTGAAATGAAATCTCCCAGAATTATGTGATATCTCATTATTCCTTTATTATTATTTATACTGTTATAAAGTACAATTATTTCAGCCGTTATATGCAAGGGTTAGCAGTGCATAGAAGGAAGTAGTAATTTTTTTATGTGTGTGCCGGCAGTGTTAAACTTGGGAGGGAGAAGGGAAACCAATTATTGCATTAACATCAAGTCACCAGTCTTGCTAGATTTACAAATAGAAAAAAAATAAATAAATAAAAAAAATTAGTAATTATTAGCAGTTTGAGGTCTTTGAGTCGGGACTTTGGCAGTGGTTGTAGTCATAATTTGATTCTTGTCATGGCTAGTTCATTGGGAGTAGAAATGAAAAATATGTTTAACGATGCCTGGAAAAGTTCATATGGCTCGTTTTTATTAATTTTTCTAGCTTTACTGTTATGTTTAATTTTCTCCCAAAATTCAGAGTTTAGAAGTTGGTAAGCCTCTCTAGTGCCCCAGTAAAAGTAAGTGCATAGTATTCATCATACAGATATTTGAAGGAGTTGAAGGCAGTCAAGTTCATTAGCAACTCTTTTCTCTATATATTTAAACAGAAATAGCTTATGTAATTTGAGTACTTTTAAACTACTCAGTTGATGAATACAAAGATATATATGTTGTGGGCATTATGGTGGATAGGCAAGGTAAGCTGCTGAAAGTAGATAAAAAAGCATATATTCCCTTGACATTTCACATCAACTGAAACTAATGTTATCCTGCATGACAAAATTTTTTGTCTGAAAATGTACACGGATTGTATTCAAAGCACACAAATCACATTATTAGTAAAACTACAGCACTTGTCCACTGGTCTTTGTGCAGGACTTTTCTGGCATTGTAAATGTGGGAACAACTGCAGTGTCAGTTTGTGTGAGCTTGGTGGTTGCTACTTCAGTAATCTTTGAAGGTCCTGGCACTGCAGCCATGCCACTGGTAGAGGTAGATGTTGTTGGAATGCTGAGAGGCTTGAGAATGCTTATCTGATCCATCTTGAAGCCGATAGGAGAAATAAACATGTTGAGACCTGCTGCCGTAGCTCTATCCAAACCCATCAGCGAGGAGGTTGATGGAAACTTTCCTGTGGCAAACAGGGCACTGGCAATGTCTGACCCCATGACCAGGTTACCACTGGGTCCCACACCAACTGTTACAGAGGGACTGGTTGCTGACGGGGAACTAGCAACAGGACGTACACAGGTACTTGCAGGGATCACATTTGGCACAAGTAGATTGACAGCTGAGGTTGTAGATGTTGAAGGGGTAGTGATGGCAATTGGAACTTCTGGGGTGCTGACAGTGCGTCCGTTTTCTGAACCAGGGCACACTAGATCCTTGATGAAGCTCCACAGGATTCCATCACTCTGATCTCGGGGAAACTTTGAGCTAAGTGTAGTCTGTAAAACACATAATTCAAGAATCAGCTTAGATTTATGCTCTAATCTGTCTTAAAAGTTGTTACTAGATGTGAATTAAATCTCAACTATCCTAAAAGGGTAGACATCCCTATCAGGTTGATTTGACTATTATGAATAGAGCCCTCATTCTTATGTAATTACATACTTTACTCCTTTATATGCGTACATATGCAAAAAGAATGTTTTTACAAATTGAAGCATGTGCATTGTATACTAAAGTTTCATTTTACATAATCATACATAAAAGTGCATATTTAGGCCTTTTTTTCTTAATTGTTTAATACATTTAAATTTTCTTTCTTTCTATATTTTTCTTTCTTTAAAAATCAGAATAGTTGGAATCAATGCATCTCAAAAGCTCCAGATATCTGAGAGAAATCCCAGCTACTCTGCTTTCCTCACTATAAGCAAGATCCTCAATGGTGAAGAGTTGCAGCCTCCAGAGGGCATACCTAAAGAAAAACGGTCTTGTACACACAGCACAAATAGTATTAGACATCAAATTTCTGATTGTCTGTACGGGCATTTATAGGGTGTCTTCTGATATCCGCCGGCCGCTCCAACAAATCTAATTGGGGAAGGAGGAGGGGTTATAGCTTACACATTACCTAATCTCGTTTCCAATTGAGTAAGGTGACTATTCCTATTAGTGAATAAGTTGAAAAACCCAGCATAGGTATGCTCTATTGGTTCGATATAAAACACTCACCTGCAAGATGACAGTATCAGCCAATAAAATAAAAACATGACATAATAAAGTACCCTACAAATGGTAAGGAATGCAGTGTATGGAACAAGACAGTGCCGGTTTCTTTCTGTGCCTTGTGTACAAGCACAGTCCTGTGATATCTTGAGATGTCGAATTTTCTGATCAGAAGAATGTCATTTACACCAAAAAATGTGGAGAAGGTCTTATTGTGCACTGTGCTAGGAAATAAATCTGTTACTCATTCTTAATTTATTCAATTAAGCTTATGAAGATTGATTATTTTTTGTGTTTTGTTCCTACTCATTTAATGAACAACATTCTAAGTTTTACTATTATATTGGTAATGTTGGTAAGTTTTACTATTATATTGGTAATGTTGTTATACTTACGTTCTACGGAGGGTGCTCTACTGTTAGAATCAGCTGAAAAATTCAATGCCACAATCAGGATTTGACACAATTCTGCCACTTGCAACCAAATGGAGAGCAAGAGAATCATGTTCAAATCTCAGCTGTGCCATTGAAACTTTAGCTGAGGCTAACAGCAAAACTTTTTAAGTATTCATGAAGTGCTACGAAAACTATGAAGGTAACATTTTTGAATTATTTAAAATAACAAGTAAGAAGTATTATAGATCAATAAATGTGGCAGTACAAGCAATGACTGATGTGAGAAATAAATTAATTTTCATTTAAAATCATGACTTCTAATATAATTTTAAATTATATGTTATATATTCATAATTACATATTTCATTTCATGTTAATACATATCTTTTTTATAATGGGCTTTAATTGTGAAAAACTATTTGGCTAATTTGAGGCTGCAGATTTCAATGCCAACAGTCACACAGTTGGAAATGTGCCCCCCCCCCCCCCCCATTTCTGAAATGTCCACACAGAGGTTACATTTTACAACTTCAGTGCTATGGATGCACATAGCAGTCTGATAGTATCATTTCAGTTAGGGAATGCAAATAGATGATTGATGCACTGTGTATACTTCTATTCAGACCTTACGTTCACATATGAGGTTGTAAACAGAATTGGGTTGGGGGGAGTGGGGGTCCTCTCCATACTATCATATCAAGGGGGCCTTTCCCATTATTTCAAGTCGTCAGAACTGCAAGAAGGGTGAAGGCCAATTTTACAACCTCTTGTAATGTGGATGTTAAGGCCTGAATAGAAGTAAATTAGAGTCTGTTAGTTTATTTCACAAATGATTACAAAGTAAAAGTGTTAAAATCAATTACCCTATTATTTTGCAACAAAGCTTCACTCATCTTTTTTTTAAATCTAGGTAATTTAAAAACCAAAGTAAAGGAGCATTTTAGAAATATTAAATACAAACAAATTGATAAATCAGCTGTAGTATTTTTGTTAATTTAATCATGAAATAAAACCAGAAGTTAAATTATAAAAGAATTTACATTGTCCTATAGATTTAATGATTTGGGAGAAAATATTTACTTTAAAGCTAGAGATTACACAATGAATTTTGAAATAATGCCAATCATTTCTGATAAAGATTTGTTTTAGATGGCATTACTAAACCAAACAATTTGTTACATGGCAGTGACATTAACAATGCAAATACACAAGAGAAAAAACTAACAATGAAATCAAGATTTTAAAAAAATGAGTGAACTACTGTCACAAAATATTTTATAGACTCTATATATTATAGTATTTATAAAATGTATATATTTGTTTTGCTGCTACTAACTTCAATGTTATATGAAATTTCAACAACCAAATTGTAATGAATTTTCTGAAATTTTCACTCTTTCTCTTTGCTGCTACACTTTAAATAAGGCTCGCTCAATCATACCTTCAGTTTGTCGAGGTAGGTAATGTTGGCTTTGAATTTGTCAGCAAATTTTATGAAGTCCTTCTCATTCTGGTAGAAGCTGGCACATCGTTTCTGAGAAAAAAGAGCAATTTAACTATTATAAAAACAAGTTGCCTGACTATTAGAGCTCATAAAATAAAACATTCTACTTACAAAGTCATAAAGTAATCTAAATGCTTAAAACACATTAAAAAACTCAAAAAGAAAAATATATTTGATGCATGCATATAACTTCTACTACCAATGACAAATAGCCCTTATACAGCAGAAAAAATTGCTCCGGGGACTTATTTCAGTAAGCGCTCCCTGGGTCCTGAATCACTGGTCCTCCAGGTTTTGGGGGTTGGGTTAGGGTCAACAGCCCACCATAAAACCACATTTGTTATCCTTTGTGAGTGTGTCAGACATTTTCAGGAAAGTTTGACAATCACTGATTTGGAGGCTTTCTAACAGCTGGGAATCCTACCTACAGAAGATAGAGGTGTACCACAAAGTGATGCTAAGCTAGCTGATATCAGTCTTATTTTTTAATCTGCCTGGTGGAGGACGGTATGTGACTGCATGTAATTGACATATTTGTTTTACTTAATCAAATGGAAGATTTTTCAGAAGTAGAGACGATTGTGTCGTCATTGGAAGAATATTCCAAATCAGAAGATACTTCAAGCATATCTTGACTGTGTTTGTCAGGGAAGTTATACTGCAGAAGAGGTGGAAGACTGAGGGGGAGAGAGAAAATGCAACAGATATGGCTGCAGCTAAGGCAGCAAAAATTGGAGATTGTTTTTACAGTGAAGTTACCAGACTAGCCAATAATAAGAGTTACAGCAATGTACATAGGCCAGATAGAATTAAAGCCAGGCTGATGTAAAGGGAAAGAATGATGGTAGTGTTGCTGACAGAGGGTTACTTTGACTGCCAACCAAACTGTGCTGGACTTGCCCGACCTGTGCATATTGAGATTGGAGATTTTCCAGAAGCAGCATCTGATGCGGATATAATTTAATAAACCACAGTTGTGCACTGGAATTCAATGCATCATTGTGTAAGTTTTACTTTTTATTCCTCAATGTTACTGTGTTGAAACATTATTGCTACAAGGAAGTTTCTTGGATGATACTGTCTTTTGAACCGGGCCTATCAGCAGTATTGTACAAATATGTTCATGCAGGGCTACTTTTGTTTTACTATAATCTGTGAGATTTCTATTGCTTTAATTTCATATTCTTTTGTTTGCTGCTCCTGTCTTTGTACTTCCAGTGTTTATCTATGCGATTGCTTTGACTGTATTGTGTTTTTATTCCAGAATGTGAATAAATACTGTTACAGCATACTGATCTTGATGATCTTCAATTTCTACCCTACCACAAATATGGCAGTGATATAACTTCTTTGGTAGCAGACATTCATCATGTGCTGCTTCCAAGAAATGCCCTTGTTGGAATGGATTTGGAGTGGGGATTGTGCAGTGTGGATGTGTAATGGCAGAATGCCTTTGGAGACTAAGAGCATTGAGCAAATTGTCCAATTTGCTGATAGTATCACAGGCTATTTTCTGAATGTCACATTAAATTGCTTTAGCCAAATAATTCCTTAACACTTTCCTTTAATTCCAACTTAGGTGAATTGTAACCATTAGGATAAAATAAAACCTTCTCTCACAAAAGGTAGCATAGATTCACCTCAATATATATAACTGATTGATATTAATATAACAATTAATAAATGTAACAATTCTCCACTTATCTTTTTGAAATCCAAGGACTAGTTTCACAATATAAGGATCTATTGCATCATCAGCTCATTTTCTTTTTGATCTTGTTTATTTACATTGTTATGGTCACTGATAATAGGTGGACTGTGTACTAAGGCATTGCTAACTACTGGAATCAAAACAAATTTGGTTACAGAATCAATTGGTGGTATATTAAAATTCATTGTATAATTTTTATTCTTTATATTAAACATTTTCTCCCAAATCATTAAATCTATGGCTCCATTTAAGTGTTTCAATAATTTAGCATCTGATTTATTTTATGATTAAATTTCGAAAAATGTTCTGCCACAGCTATTTATGAATTTGTTTGTATTTAATATTCCTAAAGAGCTCTTTTACTCTAGTTTCCAAATGATGTTTAGTCCTACCAATGTAAACAAGGTCACAATTTAAACAGTTTCATCTTTTTTTAGAAAAGCCTAATAAATTTGTTATATTGTGATAAATTTGAAGCATGGTGCCATTTGTGATGTGTACAAAAGTGCTCCTTGTACACCTCAATTGTAAGCATGAGCTGTCTGTCATTGCTTTGTTTTCGTGTTTTTAAGTATTTTGACAATATGTGTGTTGTGTGTGATTTCCTTAAGAATGTTGTCTTCTTATTAGTCCACAGAAATACTTACCAGCAAATCACACATTTGTGAAAACTAAATCACATAGACAGGTGTATAGACAATATCAGCAGCATTTTCCTGGTCATCCAGTTCCAGGTAAAGACTCTGTTAGATGTTTGATCAATAAATTTAAGACAACAGGATGATTGCTAAATGCTAAACCAAAGAAGTGAAAACAATATGTTTTAATGGAGGAAAAGCCAGATGAGATTGGTGCTGAAAATTATGAACATTACACAAAAAGTGAATAGTAATTTCATCTGACAATGTCATGAATGTCTCCATGCAGATGGACACCACTTTCAACAACATTTATAACAATGTTAATATTCATTACATATATGATACAAATATTTGTGAGTAATGCAGGAGTTATGGAACAGAAAACCCTGCAATGAGTACACTATATGCAGAGCATGCATTCATGCTATCTGTGGCCTTAGCATAAAAGAGATGGTATAACCATGCATTATCTTAAACAATTTCATATAATTTGTTTGAAGAAGCTTAGAGAGTTTTCTTACCATTTCATTGACAGCATCCTGGGAAAGAAATTGATCTTGGACAACACTGTAGCTCATAAGCATGGGTTTACCATACTCTAAAGGCTTGGTCTCTGGAGGTGGCATTACCCAGTAGCTTACAATTGATGATTCCAAACTTGGTGTATCTGGATTATATGGTGCTGTGAAAAGAATTCACCAAAGTTTAATTTTTTTTAATTTTTGGAACCAAGCATTTAAGTTTTGGTGGATTTCACTATCACTTCTAACACTCCCCCCCCTCAAAATGTAGAAACCAATAAAGTAAAGTAACTGATAAAACTGGTAATTGTACCAGTTAAATTATGTTCATATAAAAACCATACAAATTTCTTTTAAGTATTTTATACTTAGGATGAAGATGTTGTGAAATAAACTCTGGAGTGTAAATGTTTAGTTGGCAGCAGTGCTTTTCAATGCCTTCTTGGTCAGCTGTTTGGATGATGTTACATATATTTTTAATATATTAGGAAAATGTTCAACTTTATGAGAATAAATTAAGGATTGGGCAAAATATAATATATTATAAAATATGAGTATATAAGTGCACAAGTCGATTGGATCTCCAAATTATAAAAGTTGTATCTGTTACAACACACTTAACAATACAGTGCTATTCTCATAGCTGGAGCTGAAAATGACTTCTTTTCATGTTCAGGCATACCGTATATCTCTCCAAATTCTGGAGTATTTATTTAAAATGTTGTTAATGATAATTTCAGAATTCTGGGTTGTGATTCCACAAGATTTATTTCTATGCACCTTTTGCTTCAATAACCCCCCCCCCCTGCTCTAAAAGAAGAAGTTAGTGATGGTTTGAGAGTTCTTGGCAGCCAAACATCTTATAAAATAATTTGGTATCCAAACATCCTTTTATTTCCCTCATTTTGACTGTTGAAGTATCAAGGCTAGTTCACAATAGTAGGAACACAAATGATAAAGCTACAACATGTCTATTGCATCGTAAGTTTTCTTCACAATTAAATGGCACCTTATCCAAGTCTAAGGATAGATATCAAAGACTTGGTCAGCATATTGGATTCATACTGTGAGTAGAAGCAGTGAAACCTCTAAAACAGAACTTGTTTGTTTAGTGTATTTTTTATCACATGTTTCCATTTTACAAAAGGGCTGTATTTTAACAAAGCAAAATAAAAAAATTGTGATTGTAGAAGATTACAATGATGGAAAAATTTAAAACAGAAGCCTGTAATTAAAAACTAGATTCAAATGCAGGCTTTACTGTGTTTTCAACTTAATGTAATAATTGAAGTACAACCTCTCCTACTCTCTCGGTCTGCACATATCAGTCAAGATGCATTGTCGCAACTTCTTCACAAGAGAACAATGTATAATCTTCTTTGCAGCCTGAATCAACTCCAGGCATTCTGGAACATTCTTGAAAGCTACAAATTCCTAAAGGTCACTCACAGCAGATAAAGCATCTTCAAACGTGGGTATTTTTAGCTCTATTGCCATCGTCCACATTCATTTCATCTTTTACTCCACAACTGCTGTTTTCGGCAGCAGTATTTCTTGCACTTTGAATATCTTCAGTTGTGCGAAGTTCATTATCAAAGTTAACTACTTCCTCAGCTTCAGCTGGCAGATTCCCTTGCTTACAGAGATCTGAAATTTCCCATAAAATTTCCTCTATAACATCTTGTGTATCTGCCGCTGCTTACGCAGGAAACCCAGCTTTTCAGAAAAACTACTACACTGTTTTGGGGAGAATTTTCTTCTTTGCATGATGGATCCAGTTAACAGCATCGGGGATGTTAAGCTGAGAAACATAGGTGCAGATGTTAATTTTAGCAACAGCCTGCAATACAAACTTCCTGTAGAAGGGTTTAAGTATACAAATTACACCCTGAGCCATTGGTTGTGTAATTGAAATTGTGTTGGAGGGAAATAGGCTAACTTTACATTAGACAAATAATCTTACGACCTTGACTTTTCATTCTACTTGACACTTCTTAATAGCCACTCTTCCATTATAGCACAGGTCATCCAGGCTTTTTTATTAAATCTCCAATTGACTGGAAGGGAATTATGATCCAGGTGTCGGAAGGGCCTTGGACATACTGATTTTCCAATCACCACAGGTTTATCAATTTCACCAGCCATGTTAGCACAAATAAATAACTATCTTTCTTTAAGGAGCTTGCCATCCATGCATTTATCACCACGTACAGTCAATTTCTTTGAAGGCAACATTCCGAAACACAAACCTGTTTCATAACCATTATACACATTTCTAGGTTCATATCCAGCAACTAGATCTTCAACCTTCTCTTTCCAGTCTGCATAACAACATTTGCTTCACCATACACAGTATTAAAACAATGTTATGGTTTTTTGAAACTCTTGGGCCACCCATTGGACACTTCGAAATTATGCTTGCCTAATTTTTTTTGCTGTCTCTAAAGCTTCAGTCTATACCAATGGTCTAGAAATAGGGATTCCTTTGGTGTGTGCACTCATGAACCTATACCTTGAATAGGTAAGGTCAGACTGAAAAATTCAATGCCATAGCTGGGATTTCAACAACGGATCTCCTGGTCTCTAGTCGGTTGCTCTTCCACTGAGCTACCTTGGCAACATGCCGGCAGAGCATTGAATTTCTCAACTGACTCGCATGTTTCCCATTAAACCACAAGGTGCTCTCAAATTATTTTGAGATGACAACCCCAATGGCGATTTACAATGTTGCAAGTACTTTAAGTCCCAGGATTCATAGTATAGCCAACTATTATGGTCAAGGGATTTGATTTAATTGCTTTTTTACACACAAGTCGCATGTAGGACAGGAGTTGGATAGTTAAAGTCAGTCTGCAGAATTCAATGCCTTAGCTGGAATTTGATCCACAGATATCCCGGTCTCTGGCTGGTTGCTCTTCCACTGAGCTACCATGGCAACATGCCATCATAGAATTGAATTTCTCAACTGACTTGCATGTTTCCCAGTAAACCACAAGGTGCTCTTAAATTATTTTGAGATGTCAACCCCAATGGCAACTTACAATGTTGCAAGTAATTTAAGTCCATGGATTCATAGTATAACCAACTATTATGGTCAAGGGTATTGCTTTAATTGTTTTTCTCACACAAGCCATGTGTAGGACAGGAGTTGGATAGGTAAAGTTAGAGAGAAAAATTCAATGCCACAGCCAGGATTTAAACCACAGATCTCCCGGTCTCAAGTCAGTTGATCTTCCACTGAGCTACCATGGCAGCATGCCGGCATAGCATTGAATTTCTCAACTGACTCGCATGTTTCCCAATAAACCATAAGGTACTCTCAAATTATTTTGAGATGATGCCAACGGCCACTTACAATGTTGCAAGTACTTTAAGTCCTGGGATTCATAGTATAGCCAACTATTATGGTCAAGAGTGTTGGCTTAATTGTTTTTTTCACACAAGCCATGTGAAGGACAAGAGTTGGATAGTTAAAGTCAGACTGAAGAATTCAATGCCACAGCCGGCATTTAAACCACTCTTCTATTGTCCTGGGGTTCATTCACTGTCATAGTACATAAGGCAAAAAACCTTACTGGACTTGCCTTTGTTTCCTAATTACTTCATTACTGCGTTAAGTGTAATTGTGTAGTTACTAAGGTAGGAAGCAAATATTTACTTACAGCATATGACACCAACGCAGGGAGTATAGCTTGCATCACTGTTGCCCTTCATGCGAATCTCATAATCAAGCTGAGTATCAATGTCCCTTAGAGTTGGGGTAGCTGCAGCAAAGGGATGAGAATGATACCATCCTACAAGAGTCAGATGGCGTTGATCAATGGCTCGGTAAATGTCAGCTTCTACAAGAGGGGCCAACTCTCTGTCTGCCAGTCGAGAGCGACATGGAAATGCATGTGTGATGGCTAGATCTGCAAGTGAAAGTAATGGAAATAACAGTATCACATTAGCTGGTAGCAAACATCAAATACACTTTAGTATCTCTGTCGCTTACCTAGAGGAAATATTGCATTACACTCAAAATTTTGATACCAAGAGTTCACCATATAAGTTTGAAACTCCCTGAATCCAAAAAAAGACATTTTTAGACAGTTGATGCTAAAAGTAGGTCTTTTACCAAATGTCAGTAGTGTTAATAGTAGAAATTTCTGCCACTCAGTATTATAAAATTATAACACTCTAATTTAGCCAACTTTGGTTTATGCATACACAACCTTATTCAAGTATGCTATGGCTCTGAAAGCTTGTATCAATCAATAAAATGGCGGATGATTTGAATGTCGTGAACAAGGAATCTGCTGAACCAGATGAAATTATGCAAGCAGCAGACAGAGTAAAATTACAACTACTACCAAAAAAGTCAAGAAATCAGTATGACATAGGTTTATTATTTTCACTGCCTCCATTGAATAGAATGTTTTCATTCTGTATGAGTAAGTCATCATGTTGTCAGCACTGATGCTAAGCAAGTTAACTGGATATCGCAGACCATTAAGATTAACTTCGTGAAATAGGTCAAACAATCTGTTTATAATTATAACATGTCTATAAATATTGAGAACTGTTTAAAAAAAGTGTATGACACACATGTTACAATTATTTTATATTCTTCATAGGATTATGAAACTCGGCCTATGGCCTTGTTTTACAAGCTTCCTACTCACAATATAAAACACCATTTTTACCACTTGTATCATAAATAATTATTTTAGAAAACTGTGTGTGTGGGTGTGGGTGTGGGGGTGTGTACAGCAAAATTAAAAACAAAAAGCTGGTTAAATTCCAAACTGATGTTTATATGGTATCTTTCAAACATGTAACAAGAAGATTTTCAAGAAAAAACCTCCACCCCAAAGCACCAGATTTTTCAAAATGTTTAAATTTCTTAAAAATGGCTTTAACAATTTTGATTAAAATACTATACTTATATTTAAGATATTTACAAGATAAATAAAGTATATAACTTGAATTTTTTGTGATTAGCCCATAAAGCCCTCTTCATTCAGAGGGAATTTTGTATAATCTTGCATAACTGGTAAATGCTAAGTAATAGACAAAAATGTACTAAACAAAAAACTTGGATCTCTTAAAAACACACAATTTATTTCAAATAACATTTTTGAGAACTCGTTTATTTATGGCTTTCAGTTGTTTGTTGGGATTGTCTGTAAAGAATATGGCATTTTAAGGGCAGTACATATGCTCAGTACTTAAATTGACTATTGCAATTCCCTTTCTATTATGAAATGTGTAAGAAGTAAAATGAAGTACTTAGAAAAATAAACTTTTGTAAGAATAGTTTGTATATTCGCTAATAAACCATAGAGGATAGAAAAATCTTATGAATGTAACATGTTACTTTATTATTTTACTACTGAAAAGATCAATGAAGCACTTGTTTGCAAGGTGTTACATTCACCTTATAGTTTCAAACTGTAGTTTCTTGTGAAAAAGCTAGAATAACACTATAGTTCTGGGTCGGAAGTGCTAAGATCAATGCCACTTATGAATGCTGATGGCTTTTGTAGCACAAACTAATGGACTGCAAACAATTACAACCTTCACATATCTAACCTATGTAATAAAAGTTTGCCTTTGTTGGTAAAGAAGGGAAGAATTATTTTTTTTAATTACTATAGAAACTTTTAGTTCTTGTAATCACTTTTAGTGCACAGTCACTAGTTGCGTCCAGAAGAACTAAATCTGCTTACTAATCATTTTGAGTAGTGCTCATGGGGGATATAGACAAGGTATAATATAAATCCAAAAACATGTTTTAAGAGAATACTTTGATCAGTATGCTTCCATGTTCATTATTATTGAGTACCTTAATAGTGGATTGATTGCAAAAGTATATAGCACTCTGTTATGGTATACAATGAACTGTTTTACTCACAGGATCCGGTTAGAAAAGAATATCCAGGAATGGTAATTATCCTGTTCCAGCTTGTAGTAAATTCATGTTAGATTTAGGATATTTTTATCTTAGAGATTCCAGAATATTAATACAGCTGTGGGCCATACAACAAAGAAGTAATAGGCACATCTCAACCAAAATGAGTTTGCAGATGTTCAAAATATGGCAACACTTTCTCCATAAGTATCACTTAGAGCTGACAACAAACTGCTTGAAACATGTGGAACGCGTAAATCAAAATAAGCTAAATTAAAGTGTCAAAATGATTCACCAATACTCCGCTTAAGTATTATGAAAGTTTCGCTGTATTAATTCCATTATACATAATGTGTGCTCAGTACAATGTTTTATTGAGTAAAGTCTTACTATGAGCATTGACATCCCAATGGCCAGCGAGGTACCCCACCACTTCAGAAGTTGTGAGATGGCAATGGAAGTCCATAACCAGCACAGCATTGGTTGCCATGGATACAAGAAATGGCTGGATCTTTCCCAGTGTTGAAAATGAGGTACTTTCCACAAGAATGTTGGGGTCACTGTAAATAGTGATAGTTGTTAATCATGTTCTGGAATTGGACATTGTCAAAATAACTTGAGAGTTACATATATATTTCTGATACATACTGGTTCATCATCCTACTGCCAAGTACATTGTGCTTAACAATAATCCGGGGCATGGGGTTGGGCACCAGCACTTTATCTTTCTCCATGTCTTCATCTGAATAAAAAAATGCATAAAATAGTTATTTACATACAACTAAGATTATATAAAGTTATAATCTTGCTGAATAAACAAGCAACAGAATATACTACTACAGCAGTTTTATGTGCAAGGAAAGTGTGCCACACTATTGCTAAAGGTGAGACACTGTCCTCAAGGGAGGTTAGACAGAGATGATAGTTCCTTTCCTAAACATAAAGATTTAATTGCCTTAGTATATTTTAAAAATAACAAACATAAAAAAAATCATGACATAGAAGTTTTAATAAGGGAAGTATTGTATTCCACCCAAAAATGTTAATATTGAATTTGACTAAATATATTTCTTTTGGGGGTATTCATAGCATTATCCATTTCAGAAATATTCACTGTTGTTCATTTGAATGTTCCAGTATTTCAAGAAATACATTTTTAAGTATCAATCTATTGTTTCTCCTGAGTTTGGTTTTGGTTTAGGTTTATTGAAGTACTAATAAAATGTATATTATACAATATGTATCTTGTGCTGCCCACTAGAATATGACCCAGGCCACCTTATTAGTTGGCAGTCCAGTTTAAGTTATACAAAAAAAGAACATCTCACTGTAACTACCACAACTACTAAATGCCCATGAACTATAATTCTTCTCTGTTAACAGTCCATTTTCATTTATTTTTTCTAAATATTGTCCCAATACTTTACAGTTTTTATCTATAATTTATTTATATCGAATTTCCTATTTATTTTTGACCATATATTTTCTTTTCTCCATTTCTCAGTTTTCTTACAATCAAAAATTATATGCTGAACGTCTTCCTTTCCCCCACATAATGAACATTCACCTTGTTGGTGCCTGTTCCGTTGTCCTTTTAGTCTCCATATTCCTGCTCTTAACCATGCTATCCCCATCCTTTCTTCCTGGCTAGTGTTATCTGTATATATTTTTCTTTCCCAGCTATTTTTATGGGCGCATAAAATGCAAATGATCTCTTCTCTGATAGATGATTAAACAATTTTTTAATTTCTATATCTTCAAAACTTTTTCTTGCTGTCTTCCAAAAACCTTTATAATTTGTTTTTCTTTTCCTCCAAATATCACCTAAGTCATTATTTTCTATTTAAATTACTTACCCAACTTGTACTTTGTAAACTTGTTTCTTGGTTCTCCTAAGTTCATGTAAAGGTATGCAGCATAAAAACGGGCATATGCAAGACAGTTGACTGTCGACAAACCTCCTGTATGCTGTGGTGTACTCTTAATACAAAATGCCAACATTTACCTTGTCCTATTGATTCCCACTGACTTTTACATAATACATAGTTTTACATAACTTTTCCCAAATATTCTTTTGAATTCTGGAAATGCTGTATAACCTGTATTTGTTGTCATTGAAACAGTTAGTGGAATGTAGAGCAATGTTTACATAATTACAACAGACCAAATTTTCTTTGGTACCATAATTGTTTAGCAGACTGCAGAGAGACTTTTGTTACTAACAGGGAGGAGACCCTTTAATTCCTTTAATAATTAACTAAAGGCTTAAAGGAACCAACCTGGACAAAAGCCTAATGCCTGACCCCTCACCTTCACACAGTGCAGCTGTTAGTAATCACATATCAATTTTGTTATAATAGAAAGGAAACCCTTTAATTGCTTCTAGAATTTGAAGAATCAAAGGAACCGATCTAAACAAAATGATGTGATGAACTAAAGGGAAGGGCTGCTCTGGTGAGTTATTGACCTGGACTGATATCAGGTCCCTTCTTTTACCTTTCCTATCCAGTCTTGCTTGACTCAACTCTTGTTTTCTTTGACCCCGATGGTATTAGAGTATTCGAGGCCTAGGGGATCATTTCATTTTCTTTCCTGTTCATACCTTTCTTTTCTCAGGTGATGTAACCACCATTTATGGTGCGTAATTTTAAACAGTTACAAAAAGTTAAGCATGAAGAAGATAACATATTACAAACAAAAGGAAAACCATGGGAAAATTTATGTAATAACATAACAAGAATCACTACATTACCAAGAAAATCCTCTGTAGCAACTTTTAGACTCCTGACAGGCCTTTACTGTCTCAATTAACGTTTATTCAGGATTGGTATAGTGAGATCTCCTCTGTGTTCTATCTGTACACTTAGAAGATGTGGATGGAAACCATCTACTCCACTGCCCAACCTTTAGCCAACATAATATGACATCAAAATACTGCAATGCAAAAGAGTGAATGGCTTCACTGCCAAGTGCTCAACATTAGCAACCAACCTAATTGTTTAGCAATACAAACCCTGTGCAGTTTCCAGATAGTACAGAAAACCCTAGCATAAATGTACAATGAAATAAGGGTTAAGTTAAGCATTTTAGAAACAGTATCTAGTATGCAACCAACAAGAAAAGTAATCTTGTTGTTAATTATAACATATTGGTTTATTCAATTCAGATGTTTTGTTAGAAAAAGTTTTCTTGCTTTTCTTATTTAGTATAGTAATAAAATTGATTGAACATACAATGAAAATACAGCAAAGCTTTCCTACTTAAGGGTTACTAAAAGCTTTTTGCATATGTATTTACATACTTTGTTTTTATTGTTCCATTTATACCCAGCCTTTAACTCCATGGTCATATCAGCAGCATTTACCTGGAACATTTGCCTATAGACAATAGTGTTAACTCTTGTAAACTCCATGCAGAATACCATGTGCTGGTATTTCAGTATGCCCACCAATTCATGCGGTCCATTGGAGAGTTGTGTTTATCCTTAATGTCCAGCTTATAGCTTACTGTGATCCAGATTTTTAGATATACAGAGTGGAAGGTGAATAAGTGCAAATATTTGTATCAGCATTTGAGGACAATGTGTTGATCCAGTATTTGCAGTTTTTTTCACTATTTTCTAAAGTTATGTTTATGTGGAAATTTCACTATGTTTTTAGGAGCATGCTGGTGTGTTTTTTTTAACTCGCATAAACATATGATTTTTCAAAAGATTTTTATCTGCCCTTGAAGAAGGCTTGGAGTCAAAAGCTCCACCATTAAGGATTCCAGAGTTGGAGAAGAATACAATTTTATTAAGGGAATTGGGAATACCCTATTTTACAAATGTAAAATTAAAATCTTAAAGTCCCAGTTTCTCAGTAATTCTTGAAAATGTTGTGTTACATTCATGAAACCTTAATAATGAAATATAAACATGGATATTATATTTCAGCTGATTTAAAACAATACAATATTTTAGAAGGTTTTTATCTTTTAGTTATTTTTCAAAATATCTCATATTAAAATTGTACAATTATATAAAAAAATTATGCTTCAAAGTTTCATTTTTCTAGGTGTCATAGTTCCAGAGAAAATGGGGTGTTTTAAGAAAAAAATTTAAGTTTTGAAAAAAATGTATTTAAAGTAAATAGTACACACAGTTAACTCGAACTTTAGCTCCATATGTATTGTCAACAAGGCTTCAAATATTAACATAAAAAAAGAAAAAAAAAATTCTCTGCTAAAAAACCCTAGTGCATTTTTTTTTTCATAAAATAATTATAGAACATTGAAAATACTTGTTTCATTTTTCACAGTTAAAATCATTCAATAGTGGTGTCTGAAGTAACCCTCTATAGTTGTACAAATTTTCTTTCTCCATAATAGTTGTATAGATAATCTATATATCATTCATTTTCATACATTAACTCTGTATCTCCTGTGATACATCCTCTGCCCTGCAGAAATTGTATGGTGTCCCCCATACACCAGCAGTTTTCCTAAAAGCCAGATTATTCATTCAAAAGAACTTTTGGTAAAGCCTAATGAAATAGTCACCTTGAATAGAAATATTTAACCAAAATTTGTTGAAATAGATATTATAGTCTTAATAAAAGAAAAAAAAGTTATTTTTCACTAAGCTAGACCTTTTATACTTGAAAAAAAGGTCACAAGATTGTCTAGTGAAAAACAACAAGCACAGAACTACAAAGTTTGCAATAGCATAATACATTCAGCTGTTCAGCAATTATAGTTGTCAGAAAGCTGAAAGATTAAAAGTGCTACAACATACCAATGCCAATAACTACACTAACAAAAAATTAAAAACATGATGGCGAAATAAAAGGAAAGAAATTGTGGCATGCAGCATAGTTACAAATACACAAAATTACAGTGTCCAAAAATAAGAGGAAAAAAAAACACATACAATAAACACAAATAATGACTGTACACAGCACTTGCCATCAGATACTTCGTTCTCCTTGTTTTGATCTTGCTTCTTTTTCCTAAACCACGTGTTTTTGTATGCATCCAATTTCTTTCCTTTGTATTTCACCTGTGATTTAAGAGAAAGCAATGGCTGGTTACCACTATTGCTGAATTCCAGATCAGTTTTAAAGTTAATAACTCCTTTACTAATGGTTGTACTCCACAATGCCAGTAACCATATTACCAATTTTTTTATTGGCAGAATCATGAATGACCAACAAAATTATCTTGTATTAGAGATTATATTGCATTGCATTAAAATTCCATTATAAAATAATCGTCTAGTAAAATAGAAAAGTACCATAATTTGTGTAAAAATGCCACTTTGGTCACTGAAATACCTAATTAATGAACAACAAAATTATATCAATGAAGAATATGCATCTTGAGAACTATTTCATTAAATCACATGCTTTGTAATTTATCAAAATTGCGCCTGTGAGAACATGTTGCAATAGTTCCTATGGAAATGTATACATTTGACTGGGGTTCAAATCTTTCCAGGTGTGACTGTATTTCTCTTTATGAATCCACTTCTCTCTGTGATGAATATTCAGTTTGAATTAAAGTTGCCATAAGAATCTAAGTTTTGAAAATAAGGTTGTTCTCTCTCATATGAGGCATACATGCATTAATCTAGACTTGGCATCAAGTCACCTTTAAACAATGCACTATCCAAGGGTCCCTACAAAACCAAAGAAATTTGGAGACACAGCTGATCAGTGAAAGCTAATATTATGCATATTTGTATGTTTATGGTATTTATCAGAAAGTTTAAATAAAGTATTAATTTCTATTACTTTTCTTACATGTACTCTGTTCATAGTGTATAGAGAAAGTATTGTATTCCACCAAAAAATTTGATACTGAGATTTCACCAGAAGTACATGCTTTGAGACCTCTGAATCCCAAAAAAAAAGCATTTTTAGAAAAGAGAGTGAGAGTGAGAGTGAGAGTGAGAGTGAGAGTGAGAGTGCGTGTGTTTTTATGCACGTGCTGTTAAATAACAAATTTGATATTTAAGAATAGTATCTTCCAAAGATGTGACACAAAGATTTACAAAAAAATCCCCCCACCCCAAACTACCCTTTACATGGAAATTTTTCTGAAAATTTTGTTTTCTCAATTATGGTTCTAAAGATTTTGATTAAAATACCATGTATTAAAGATGTTTACATGGCAAATAGAATGTATATCTCGAATTTTCTGGGCATAGTCTCTGAGGATCTCTTCATTCTGGATGAGTTTTGCAGAATTTTGTATAACAGTTAAATCATAAGAGATAGACAAAAACTTACAGCACAAAAAATGTAGATCTCGTTGAAACACATAATAAATGCCATATATGTTTTTCTTGTACTGTTGTTGCTTTCGAGATATTCCTTGTTATTGATTTCAATTTTAAACTAATTAACTCTTCTCAAACAGGACCATGCAAAGTGTATCGAACCTCAATTATTTCACATAAACCACTTTTAAAAGATTTAACTATAGCTTCAGCATAGTTATTTTCCTTCTACTTACAAGGAAGCAAGTAATAAGAGCAATTTTGTTATTTATCTAGATTAGCATGATGTAGATAAAAGAATAATCTTTTGTAAGAAAAATCTGTTCATAGAGCAGCTAGAGAAGTTATGCGAATGGAACATATCAGGTTTTTATAAATTTGATATAGCTAATTACCCCTTAAGCCATGATCAATTAAGTTTATTGTTCTTTGTGTAGCTTTTGCTAAATTTACCTAAATATTCTAAATGAATGTGAGGAAGCTAGGATGTAAATTTTCCAGAATTCCTTCTGGTTTGATTTTTCCAATTAGGAAGCTATAGATACAGCCTGTTTAGGTTATGGCCATATTTAATTTTTTCTACAGAGGAGAGTCCAATATTCACAGTATTGATTACAACATGCTCTTGGGAACGAAAAGGTTAAAACTTAACTAGTCTTTTTTCTGTTCCTAATAATAGGTAAAGATTCCTGCTAATTGTGAATCTCACACTGTAATGTATGCATTTTAAACTTTGATCTTCTCATGCAGGTTTCCATTCCAGCTATTTTCTTATTTACTTATGTGAACACCCCCCAATGTATGGTAACCAATGGCAGTATCCCTTTTTCAATATTCATTATTTAGAAGATGGAAGCACTGTGTCAGTATTTTAAAGCATTTATTTCAAGCACAGAATTACTTACAGATGCCCAGCCACAACCAGATTTCTTCTCAGGATTAATAATTCGCTTGCAATGAATGGCCCATGCGCTTGGAGAAGCAAAAATAATATCGGTTTCCTGTGACTTTATCTTTCCATCAGGAAGTAAATCTCCTATAAACCTCTGGCCCTGCAACAAGTGAGAAATAAAATTTCCATTTTAACTTTAACCACATAATTAATCAGTTACACAGTTAGATCAAATTATCTGTAAAAAAATCACTTCACCAAAAACCAATAAAATGTGTTTCTTGATTTTTACATAATTTGGTTGGTATGCGATTTCAAATGTATCTTGATTTATTTTAAATAAAGGAACTAACCATTTTTAAGCAAGTACTGTTTGAAATATTTCTAAAATTATTATTTAGAAGCGATGAATTCAAATGGACCTAGTCCGTAACACAGTTTTACAGGAGAGATAAAACATTTTTCTCTAAACTTGCCAAAGCTTTTTTAAAGTTCTTTACTTATCTCTGTAGCTAAAACCAGCCTTCCTGAATAATATCAAAAACTGAATTTATTTATTTAACAGTTTTTACTATACAAAATATTTTGGACTCTGTAAATTTTAACTGATTAGTCCAGAATATTCTTGGGTAACTCTTAAGCTCTATTGACCCCAGGTACATTTGGGCATCATTTCATTCATCATCCAATACGTCCTACCAGGTTAAAGAGCATTAAACCAAAAAAAAAAGTATTTTATATTTCAATACAGTATTTGGATTTTACAGGTATGTTTTAGGCAACTGTTAGGGCATATCAACATTTCTGTGTAGAATTTAGTGACCCAATCCATTAATGTGAGACCATTGTATATAAGTGCACTACTGTAACAGGAATGAACCTGCAGTTTTGGTGATTGGTGGTAACTAGCATATACATAAAGTCTACAAAATATACCTGTACTAATACAATTTTGACTCATTTAAATGCATCTACTGTAGTTAATAGCCAAAATATTGCTGTTATTTATTTTTAAATATATGTAGCTTTGATACAGTTTTTATTCTACTTGATAACAAATTATAAAGCTTGGAACCTGTATAAAACAGACTGAATGCTGATTTTAATACAATTTGGTATTATTAATTGAATTGTCTCACATTATGATTATGGATTTCTATTTATTTTAACTTCTAAGTTTAATTTGGTGATTTTAATATTTTCTCTCAAAAATATAACATGCTATATTGCATTTTCTTTCTCATTCCTATACTAAAGCCTTCACTACATATTTCATTTTCATATTGTGAATAATATTTATAACTCTAAGGCCTCCTTTATGCCAGAAATTTTGTGTCTCATGACAAGGAATGATGCATCTATATCTTATAGTGATCTATTTATGCATGCAACATGTTGCATTGTATTGTTGGGAATATCAGTTCTACCACCCTGTTTCCACATTTAGTTTGACAACTAGTATATATTCCTGTGTTGCACAATTGTTACAAACTCTTTACCCAAAAAACAGATAAAAATTATGTTGGAGTGTCCATCCAATAGACAGCATAAAGATGATGGACAGTGCGTTTAGGAACTGTATGGGAAATTTCTTCTTTTTGTCATGATCCTTTAATTTTCTGAGGAAGTATCCCAAATTGAACTCTTAATCCAAATTTCTTATATGAAGTGTTCAGTATTCACATTTGATAAAAGTCTGAATAACAAAACTAGATCAGCTTCTAACATGTGAAAGCACAAACCACACTGAAAAATTAAAACTACAGCTCTGTGTTTTCCAAAGTGGCAACACTGACTCAATTGTCTCACTCACAATGGGATGTGCATTAACAGTGCAGTGTGACGTGCATTAACAGTGCATGTGTTGTGCAATTTGAAAGACCATGCAACATGTTTTTCAGGTCATATGATAGTATGAGACTATCTTGTCATATTATATAAATGCTCTCATTTAACTCAATGTACTTTCCACATCAAACATATGACACGACACAAAATTACATGCACAAATGGGATACAACAAAACACGATTTGTTGTATGACAGCATTATTGACCTGGTGCAAGAGCAAGATATACAGAGCCTTTGTTTTGACACAGGGAACTGTTTGCCTAAATTACACTGTTTCTAAATAGTTCTGTTCCCCAACCACTTTCCCTCCTCTCCATGTTACAGCTAATCAGTTAGTGTGAAATCTTGGTACAGAGGTTGATACATTGTGAGGCCTGTGTTTCAGTATTATATGGTCATTCCAAAAATTTTGAGAATGGACAACAATGAGCTCTGCTAAGCCAAAATAGCTTTTTCTAACTTCAGATAGCAACATGTGCAAGTCTGGGCATGCACCAACAATATGCATCACCAGCATCATGTGTATATGTATAGCAGGTGCTGCTATGCCATATGCTAGGATGGATCTCGAGCAAGAGCATTTCTTTGCTATGATTTTCTATGGTTTTAAAGTCAGTTTTGGGGAAAGAGAATGCCTTGAAAGCTGCATCACACATTTGGGGACTGTACCCTTTGCAATCTACCATCGATGGTATGGAGAGTTTGGAAGAGGAAGGGATTCCCTCAAAGATGAAGACCAAACAGGACAGTTGGCTCCAGCAACAAATGGATGCAAATATAGTGAAAGTAGAGTGCATGTTGTGGGAAATCATTATTACATATGTGGTCAGATTCAAGACGTCCTAAATATTGGAGTGGCAGCAGAGAAAACAATTCTGAACATCACGAAGCTCTGAGTTGCTGGATATCCCCCTCATAAATGAGCAGATACAAGTTTGTATGCAATGGTGCCAGCAAATTATTGAAAAATTCAATGGAGGAAGATCCAAAAACATACTTAACATTGTAACAAGTGGCGAAAGCTATATACCAGTGTGATTCCAGATGATCTCTTCCTTCTTCTCAGAAGTGGCCACATTGCCTTGATTGTGCTTGAGAGACAAAAGACTTTTATGCCAGATGGTACATCACCAAATGTCTGTCACAAGTGTTCAATGAACTAAGAAAAAAGTGTCCTAAGGCTGGTCTGTTTATATCCATCACAAAGAAATGGTTTGTAATCTTATCAATAGATTTATGAAAATTGAATCTTTTCTTGATAAGAAATTGAAAGTAAATTGTCCAGTTCTTATACAGTAAAATCACTATGACATCAGAGAAAAGTTAGAGTAAACGTAAAGAAATCATTGTATGGGAATCAGGAACTTTGCAAACCTAAGCTTGGAATGTAAATAAACTTTTAAAATTAAAACCCCTAGAATAACTAATTCAGGAATTGTAATCACGTAATAATGTGAGTGGAGTTAAATTCTCCAACTGGGGTTGGATAATGCTAATGATCCCTTTATTTACCCACACCTAATTGTTTTAAGAACAAAGCTTGGATTTATTTACATGGCCTTGAAGAAATGAGTGATGATCTAAATTCATTTGAAAGACACAAGAGATTTGTGGTGGCAAAAGAACATCATTTCCAACATCTTTTATGACAAAGGTATGTGGTTATAAGGGCAGTTCAATAATACCTGTGTTAAGAACAAAGATGTCATTCTTTTCATACACAGATTATTTATTTCTCAACATAGCTCTCTTTTAAGGATATATACTTCTCCCAACACCTCCAAAAAAAAAACAAATTGTCAAGCTCTACAAAATACACCTCTGTCTTGACGATGACCTCTTCATTTGATCTAAATTTTGTTCCTGCAAGCAATTTCTTCATGTTTGGGAACTAGAAGAAAAAGCAGGGAATCAGCAAAGGAAATAAGAGAGTATGGCAGCAATTCATATAGCAATTATGCAATTTGGCAGCGACAACTGTCTGTCCAGATAAATGCGCTGGCATTGCTATAGTGAAAAAGCACTTTCTTCTTCACCAAATGGGGCTGTTCTCTCTTCAACTTCTTGTTGAATCAAGCCAATAACTCGCAGTAAAATTGTCCAGTAATTATTTTCCTTTTTCTAAGAAGTCAATGAGTATGAAACCCTTTGCATCCTAAAAAATTGTTGCAATTATTTCTCTGGGCAATGGGGCCATCTTGCCTTCTTTGGAGCAGATTCATGGGAAGTAACCCATTGGTTTGATTGTTACTTATTTTTTGGAGTATAATGATGAATCCAGGACTCATTGACAATGGCAATGTGATGCAAAAATTCCTTTGGATTTCACTTAAATATTTCCAAACAAGTTGAAAGCTGCACATGTTTGTTGTCCATTGTGGGTAATTGTGCTAATCTTGAGATGACAACTTTTTCATCTCCAACTTATCATACAAAATATAATTTGTTGTTCCTGTTGACACACCTATGGCCTCTACCGCTTCATAAACTTTTGTTTGATGATCACTGAGAAACATGTTGTAAACTTTTCCTATGATTTCTTCATAAACAATATTTGCCAGGTATCCTGGGGGCTCCTCATAAAAAATGGATATCTGGCATGTTTAAAGTCATTGAACCACTATGTTAACTGATGGCGAAAGATTCCCATAAACAGCATCCAATTTTGCTTTTATCTCCTCAAAAGTGTTCCCATTCAACAGTAAAAATCACTGAACAATATTGCACTTTTTTCCATTTTGGCAAAAACATGTTGAAAGACTAACTGAAATTTCTGCCAAATCCAAACTACCCATGAATCGGTACCAAATTATGTAACATGTCATGATGGTAACACCAGTTTGCCTAAGCAACACCATCTATTTTGAAACACAAATACTTATTGAACTGCCCTCATAATGTAATTGTAATTTAAATGAGAAATTTAGGTGCTTGAATTTAAGGGGCTATGCATATGCAGCTCTGCCAGCAAAAGCATGCTTCTCCATGCCAAAAAAATTCCTATTATGATTTCAAACAAAGATTGTAGGTTGATGCTAACAAATGAATGCATAACAATAACCTATGGAATAACAAAGTTCAATACAAACTTGACCAAACACAATAATCAAACCCTTCACACAGCAACAAACTAAGATCTTAACATTAAAGTTTAGCAACATCTGATTTCCAATATTTTCTAATGATATGCAACCTCTGCCCAAAGCTATATGTTCAAGAAAATGACATTTTCCTGTTTCATTTATTGATTCATTTCCCCAGTATTTTCTTTGCAGCTGCATCCATGGTGGCTTTTTCCCATTATGAAGTGGATCAACTGTAAAACATCCTCAATTGCTATTATCAGGGCTGTCAACAATGTTGATAATTGTGGTAACATTGTTGTACTTTACATGATATACTGATAGGTCTGAAGAGAAGGCTTTTGGTCTTAACACCATTATCATCCATAAATGGACATATATAGGTATACATACTGTTAATTTTAAACAGCATCAGAAATAGGGTTACATATTAGGGAGTGTTAATTTTGTAGCTGAAATAATCTAGCAGCATTATACTAATTACCATTTTTCTATAATCCCAAAAACCATAGATTTTTATGACTCTCAATCATATTTTAAATATGCATCATGTTGCCAAAAACCACACTTTATAAAAGTTATGCATATAAAAGAGCCTTAATTTTAACTAATTTTAACCAAATTTGCCAAATTACATGCACTTATGTAAATAACAATTTTTTATGTGAGTGCAATGTTTCTGAACTGTTTCTTGCTAAACCCTTAAATGTGTGAACTGTTTTGTTATGTATGCTGTCTTACCCTAATTCCTAAACTGACTTTTATATCCCTGTCACAGGCACCTTAATGTAATTGATTTGAATCGCAATGATTTTTAAGGCAACCCAAAATACAGTGCCATTCATTCAAAGTTGAACATCATGTGTTTGAATCCCAGAAACTTCAGTGCTTCTGGCAAAGGATAGGGTGGGCCCATGTAAAATAATGAGTATAATGGCACATGTGGATGATGGTGCGGATACATTTGAATGCAGTTGCATAAAGTTTGTTTTTTGTTACAAAACAAAAACATCAGAATAGTATTGAAATAAATTTAGGGGCTCAGCGCCAGAGGGAGCTATCCCAGAAATAGCTAAAGTTGAGAAAAAAGGAGTTTTGTTAGAGTTGTTGATTTGGTGAAAAATGTAATATTGAGGTACAACTTTTTTAAATCCAGTACTTGATCCACATTTTGAAATATCCTAGAAAATACAAAAAAGTGATTTTTAACAGTTTTTTTTTTTATTTATTTAGCACTGCAAACTGCATTATTTACTAAAAAATTACTTATGCAGAGAGAGAAACTAACATATTATTCATAAAACACAAACAACTGAACTACACAATTTCTTCAACCAGTTCAGTTGATTCTACAGTGTTTAATCTCAAATCTTCATAAAAAGATTGGTACACTGCTGGGATGTATTTTCTTATGGACTGTGGATCCCATAGTTTCAGGGCAGGAATATTCCTTCCCTCTGATATAGTAATAGTAGCTCCGCCATCACTCTAGACATGAAGGATGATTCTGCTACAAGTTGAGTACTATTTTTTAGTCTTCTCCCTGGTATCTCTTTGTAAAACTGAACTATTTTCCATTCTTCCAACTCTGAAAAAGTATCTTTGAAGAACAACGCTGTAGATCGTTTTGTTACTTTCACAGTAGAAACTTTCCGAATATGAAAGTTTTTGAAATCATCATTTTTTGATTTACCTTTAGTAATGTTATTCAGGAACTGGTAGTTTCTAAAGTCTTCTTTCTTCATTTCAATAACTGCATATGGATTTGCGATCCGAGCCTTGCTGACCAACTCATACCACTGGTCTGGCGTATAAATGTGGCTTGTATGTCTTATCTTCTTCTCCACAACTCCAAAATCCCTGTTACTGGGTAGGAATATGTGTCCTGGTATCAGAAAATAATGTTGAATCTCAACATACTTCCCATGGAAACAAGGGCGTAATAAAAGTTAAAAATAGTGTTATTCTTGTTTTGCCCTGAGCATGAATCAGAGAAAAAGATTAGTCTCCTTTTATGAAGCGTGTTAGCTGGATTTTTCAATACAGTATATAAGCAAGATGCCACTTCAGACGATCTTCTAGAAGCTGTATTTTCTGGCCCCATGCACATAAAGGCATTGTCAGTGTTGCATACATGTACCCCAAGATTATACACCCACAGCTGCCTAAGGTAAAATATTGTCTCTGTTGGGATTTTTGGTGTGGGTAGTGCTTGTTGTAAATCATATGTTATCAAACAGTAGTCACAATCTTCATTCAGTGTCCTTGCTTTAAACTTCTTAAGTAGTGAATAAGCTTTATCAGCTTTACATTGATATAATCTGACTTGCAGAGGAACATCTTCAGTTTCTGAAGTCACCCACTCATCACATGTTTTGCATGTATCAGAAAGAGGTAATTTAAATGCAATGTTGAACTAGGTACTAAATACCTTAGAATAGATATGCTGTGAAGCAGGAGTTACTTCTTTCTGTGCACGTTCTTTTTCATATAGTCGATAGATTTCAGCTACAGAATTACATTGCTTATATACACTTTATTTGGATTATCACGGCGAGAATAGTGACTTGTATATTTTGGAAATTTCTTTATATGTTCCCTAACAGATTGCAACTTTATTTCAGGTGTTTTATTATGAACATTCCCATGTTTACCTCTCTGATCAAGGTGAGGCGTTCCCAACATAACAATCATCTTTATCAACACTTCTCTGTTTGTTTTAACTTGTTAGCAGTACACAATCTTTTTTTTTTTTGAAATAGCAAAAATGTCACAGAAAGCTTTCATATACACACTCTTGGATTCACCATTAGGTACTTTAACAGTATACTCACCATGGTCATTCTTATAAACACGGGTGCACTCTCTTCTATGAATTAGTCCAAACTAAAATAAGTTTTGAATATCATAATGAACCAAACTATAAACATTGTTACACATTTCTTCTTTTGTATCATGGTCTAATGATGAGTAACTGCACCAGTTGAGATTAGAGTTGGTAGGACGGCCACTACACGTGCATCCAGCTCCTTGTTTGCGAGCACAAATTTGTTTCTTCGTTGTATAGCTTTCATATTCCTCATCACTATTTCTTTCTCATTTAGCAACAAGTTTTTCCATGTATTTTTCTTGCATATTCGTTTCTTTCCTTATCTATACTATTTACCTCCATTTTGAAAGATGGAATAACCTACAGCACAGTATAATGCCTAAAATTTCAGCTATTTACACAATATTCTTAATGTTTAATAATAATATTACATATTATTCTATTTCATGTATTATGGCCTAAAATGTTATTTGAATATAGAACTTGCAAAATAATTATTTCCTGGCCTATAGTTTAAACAATACTATTGCAATAGTTAAAGTTCTATAAGGTTGGTGACATTGTTATTTAAATAGCAGGCAACTTCATAGTGGGATATCCCCATCTGGCACACTTTTTCACTTTGGAAAATGTCAGTTTCTGTAAGTTACTGTAGATAGCACTCTGATACAGTTAATATTACCAAGATTTCTACAGTAGATGAGAGATGGCAGAAGCTGTCTAAAAACAAAAAAAAAAAAACTCATTTTTTCACAATGTGTGGGATAGCTCCCTCTGGCACTTAGCCCCTCAATTAATATATTCAGGATATAAAATAAATATATATAAAATGTAAAATATCAACAAATACTTATATTTGATTGTTCCCTATATAATATGAAAATATCAAACAACATTTCAACTATTTTAAAAATAATCTCTGAATATGCATGCTTTGCATTATTCACAACTGCACATTTAAGGGTTAAAGACACTCTGCTGTAGTGAATGCATCTAATATTCAAATTCCTCCCAGAACATGCTTATGCTACTGCAATTATTGACTATACAGAACATAAACAAAGTCACCAGCACATGTATACAAAGAATCACATAAAAATATATTCTTTGTTAAGAGTGCAGTTTTTCTATTTCTATTAGTAGGATTGGTGCTCTTTGTACAGCATTCTTAATCCCTCCTTTACTTCCATTTTCATGGCTGCACAAACAGTCAATGAAATGAATGAAACAATGCTCAAATGATTTCAGGCTCCATTGAGCTGAGGTCCCAGATTTGGCTTGTGAGGATAAGGGAGAAAACCTGGAAAATACCTTATCCAGGCTACTTAGAAACATTCTTTGAAATTGTTTAAATATATTGATTCTGCATTATCAAAATGAAATAATCTGAAAAATACTTCATCTGCCGATTGACTAAACATGTTCTGTTTTGATACTCCTTGTTTATGACAGAGAGAAAACTAAATGTTGATCTTGTGTCAGATAAATGTACAGGCTGAGTCAAAAGTCTCCATACAAATGGGGATACGGATGACTAATGTTTTTGCTTTTCAGGTAGGTCAGCCAACTCCAAAGGCATGCCAGTAACGAAGGGAGAAAGGATTGACATTATTCTGTTGGCTGGGAGTGGTACCATGCATCATGTAGCGTGTACGTTCAATGCAACACACAGAATGCAGATAACCCATGACACAGTGGCTAAACTCATCCTGAAATTCAAGAGGACAGGTTCCTTCGCCGATGCAGCCAGATCTGGATGTCCAAAGACAGTTGCAGATGAAGCTGCATTAATGGGTGTGCAGGCATGTTGGTTAAGAATCCGAAAAAGGGAACCTGACGCCTCTCTGCAGAACTTGGTATCAGCCAAAGCAGTGTCATGCCTATCTTGCATACTAAGAAGTGGCATCCATACAAGATGTCTGTCAGAGGACGATGGATTGCAGGGCAGAGTTTTGTGAATGGGCACTAAATATGTATCACAATATTCCTAAATTTGTTAGTTCCATCCATTTTTCAGATGAAGCAAATTTTTATTTTGATGGTGAAGTGAATTGGCAAAATATGAGGACTGGAGCAATACCAATCCTCATTGGATGTCAGACTGCAAACATCAAGGTACAGTGAAACTCATGGCGTAGTGTGGGATATGGGGTAACAAGATTGTTGGCACGTTTTTCACTGAAAGAAACCTCAATGCCAATGGTTATCTTGATATGTTGAAAAAGATGAGAGAATCTTTATGAGAGTGGGGACTTCCCTGCATTCTTTCAGCAAGACAGAGCACCACCGCATTACAGCATTGAAGTTCACCAATGGTTTCCTGGACATTGGATTGGTCGACGTGGTCCAGTTGAGTGGCCACCCAAGTCATGAGATCTCACTTCCATGGATTTTTACCTGTGCAGCCATCTGAAATTGATTATGTATCAGAAGAATGTTCGAGAATTGGATCATCTTAAAAAGAGAATCACTGCAGCATGCAAAAAAATAACGACCACAACATTTGATAGATGTTCGTTGAAATTGGTTGGAGTGCCTGTCAACCTTGTTCGGACATAGAAGGGAAACATGTGGAACATAACTATAATTGTAGCATAATATTATCCCCATTTGTAAGGAGACTTGACTCACCCTGTACAAGTTGTGCTCTATCGGGGCTCATGAGAGAAAATGCCCAGACAAATTCTGCTTATTTACTTTCCACCAAAATATTGTCAACATAACCTTGACTATCGTTTGACATCTCCTTTAAGGTACCATTCACAATGATGCAATGCTAAATTAATGCAGCATAAATACAAGTGCGAGGGAATACCATTACAATGTTAGGCATTAGCATAATGCAAAAACTTAGCATGGGCTTCTAGAGCTGTAAATTACATGTGGAGCATTCGCATATTTCAAATTCAGTTACATAACCAATAACACCCACAATGAAAGTTCAATCTATTCTTTCCATATAAATAGGTCACAAAGAGTTCTATTAAACAAACATCAGCTCAGCATCTGGCATCTTCATTTAAAATGGTAAGGCATGAAGCCCTAATGGAAGAGCACCATGATTATACATTAGATGACAAAATTTTGAGTCACAAGTGGTATAGTTCAGAGGCTGACAATGCATAGAAAAAGAAATGCAGAATACTTTCTTTATGTATGCAATGCAAGCCTAGATGTTTGGAGTTTGCAAATTTCTGTGCTACATACTGCATTGCATGTCTCTATGTGAATGCTTTCATTAAACAACATATGTGTAGTCTTGCACTTTTACTAAATGTGTATTTACATTTCATTGTGAATGGCGTTTAACACACTATCATTGAACTGTTTTAAGGATAGGTGACATGATTTTCCTTCTTTATCTAATATGATAGACTTAAACATTTAGTTTGCTGACCAAAGCTGAATTGCTAACAAGAAATACACCTAAGTTTAATGAGATGTGCAATAAATCAGTTAAAATGTTGCATGTGATTAAAAACCTATAGTTAGATATGTGCAATTTCCTATTTTGTAATTCCTTGAAATTCAGGATATATAAGATAAGACAGTACAGACAAGATTGGTGTTGTGGAATTAGAAAATGCAACTGCTTGCTGCAAATAAGAAATTTGATACCTTCTACATGATTTTGAATGTTAAGTAAACGGTTCAATTTCTCTATTTACATGTATAGTACAGAGTACCATATCATAAAGATTTATAAAACAAGTAAAAAAAGCATGTGCCCTGCTATCAGAATCTGTTGCACTTTGTTTTAAAGCTACCAATGGAAATTTTAATTTTTTTTAAAGTACCTGGAGGGAGTCACATTTCTCATTCCTCATCAAGTTCAACTATTGTTGTAACTCTAAATATTTTTGTTGGAATTACACATAGGTAGTTATATAAATATTGTTTTCCCTTTTTACTTAAGTTTTTCTCTTGATTCCTTCAAGATTAATGTGTGGATGTTATACTTTTTTTTCAGCCTTCTGAAATACCTGTGTCTTTAAGGAAATTTTTGAGAAATGAGCATATTTGCAATAAAAATGAAATAGCTTAATTATAACTTATAACATACAGCTGTGATAAATAAAACAACTAAACATGAAGCCAAATACAGGATCTTGTGCCTAAAGACAACTTTCATGGATGAGACAAAATGTTTGCTCAGATTGAAGGACAAAACACAAGGACAATGAAATAACGAAAAACACACAAAAGAGCAGATCTCACCAGATATTCTATGGCCATGGTGCCCTCACCAGGCTCTAGAATGCCAGCGGCAAGCAACATCTGCAGTGTTACAGTGCGTCCAGTTGGGCCAACTCCTGTCCGTATTCGACGCTCTCCGCTTTCCTCATATTCCTGGCAAAAATAACACTCATTGAGGAGTAATAGGCTGCCCATGTGCAACATACCACATTCACGTACTAAAACGTTAAACTGTTTAGCATTAAGGAAGAATGAGGATGAACAAACAAAACTATTGATACAAACAGATCGAAGAGCAACATATAGTTTGATCCTTGAAAAAAATAAAAGGAAGAACATAAAAATAATTCAACAATATGATATGCAAACATGTTGCACCTCATCCATGAATTCCTCGTCTTCTACATCTTCATCCATTTCTTCCTGATCATCAACGGCTGTATTTGTTTGGGACTGGTGTGACTGATGCTGTGATTGTTCCACTGCTGTTGAAGTTTGACACAGGGATTCTGCCTGTACTTGCTCTGGCTGGTGAAGTCCTGTTTGCTGTAGTGGTTGTTGTTGCATGGCTGTAAAATTCTATCCCAAAACACACCACAGAAACAGAGTATTCACTGTGGTGTTTTTCCTACGGCAACAATCTGTCGAAAAGGTCGCAAGCTGGATTCTGAATGTAAATAAGATAGTCCAGAGATGAAGATTTCACTAGTAAATATCTATGATAATCTGTGAAGTACGTTCAAAATAGGAAATATGAATCAAAGCAAGGCATTTTATCAGTAAAATTTAAAAATAATTATGAAACATAAAATGATATATTAGATTAGAAAGCAAAACAATTAACCATTGACAGATTGAACCAAATATTAAATCTTGTAAAATAAAGCTTACTTTCCATACTTCCTTAGAATGTGTATAATTTTGGTGCTATTGAAACTTCTATTTACCGGTAAATGCCCATGGAATTCAATAAATTCGTACAAGTTTGCTTATTCTGATCTTCTGTCCTTTTGAAAATTGTGGTTATGTTTATTTTATACCGGCCATGTTTTGATTAATTGTTTATACATCAAAAGTCAATATAGTACTTTTGACTTATTTTATTCATCATCAAAATGAGCTAAAATATACATTTATTGTTAAATAAAATCTCTAAAAATTATTTACCACAAGAGTAACATTTTTTAATTCTATGATAAACTTTTCCTATGTTCATTTGTTTTCAATCAGTGACAAATTTCGAGCTGGGAAATCCCTTTAAATTCCATTAATTGTAAGGAGCCAGGGTGTAATACAAAACTGTAAAAAGTGCAGAAAGTAGACATGTATTAAATAAACAAGAATTTAATTTTACACATATAATTTTCCACTGTGAGACACACTTCGCGATAAATTAATATAACAGTTTATCCAACAATTTGTTTCGTAAACACGGGTAACCATGTTCTGACGGCAGCCCTTGTCAATCAATTCGTGATCATGGACTGGATTATTCCATACTACGTAAGAAAATAAACTAAGTAACTACATCAGAAGTTTTATATAATGCACCAAAAATGCAGTCAGAAGATGCGAGATACTTAAAGCGGTAAGTCTGCAGTTTGATTTTACCAAGAAAACTAGTAAAATATTCGTTACTATGAGCTGTGAGTGTACATTAAATGTCAAATTATTAGTTGAATTATTTGCGTTAAAATGCTCTATAACGCATTATAAATATTTGTGCTTATAGCACAACGTCTATAGTTCTTATTTTTATGAGTGACATTTGCGTTAGAATGCCAAAATCTAGTCGCGATATAAAGACCAATTTTAGAAGATGTTTCTTTATGCTCTCCTAATGCATACGGTTATAAGATAAACCAGTTATAAGTAACATTACGTTTTATTAGAGATACATCTCAAGATAAAACATTGAAGAAAACGCAAAGTATTATACAAGAGAGAGAAAGATCAGATCGTTATTAGCTAGGTTAGTTTTTCCTATTCATTTTTAAGTATTCTTATTATTAGTATACAATGGTTCCACCACTTGGCATTACTTCTATACGCGGGTACTTTTGTTATTTCGTCATTAGAGCCGCATTGTAATTACTTACTGGTCTGTTATAAACATTTAGGGCCCTAAGCTGCAAAGCGTAGCCCAACGTGGAGGGCCCTAAGCCGCAATGCGTAGCCGAGGGAAATTTTTTAAAAGTTGAGGAGTGTAGCAGTTGCGGCCAAAGGCGACAGGTTGTAGACGATGAATCTGTGAAGCTAAAACCCCAATGTTCCCAAGAAGTAGTCAAAATTTTGGCAATCTGGCAACTTTCACATCTAAACAACTTAGCGCGTGTGTGCGTGCCGCGCGCATGTCAGTATATGGGTGGTGGAACCGTCGTATAGCTTTCCCTGATTTGCAAAACTTCTTTACGTTCTTCCAGAAAATGTGCCTTGCATATTTGTTACTATACACAAATGGATTTTCCTAAGTTATAAATCCTGTTGTGTATACCATATCTCAGACAAGAATGGTTCTGATGTAAACAACAAGGCGCTGCAGACTCAACTCGCCACTTATTTGATGCTGCAGCGTGTACATTTTTTGCAACACTAGCTGTAGCAGTGCTAACTTCTTGACAATAAATTGAGTAATATTTGCCAACAACTTATTAAATCTGTATGTTACATAATTAATATTATAGTGCAGTAGCATAATGGTTATGCTTTGAGGCTTCCTTCTTAAACATCATGAAACAATGTGGTTATCGCCTCTTGCCATTTCTTAATGTTTGCCTTGGGTGTGTTTCACTTTCTCCGTGATAGTACACTAATTCCTTTTAAATTGTTTACACATGTTCTGAGCTTGTAAGTTATGCAAGGTAAGGTGTTTTAAATATCATAAGTGACTGCTCGATAAACAATACCATCTGCATAAGCATTCATCTCAAGATTAACTTTGTTTGCAAGAATGGCCATATGGTATAGGAATGCAACTTATTATACCTACAACTGTTTCCGTAGTAATACAAAACTTGGCTGCATATTATTTAACAAATAAGTTACAAGTGTAAAATTTGTCTTATATTTCTATGCTTATTACATATATTGCAAATATTTCTTTCAGAATTCACGAGACTAGAACACATCTGTAGTGTATGCATGGGATACTGAAAATGAATCTCAACATTTGTATGCTTTTATCTTACCAAAATAAATTCATGATGAGCAGTAATTAGAAAACTTTGCAGTGTTGTACTTCTTAGAGGTACTTATTGTAAGATAGTAATTTTTTTTCCTTTTTTTTTTCTTTTTTTTTTCTCTTTTTAAATTACAACTAAGCGAAAGCTTATCTAGTAATATTTCCTTCATAAATAAGTTCGCAATGTATAGGCGAGTCTTCCACTGAAGGCCCCCAAAGCTTACACTAATTCTTGCGGTCACACATTAAGTCATTTGGCTTGATTCATTTCAATCTTCTAACTTCACACTTACTAAGCACATTCAACATCTCTTTATTTCCATGGTGCTGCACTCTTATATGATGTTTCCTTGCTGTATTTTTTATTTCTTCTGTAACTGTGTCGATCTTGAGATCTCTGTGTATCTGATCATTGTGCACATACCAAGGTGCATTAACTATTATTCTTAGAGCTTTATTTTGAAATGTCTGTATAGGTTTTATATTAGTCAATTTAGAACAGCCCCAAAGCTGTATCCCATAGGTCCAAACTGGCTTTAACACTTGCTTGTATATTAATAGCTTATTATATATGTCAAGTTCAGAATTTCTCCCAATAAGCCAGTAAAGTTTCTTATATTTGATATTTAACTCTTTTCTTTTAGTTTCTATATGCTTTCTCCAATTTAGTTTTGCATCTAGTATCATTCCTAGGTACTTCACTGATTGAACTTGAGGAATAGTTTGATTATTTATTTTTATCGGTAGTATCTTAGTTTTCTTATTTGTAAAGTTGATGTGTACGGATTTAAATTCATTTAATTTTACGCGTCATTTCTTGGTCCACTCATTGACCCTATTGACGGCTTTCTGTAATTTCTGTGTAGATTCCTCTACTGTATGGCCTATTGCCATTATTCCTGTGTCGTCAGCGAAGGTAGCCATAGTAGTATCATCTTGATATGGAATATCCCTAGTAAATATAAGGAACAGTATTGGCCCCAAGACGCTTCCTTGAGGTACCCCAGCAGCTATATTCTTCAATTCAGAGTATTCATTTCCATATTTAACTCGGAAATATCTCCCTTCAATATAGGATAACAATATTTGATAAAAGTGCTCAGGTAGATCTCGTTGGAGCTTAAAAATTAGACCTTTGTGCCATACAAGATAGTAAATAAAAGAAAATGCCCATGAACTTCACTCCACCAATCAGTGGCCTAAGAGTCTTCCATTTCATTATCTCTTTCTCCCATCCCATATGTTGACAACAGGATTGTCATGTTTGAGTCAGATAATTGAACAGGCTTGCCAAAGACTGAGTAGACTGCCAGCTGCAACCTTATCTTAGATGTATTAACGGTGATACCACCTATGGTGCCACACTTTTATTGTATTGTTATTGGTTTAGATTTTTCAGTACTTTTGTATGTTTTGAAGTTGAAAATAGTTTTATTTTTTGGGCACTCTGCCAATTCATTAGTGTCCCATTCTATATTGGGCATGAAAGACTGCCTAATTTTGCTCAGAAACCTCTTTATCAGGCATGAGTTTTTTTTTATGTGCAGTAAATCTACAACATGGGACCACTGACTTTACTTCCCCTCCAAAGTAAGCCATGCTAAGGATTTTTATGCCTGAAAAAATGTATCGCCCTCCACCATGTTTGAACCCCGAACCCTGGGAACAACAAGTAGCATTTAATTCAAAATCTTCTCGGGCTTCTAGCCAGTTTTTACCTGGCTAGAAGCCCGAGAAGATTTTGAATTAACACGTCGCCAGGAAAGCTTCAGTTCTTATTTTAACAAGTAGCATGTTACCATGTAACCATGGAAGACAACAATTTTGAAGTGCTGACACCATTCAGTTTACTTAGGACCAACCATATGTAATTTTAAAGCCACTGTAGTGTAGTAACCCCTTTTTTTATTTTGACTTGTTTCAGCCTCTAGTTCACTTATATCTTCAACAAAATACATTATGAAATCATTTCTGCAAACATTTATCTTGATTAACATGATGTAAATGGAAAAAAAAAAAAAAAAAAAAAAAAGCTTCCTTGCAAGAATACCTGATGTATAAAAAGCGTATTTATAAAACAATAGTGGTGAAAGATATTTGAGTGTTAACGCATCAGATTTTTAATATCCATTAACTACTTATTACCTAATCAGTTAGTGACAGTATGCAGCAGTTTTAATCAAACAGTAATTAATTGTATTGACAAATAGAAGTATATAAGGAAATTTATAAACTGTTGTAGATGTAACTAATGATGAGATGTACCACTATTTCTCAATACCTAATGCTGATTTTTGAGCACTGATATTGGATACTCATAGTCGGCTTAACCTCTCCATATTTAGGACTGACACCCCCATTGGACTTACAAGGTGATGCCTATTGGTCAGAAGCCTGTGGGGGAGCCAACGGCACAAAACCATAGAATGGAGAACCTGGAACGAGTGGGCAGCTCATAGCCAAACATGAGTGTGAGGAAGTGGGTGATATGAAATGCAAGAGAAATGGATGATAGGAAAGGTGATAATGGAGCAATTGGTGGAATGGGAGGGGCAGGGATTGGAGAACCTGGAGAAAATCCATACAGATCCTGTGTCATCCACCACAAATCCCACGTGCAGGCTTTTAGATTGAACCTGGGCAACCTAGATCAGAGGCAAGTGGCCTAACCACTCAGCTATGGCACCACCATATTAGATACTCGCTTAGTAAAAAAACTAATGTATTCTATTCACATAACCTATATTTATTATATAAGCAAAATCTTATTCTTCTAACTACTACATGCTAACCAAACATTGAGAGAAACAGCAGAAATGATCTTGTCACTTAGTTCCTTGTAATTATAAGCAAGTAGGCTAGGCCGAAGCAATTGTCAAATCTTTAAAAAGCTGTTGTTTTATGATGCAAATGGAATACTGTCCTCTTTGCATGACCAGGATGAAAAAAGTGAATAATGATCTCCCATTTGAAAAAGGTGTAGGATATTTAAAACAAAAATAATAGGGAGTATCAGAAATGGTTAATTCCACAAAAAACAAATAAAAACACATGTGCAGATATGTTTCTCAAAATGCTTTTTTACTTTCTCTGCATGTACTATGTACATAGTAAATAGAGAAGGTATTGTATTGCATCCATAAATTTGATACAAGACTTCACTGGAAATACATGCTTTAGATTCCCCTGCATCCAAAAAAAGCATTAGTTGAAAATATTCCATGTATGTGTGTGCGTGCACATATCTGTGGACAACATAGCTCAAAAATATAAGAAAAAAATTAAAACTCTATTAAATACCAAACTTGGTATCTTCCAAATAGCAAAACATATTTTCAAGAAAATCCTCCCATCCCAAACTATCCTTTACTAGAAACAATTTCTAAAATTCTGATTTTCTCAAAAAAGCTCTTTAACGATTTTGATTCAAATCTCTTATATTTAAGATTTTGCATACCAAATAAAATGTATATCTTGATTTTCTGGGAATAGTCTCTAAAGACGTCTTCATTCTAGACGATTTTTAGTGAATTTTGCAAAACTGGTAAACTGTAAGAGATAGACAAACACTTACTACACAAAAAATGTAGATCATGATAAAACACAGTATTTATGTCATATACATTTTTTCGTGGAGTTGGCCATTTTCAAGATATTCCTTGTTGTAGATTCCAGTTTTAAAATACTTAAACTTTTCTCATATGGGAACTTGTCAATGCTTGGCTATGCAAAGAAATGGCTTTCAGTTCCATAGCAACCATATTTTAAAACATTTGACTGTTGGTTTAGTCCAGTGTATTCCCTTATTTCTCTTCTACTAATAAAGGAACTAAGTAATAAGGTCATTTCTATTAATGTTTTAGCATTAAATAGCTAGAAGAATGAGCATAACAATAATTTTTTCAGAGACATAGAGAAAGTCATTTGAATGGAGTACATCAGATATTTTTTTAATTCAGGGACCTACGATAAAAGCTCAGAATTGAATTTTTGGGTGGAATGAAATACCTTCTCTACCTACTATGTACACAGTACGTTTGTAGAGAAAGTAAAAACTGTAAAGATGGTAAGCTTTTTCATTGAATTATGTTCTGCATTAAAAGTTTTTGTGCATAAAGACATGTAATCAATTTTGGTCATTACATGCACTGTTTTATTTGATGTGGCTGATGTTGAAGCTACATAACTGCATATATATAGAATGTCACTTCACTTATATTTAGATGTTATGGCATCATGTTCTGACAATGATGGGAAACTCATACAGTGCTTTTTTCAATAGAAGTTCTGTTAACTCAGTTTATGAATGTATATGCTTCTTTAAGGTGATCTACTGCAAAAAAATTTCTCCTCATAATTTATTCACTGCACAATTGTTAATTAATACTGTTGTCTTCAAAATAGCTCCATACTTCACTCATGTTTTATTTAATATCACAGCTGTACATTTATACAAAAATATTTGTGGAAATTAGAGTGCATCAGAACTTGAATTTGATTTGCATAAACACAAACTAACAGATGGAAGGAAAGAGCAAATATTTCCAAGTGCTATATTATCTCACATATTAAGCTGTGATTTGTTTGTGCTAGATTCACAGATTTTAGTCACTGGAATAGGTAAATGTAATGGCTGAGAATGGGTCATTAAACATGACTTAGTGCTTCATTCGCATCTCAATTAATGTTGCATTACACGAGTACCCCCTTCCCAATTGTTTTGCTTGCTTCCTTAGGAGTCTATGGCATGTTGAATTCATTTGCCACAGGAAATGAGGTCAAGAAATTTAGTCCAGCAAATATTTTTTGAGGAACACATGTGAAACAATAATGTGAAATCTTAACTACTTACATGCCTTATCTAGCATAAAGTTAAGCATAAAAACTTTCAACAGTGCAAAACTTAAACCTTTATTACATTTAAGCTTTTTATCTCAAAGTATAAGACGTACATCAATATCATCCTAATATTGTGATGCAATACCTAGATTATTCATAATTGTATAGACTGATATGTTGTCCTTTTTCCCATAGTATTCATAGTTCTTAAATTTTGTGAAATTTTATTTAAAAAATGTAAACATTTTCAATTTAATAACAAAAACTGTTTAATTCCAACAACCAACTATTTCTTCCACAAACTCATTACAATCAGACTCTGCTCATAAATAGCTGTTTAATGCTTTTGTAACAATTCTGCCATCTAATTTCCTTTCAACATTAAAAATGGCAATGACTACTACAGCTTGCTACAAATTTCCTAATGAAGCTCGGTCAACTGCTGCTCACAATGCACTCACTCCTGTTGAAACAGAATTCTGGGCAGGCCTTTGTTCCCCTTTTTATATCTGTCAGCCATGTGGCAGGAAATTTTCAGAATGTCACATATGCATACCTCCACAGGTGTCACAAATTCAAAATTCAGGTGTAACAATGCTGGGGTTTGACATCAAAGAACCTTCCAACAGCATACGTGCCCACTTGCACAGATGTAACAAATTGCAGCTGTGATGTCAAAAGAGCTTGTTGCTTTCACATGTGTCCACTATTGCAGGTGTAACAAAGCATGCCAATAATCAGTTAAGACTTACGAAGCAAGCCACACATGTTGGGAGATTATGACTGCAGGTGAAGTTACACAGCTCCCTCCTCAGGCTTGATGATCCAGTATATTATTAGCCTCTTCCCTTGGGGCAGCCTCTGGAAGCAGTAAACATCATTTTTCCTCTTCACCACAAGGTACAGCGCTTGATAGTTGTTGAAGCTTGGGGCAGTGTTCCTTGGTTCAGGAGGGTGATATAGCCACACCAAATCACCCTGCTGGAAACCTCGGCTGTTGGTCTGCTGGTCATAGCGGATCTTCATCTGGTTGCTCACTATATGGATGTATTGATGCGAACATCTCATGTGTTGTGAAGCTGGTCTACATTCTCCATGTAGTCGACTGCTAGCTGTTCTGCCCCAGGAGGGCTTCCAAAGATCAGGTTGCATAGTAGATGCAGCTCCTGCCAAAATACCAAACTGGTGGTGTAGATCGCCCTGTGTGGTGTAATGGTTACCCAGGGTTGCGGATTCAAACTGGGCAGAGGATGATGAATTTTTGCGGGCGTAAAAATCTTTAGCATGACTTCCTTTGGAAGGAAAGTAAAGCCGTCGGTCCCATGTCATAGATTTACAGCATGTAAAAGAACAAGCCTGATAAAAGAGGCCTCTGAGCAAAATTAGGTTCTGTTTCATGCCCAGTATAGAATGGGATGCTGAGAAATACAGCAGCTAAAGAGCGTCCATAAATAAAAAACTCAATTTCCATTTCTGATGGTGTCGTAGGTTGAAGAGTGGTAGGATAGCAAGAAAAGTGACACCCTCACATTCCTAATCTCTCTGGTGATTGTCCACAACCTTCGTTAGACGTTCTTCTAAAGTCGTGGTTTACCGATCAACCATGCCATGTGACTATGAAAAGAGAGGTTTGTACGTGTCTTATGCACTCCCAAGTTGTTCTCTCTAGGTCTTGCCATCAGGTGACTCCCAAGCTCTGAACAGTACTCCTTCCTTGGTCTTCAGTGAATCCCATTAAGCACAATAGGATACGTACAGACTATGCCAGGGATTGATGTCTTCCCAGTTCAGTCTTAGTCCCTGCCTCTAAATCTCTCAGGAGTGACCCTAAGTCAGCATCTGCTAGCTGCTTCCTCCTCAGTCCTGCATTACCCCTTCCAGCTGCAGGCAACACCAAATGAGATGGACAGCTGCAGCACACTCTTCTTAAATTTGGTACTGTGGCCATACTCCTCTGGACAGGGTCGTCATGACATGGCATCTGCATTGTTGTGACACCTTCCTATCCAATGTTCTGATGTGAACTTGTACTCTTGGAGCCTCTGGACCCAAAAGGCTGCCTGGCCCTCCAGGTTCTTGAAGTTCAACAGTCAGGGCTGAGTGGTCAGTCCTTAGGTGGAATAGCTGACCGTACAAATACTTGTGGAAGTGCTCCAGCGCCTTCAGTGCTCTCGCCGAGTATCACAGTAGTTCTTTTTTGACTTAGCGTCTTGCTGTAGTAAGCTGTTATCCATTCCTGGTCATCCTGGATCTGGGATAGTCATACTCTGTGGTGTAATGGTTGCATGCTGATAATGGCTTTATTGTGAACACCTATGCCAGCGACACCAGCATAGGGGGCATTCTTTCTCGTCCAGAAATGAAATGGAGTTTTATTAATGGAACATGAGTAAGACCGGTGCTCTTCCGTCAGATGAGTGAGGGGTTTTGTGGTGTTGGAGAAACCTCTGATGAACTGGCAGTAGTGGCCGCATAGGCCCAGGAAACATCACAGCTCTCATTTGTCTTTCAGGTGAGGCCATCCTAGATGGCGAGACTTTTGGTCCAAGGAGTTCATATGCTTATAGAAAAATTGGCACTTTTTTGTGTTCAACTTCAGGTTAGCTGCCTGCAGCCTTTGCAGTATTATCTTGGTCAGGTTCTCAAGATGGTGGCCGAAGTTGTGGCCTATGACGAGGTGGACTCTTCAATGATTCATCTATAACTCATTTCTTACAGCATATCTCATACTCCCGCCTGCTTTGCCAGAGGAATAGGTCTTGGTGGTTGCCGGATAGGTCAGGTACCTCCGGTGTTAGTGTACTCAATAAGTAGCCATAATTAAGGTTCCCTTTGCTGGATACAAGACTGGTTTCGAATATGTAGATGCCGGACCCTCTCCAGTTGTGAAGCAGTCAGATAATCAGCCACTCTCTTTAGCAAGTCTTTCAACTGAGGCCCCATATCCTCCGCCCATCCCTGGAGGCTTGCTATCAGCTGTGTGGCTTCCAGAAGAGGACCATTGACTATTGGATGTGGGTGGCGACAGTGGAAAAATTCAAAGGTGGATGTTTCTTTGAAAACTTGGGTGATTTGATGCATGCAAATGTTGTTTCGCCTCCTGTCGTCTCAACCTTCAAGGCTTTTTCAGCTTTCCATTGAGCATCTTTTGCATCATGGCATTCAGTTCTTCCTTCAAGGGTGCTATGTTGTTCCTTGATGTTTTCCAGATGTTGGTCATGACCTTTCACCATTCCACCAAGCTCTTCCACTTTTCTCCCCAGTTCTTCCACATCCTTCATGACAGCCAATTGTTCTCTGATTTTCTTCAATATCTTCATCTTTGGGTTCCCCATTCCACTTTTCATTTTTGTCTTCATTTCTGCCTGCATCTTCTCCATTCCTGATTTCATTTCCATGTCAATTTTCTCCTTGATGAATTAAATTTTTTCCACTTTTCCTATTCCTGATTCCATATCCCATTTCATTTTGTCCATTTCGGTTTTCTGTTCTTTATCTCTTCGAGTAAAGTTTTCATCATTTCCTTCATTGTGGAGTTTAATCCCACTCCTGACACCAGTGTAACAAAAGCTCTATTTTATTCCAACAAACAATTATTTATTCCACAAATTGATTACAATAAAATGTGCTCTGCTTTTGTAACAATTCTTCTGTCTAGTTTCCTTTCAACATTTGTTGTGGCAATAACTGCTACAGCTTGCTAAAAATTCCCTGTCAAAACTTGGTCAACTGCTGCTTGTTATACACTCCCAGTTGAAACTGAACTCTGGCCGTGGCTTTGTATCCCTTGTTGTACCTATCGGTCAAGTGGCAGGATACTTCCAAAAGCAGTGGTGTATGCATAACACTGCAGGTGTAACAAAGCTGGGCTTTGACACCAAAGAACTTTCCAACAGCACACATGACCACTTGCACAAGTGTATTTTTCAACAATACTTTTAAAGGCTAAAATGCCTAATTAATTGTTTACTATTTGGATAAAGCAATGCATTAAACCTTAAACTCTGTTTTTCTTATTTCTTCTTTTTAGAATTTTTCACTTTTCAGAATATTCCTTAGACCACACTTTATAACTCATTAGCCTGAAATTTTCAGGAGAGCTTCAGGAACTATGGATTTAAACATAATTGTGCATAATGAAAAATATGAAAATTCTCAACAGCAATTATTTCCCATAGCTCAAACTTAGAAATTAGAATATATGAACAAAAATGTTAAAATTAAATGCCTGAATAAAAATGTTTATTTTTGTATATTAAGATCAAATTTAAAAATTGGGAGATAACCTAGGGTCAAGAAAGTACTTCATATTACTATATGAAAAACTAGTTATAAATAAAAAATGATGTGTTACTTTCACATGTCTCTCTGCCTAAACTCAACAATTTTATAAAAGCTTATTCTTCTATCTTCTTCATACTAACCAAGATAAACATTATGTGTAATGGTTTTATTACATATTTCCTTGTAGGTACAAAGGGACTAAGGGAATCCACGAGGCTAAAGTGATGGTTAAATCTTTTAAGAGCTGGTAGTTATGTAATGCTATTGAAATGGGAAAAAAAAGGGGACTAATAACTTCCCATTTGAGAAAAGCATAAATATTTTAAAATTGAAATCAATGACAAGAAATTTCTTAGAAATGGTTAACTCAAAAAAAAGTTTCACATATATATTGTGTTCTTTAAAGAGATCCATATTTTGTGTGTGTTAGATTTTGTCTACCACTTATAGTTTACTGGTTAAGCAAAAGTCATCTAACGCATAAAGGACTTCAAAGACAATTACCAGAAAATTTAAGATATACATTTTATTTGTGATAAAATCCTTAAATTTACAATATGTTAATCAAAATTTTTGTTAGAATCATTTATGAGAAAACCAAACTTTTTAAAAAAATATTCATGTAGAGGCTAGTTTGAAGTGGGGAGATTATCTTGAAAATCATCTCATATCCTTGAAAGATGTTGAATTTTAATAACAAACTGGTATTTACCAGGCGTTTCATTTGTAAGTGAAAATATTCACTCACCCAAACCCACACAGACCTTTTTCTAGATATGTTTTGTGTGTGTGTGCGTGTGCGCGTGCATGTGTGTGTGTTTTATATAGGGAGGAAAGATTCCTCAAAACAAGTATTTCTAGTGAAATCTTTGTGTCAAAATTTTGGGTAGAATGAATGCAATGCTTTCTCATCTTACTGTACATAGTACAGAAAGCAAAAATTAACATGTTAATGATTTGCCATAGCTCATGTAGAGTGTTTGTTTTAATGTTCTAAGATTATGATAAAAATTCAAAGTAATTGCAAGAAGACTTTGGAACTTATTTTTTTTTATTTGTTTATTTATTTATTTTCATTTTCTCATGTCGTGCCTCAAGTATACAAAAAAAAAAAAAAAAAAAAAAAACATTGCAAATTAAATATCCACAGAAATGAGACACTGATAATTTTATAACCTACCATACATTGATAATAGACATCTTTGTCAAACACCTTATGCCACACATGTTCTTCAATCTTGCTTTGATGTTTCACAAGCTGTTGCTCACATCATCAGTTGGCATCAACTGCCATGTATTAATCCCCATTTTAAAACTGATGAAAAATATTTGCAGCTGCAAATTTTGTGTTTGTTTAGTGCTGCAGTTGTCAGTCACACCCATAACTATGAACTGATCAAACTTAAAGGGACACTGTACTGAAATCACTAGCTGTTGTGTTTATAAAGTTAAGTTCACCAAATTTTTACCATTGATTTATCTGACTAATAGCATGTCAGCAAATTTTCAGCTTTCTATGGTGAGTGGTTTACATTTTATGAATATTATAATTTAACACACACACGGACCTTTTTCCAGAAATGCTTTTTTTGGATTCAGGGGGACCCAAAACATGTATTTCCAGTGAAATCTCAGTATCAACATACCTTCTCTAAAATAAGAACTGAAGCTTTCCTGGCGACGTGTTAATTCAAAATCTTCTCGGGCTTCTAGCCAGGTAAAAACTTGGCTTGACACCAAGGTTTCGAAGAAGTGCATCTTCCTCGTCTTCAGTTCACCCTGAAGACGAGGAAGATGCACTTCTTCGAAACGTCTTCAGTTCACCCTGAAGACGAGGAAGATGCACTTCTTCGAAACGTTGGTGTCAAGCCAAGTTTTAACCTGGCTAGAAGCCCGAGAAGATTTTGAATTAATACCTTCTCTGTACACTATGTACTTAGTACATGTGGAGAAGGTAAAAATTATAAAGGGGGATACTTTACAACATGTGACATGAGATGGCAAGCAATTTAAGTCCAAAGGTATGCCAATGCGCATGCACAAGAGACAGAATCTATTGAAGGCTGGATCCTTTAGAGTATATTTTCTTCAGTTAAAAAAAAAAAAGGATTTCTATTTCTTAGTTGTTTCATTACTGTGAAATAACATGCATAAAAAATTTAATAGTAGCCCTTAATAAATAGCCATTGAGCAACTTCTCAATGAAATTTCAAGTTGTTCTGATAAAAACTATGGCATGAGGAACTTTCCAAAGGCTGGAAAATGCTAGGTATAAAAAAAACATAAAGCAATTACATTAATTGTAAAACTGCTCAGCACCAATTTGTCTGAAGAAAATTTAAAAATCTTTTACCGTATTCCTAAGTACTGTGTCTTGTCATCACTTCTTCAACTGAGGGTTAGTCATCTTAGGTCTCGTAACTCGCTCACAACTAGGGATGATGTGCATGGTAGTGTAATGAGGATGGGAGTGTAGCTTCCCTTCTTATTTCATAGTCCACCTCAAGTGGCTTAATTCTGATACTACTTTTATCATGAGGGCAGTTCAATAAGTATGTTTTTTACAATCATTTTGCTAAGGCAAATTGGTGTTACCGACATCATGTACTGTCTTGTATTAAATATCACCAAAAAATTTGGTACTGATTTATAGGTTAGTTTGTATTTGGCAGTCATTTCAGTTAGTCATTCAATGTGTTTTCGTTTAAATGAAGAAAGTGTAGTATTGTTAGTGATTTTTATTTTAGGATGAGAAGATAAAAGTGAATTTGAATTATATTTCTGGGGACCTTTTGCCATCAATGACAACACTTGGATATTGAGAAACACCCAGGATGCCTGGCATATGTGGTTTATTGATTTAAAAGTCCATGATATAATTCTCAGTGATCTTCAATGAAAAATTTGTGAAGTTGCAGAGGCCATAGGTCTATTGATGGAAATTGCAATTCATATTTTGCATGATAAGTAACAGATAAAAAATTGGTCATCTTGATAGGTAGCACAATTACTCACATGGACAACAAACGGGTGCAGAATGCAACTTTGAAACTTGTTTGGAGCTATTTAAACAAAACTCTTTTGTGTCAAATAGTCACTAGCAATGATACCTGGATTTATCATTAGACTCAGGAAACTAAGCAGCTATCAAAACAATGAGTTGCTTTCGGTGAATCTGTTCTAAATTAGGCAAAGAAAATCAGCCGGAAAAATAATGGCAACGATTGTTTGGAATGCAAAAAGTGTCATATTCATTAATTCTTAGAGAAAAGAAAACCGATTACTGGACAGAATTAGTGAGTTATTGGTCTGATTTGAGAAGAAGTAGAAGACATAGCCTCATTAGGTGAAGTTTTCTTTTACCACGAAAATGCACAGTACAATTATCTGGAGTTGTTGCCACCAAACTGCATGAATTATAGTATGAATTGCTGCTGCACAACCCATATTCACCTTATCTGGTTTCCTGTGATTTGTTCTTGTTCCCAAACATGAAGAATTGGCTTGTGGGGTCAAAATGGAGATCATCATTGATACAAAGGATATTTTGCAGAGCTTGACAATTCCTATTTTTGGAGAGGTTAAAGAAATGGCAGGAATATTGGGATATATGTATATTTCTAAAAGGGGACAATGTGAGAAATAAATAATTTGTTCCTAACAGAGGTACTTATTCAACCGTTCTCATAAATTGGTTCAAATGAATGCTCTCTTTGGACATTCACTCCAGAGGATGTTATGTAAACTTTTATTTGGATTCTTGATGTTGCCTCCAGCACACCTTTTAGTAAATAGGCACTATTTTACTAGCTCAGTGAATATTCACTGTAGAAGTAGAACAGTCAACCTTTCTTGCACGCTGTATTTGAACATGATCTAAATAAATGTGCATACAAATATTTACAAATGGGGGCATGTGAAAGAAATAGGATAAAGGCATGCATGCTGGCATTTAAATGGTTGCTATGTTTTTTTTTTTAAATGTGTATATGTTTTAAATCAAAAAAAGATCAAGATATGTAAATGCAAAAATCTACATATTATACTAATTTTTTTTTTTTTTTTTTTTCTCAGTATAGTATCCTTTTAAAAGTAGAATCTGTTACAAAGTACTGTAGTATCTAATGCACAACTACAAATGCATTAATAGGCTGCATCTGAAGAAAATAAACATAGAAATGGATATGCATTCCCATTCTCTAAGTGTGAAGTCGTGAATTAGTATTATCTTTTTAAGTTTTTAGAAGCAGCGCTTCCAGTGGCATTACTTTAACTTTTAAGTTTGTATTTGAGAGAGGAATGTGCATTACCACAGTATCTTTTCTGTAGCTAGATTTTTGAAATAAAATTTTGTACAAGACAGTTATCTGATACCTCAGCTAGATCTACAAAATAAAATTTCTACTTTTACCTTCTCTGGTAATGAAGTTTAGAAGAACTTGGATCATATAATTTGTTACAGATGAATTAGCCCATTATAATAATATCACAATATGGAGTGTTTTTCTGCAATCCTAAACTTTAAAAGATTCCTCTTTACCGTGTGATTTCAAATTAAATACAATCCTTCATTCCAGTTAGTTTGTTTCAGTTCTTATTAACCATGAAAATATGAGCTTTAATTTTATATGAAATAATTTCCAAATCAAGTTTGGAAAGCTTCATTATGAAAGCTACAAATCATTACAATATCGCTGCTCTAATCAATGATCAAGTATTTACATAAAACTAAATAAAATATCATATGAATAATAATAATAGGTTTCTTGCATTCATTTAACTAATTTTGTATGCATATCCAGTTGAAATGGAGGTTTCAGTAAATATTTTCATTCTCTCTCAAATACAAACTTAAAAGTTAAAGTAATACTCTTGGAAGTTGTGCTTCTAAAAACTTAAAAAGATACTAATTCATGGCTTCACACTGTAAATTTTGTATGCATATCTAGTAGAAATGGAGGTTCCAGTAAATATTTTCATCCTGCAAATTACCAAAATTGCAAAATGTATTTTTTTTCAAGGGATTCAAAATTAGGCTTGATTTATTATGAATAGCCAAATATTATGTGATCTGATTGATACAAATGAAACACCTGATTGTGTATTTATAACTTCAGCACCGACATCCCAGTTTGCTACAATGCTCATGTATAGATTCCAAGATTTGTCTTGTCTTTCCTTATTCATCATTTTGACTTTCTCTAGTTGAAAGAAGGGATGGTATCTCTAATGATTTTAGACCAAAATACGAGTAACGTAAGGATCATCATAAGGAAACTTACCCATCAGATTGTGGTCTGTATGTTAGACTTCTACATAGCTATGCATATATATTTAGCGTTGCTTTCACAACCTAACCCATATACATATACTTTCTCTACCTCTGGCATTTAAGAAGTAGAGATTATATCACATTACAAACATTTAGAGCTTTCATCAGAAGTATTGGGTCCCTTTTTGGAAACCAGAAAAAAACATTAAATGGTGTATGTATGAAATAGAGAGGGGTGAGCAAGCACAACTCAAAATTTAAAAGTTGCATATTGAACTTCTGTCAAGATTGCAAGATGAAGCTTTTCGCCAAATTCCCTTCACCATGATAAATGTTGACATATCAAGTAACCAGGTCATAATAGTATTATTATTGTTGTTTAATACATCACTTTATATAAACTTCAAGAAAAAGGAAAATATTAGTTTACATATTTGTAATGTTGGATAAAATACTGTATGCATTGTACTGTAAAGAAAATGTCCAATTGTACCTAGTTGTTCCCTATTGTTATTTGATGTGCTGAATATTCTAATTCTTCATGTTAAACTTATTTACAACAAACATTATAGGACTATAGTGGATAAAGTGTTAACAGTTTATGTTCCTGAGTATATTTATGTAAGAATCTGAAGATTTTAAGTTAAACATAAATCTAATCAAACTGTTTCACATATATTGTTTTTCCTTCTATTGTCTGAATTGAATTTCCAAATAGGTATCAAAACACCACAGATTCAGCACATTATTGAAGAATTTTCAAAACTGCCTCAAAGTCATACAGATAACATTTTCAGAAATGCATTTTCTTTGGGCAAACAGCATTGCAGCATCCTGAATTACTGCATCTAGTTATTTATTCTAATAAATTATGGATTAGAAACTAAAATATTTTTATGACACAGCTATGGGTAAAACAAGCATGTTAATTGGGCTATTTTTATTTTTCTACAGGAAAATCCGATTCCGTTCCATTGATGTTCACCCCACCGAAAAAGCCTTAGTCGTCAACTATGAATTGGAGGCACTTATACTTGGAGATCTTGGAGACCCTTTGCTTGGAGACTGTAAGGTAAATAAAGTGTTACTGATATTAAGGGGAACTGAATTAAAAAGTAATATTTTTATGTTTGTTAGTTCAGACTCATCTCATTAAAACACTAATATTGCGATGCTTCCAAGTAAAGCCAATTTTTAAGAAGACGCAAGAGAAATGGAATTTCTATTTAGGTATTATGTCGTATTTAACTGATTAAATTGTTGATATGTTTCAACATGCTGAAGCTTAGTCGTCTTTACATTATCGTGCAAAAGAATTTGAAATCAATATGCCAGCATAACTGAAAATAATATGCCACATCACATTCCTTGTATGCTAGTTCACCACATAATGATCCTAAAATTAGATGCATATACCTATTACTGTTAATTGTTTCTTAAAACAAATTTAAGCAAGGACTAATAAGTATTTAGCACTAATGGCACACCACAATCTTATTTTCTTATACATGTAAACAATATATGATTTCTCTGATGACCATACCAATTATTACTTGAGGCTACATGGCCATTTAAATGAAACCACTACTTATCAGAAAAGAAAATTTTTCTGTGATCACTATTGGCGTTTGCTAACAGAAGTCTTTTGTTATAATCTGTAGGCTGTACCAATACTGAAATTTCATAGGACTTTACTTTGAGTAAGCTTGAAATTTCTGTTTTTTATCCCAAACACCTCAAAGACTATACTTATCATGGCAGGATTTTCAACATAATATTACCATAAAGATTTTCTAGGGCTCAGTAAGGATGCACAGTTTCACTGGCTTTTCTTGTTATTCACAGAACTTGTTTTGTTAAAACAGTCCACTTAGCTCAATATTGTATTTCTAAATATAAATTTTCTACTAGCTTTTTCACTCATAATAATATTATTATTATTACTTTTTAAAAATGTTTTTTAATTCATACACAAGCTCACGTAATCAATGTACAACCATACTGTAATATGAACACATGTAAAGATACATTCACTCCAAGGTGTGACACATTCACAATCTCATACTGAGTGTAGTAGAGGAAGCCAAACATAAAGTGAGAAGTGCACAATTTCTATCAACCATTCCCGACACATGAAGTCAAGAATTATTGCTCCACACCCACATACTGGCAGTTAACAGTTATCCTGCCAATGCTTACCGAGACATGCTACAGATTATTTTATATATAAACAAAGTAAACAGACACTCTCCACTTCCAAAACATCACAGCAGGTACAGATATATATAAATTATGGCTGAGAATACTCCAACAGAAGCACTGGCTTCTAGAGGACTACCATAAATAACCCACAGATCAAGCCTTAAGTTAAAGTAAGAGTTGAAGTTTTCCTGACGATGTATGAACTCTAAGTGTTCTCAGGCTTCTAACCAGTTCTTGAATTGACTCCAATGTTTTGAAGATGTACATCAGATGTAAACTGATAACTTTACCATTGAAGTCAATCCATGAACTAGCCTGGCTAGAAGCCTGACAACACTTAGAGTTAAGTCTTAAGTTATTTCAATGCTTTATCATGCTGCAATTTGTATTATTATTTTAAAACATTCAATCTGTATTGCTTTTTCTAGTGGAAGAATAGCATTCCACTTAAATTTTGTTACCAAGGTTTCACCAGAAATTAAAAGTTTTGAGGTTCCTTGAATGAATTTAAAAAAAAAAAATCTGTGTCCATAAACAATATGACTCAAAGATAAAGTTGGTTAAATAACAAACTTGGTATTTAATTTCAGCATCTACCAAGAATGCAACTTGAAGACGTTCAAGTAAATCCCCTTCCAAACTACACGTCACATAGAAAAATTTACATGATTTCGGATTTTTTTCAAAAATGGCTCAATGATTTTGATTAAAATACCACATGCTTAAGATAGTTTCATGGTAAAATTTATATCTTGAATTTTTCTGTGAATAGACAAGTAGATAAAAGAACAAGTTTTTGTAAAAATATTTTGTAGTTGGTAAGTAAAAAAAATAATCTGAATGCAGAAGGTTTTTTTCTGCTTTTCTTAAGGCTAATGAAAAATTTTGTAAAGTGTTCATTTTCTTTTTTTCAGGAATGCCAGAAAATAATCAGACTGAAGAGTTTGAATGAGGACACCAATTGCGGAGCTCTAGCTAAAGAAGTTGTAGGAAAATGTAGTCTTATCCATCCAAGTAAACTAGAGGAGGTGGAACAGCTGATATACTACTTACAGAATAGAAAAAATGGTGTTCCATTTGCAGCAGGTTAGCTCTTTAGTTAATGTTTTGAGAACCAATTTCAAGAATTTTACTTTATCTGAAATTATTTTATTTATCAAAAAAAAAACACTTTTAAGATCTGCCACCTTAGTGCATATATGGAATTCCCTACTTGAAGATGTAAGGGACTGCTGGGACATTTTACTGTTCAAGCAGAAATTTCGGGCATACATTTATAATCAAACCTTATCTGCTGTATTAATAGATAAATACATCACTACTATCATTTATTGTTACTAATATTTTATGTGCTGGCAAGTAATATGCATTTCAATTGTAAATATGACTAACATCGTTTCAACCTACATGAATATTCCACTTAAACTAATTTTGTTTACAGTTTTTTTTCTTTTCATTTCAGTATACTTATTGCACCTTATATTTGTTTTTATTAAGTTATATAGAATTGTATGTTTTGTTCTTCATTGTATCACTGCTGTACTATATTTAATGTATTGCCTGATAGAGTGGAAGAGAAGCCCTTATGGCCTTAACTTCAACTAGGATAAATAAATAAATAAGCAAGTTCATGGAGTTATCCTATAGCTTCAGACCTCTCCTCAAAGCTTATTGCTTATAGGCCTCCTTTCTATATAAAAATGACTATGAATTCGGCCCTCAACATCTCATTTGGACATGTTTCAGATGCTAGCACAGAGTATCTAAAAAGGGGTGCTGTCCCAGGTAAAATGAACTCTCTGGGGTTTCTTACTCTTGAGGCCAACTATCTAGTAGAAGCAAATTACAGCCCACAAATACATTAAAACTAGATACTCAAAGATATTATAAATTAATGTAGTTAAAGTATAAATAACATAAATTATTTTTAAAAAAATCATACTTTTTAAAAGTATTGTAGTCATAGTAGATTCATAGGGACCATGACCTGCTTTGAATCATTATTCAGTTGAAAGAGTACTGATATTCCTTATTGTAAGATCTTTGTTCAGGCTAACTTTTTAATATAGAAAAATCCAGTGATGTTATAGAAATGTTGGTGTTGTAGTTTGTCACAACAGTAGTACCAGTATTAAAGTCCCAAAATTGCAACTCAACAGTAACATACGGAGACATTTTTCAATTACCGCCCACTGCCCATGTCTTATGGTATTAAACAGCCTTCAAAATGAATTTGCATATTCTCAAAGACACAAAACATTGCAAACCAAGGATGCTGTAACCTGTTTCTCCCAAAATGTTTCCACTTAGCACAACATAATTTAGATGTATCTGGGTTTGAATGATAAGTGTCCTAGCTTCTCAACCCAGAGATCTTAATTCCTCCAAACATCAATCAACCAGAGATCTTAAGTTCAATTACTGGCTGGGGTGAGAGAATTCTTCTTTAATTGGAATATTCCCTATCCCCCACAGTCTGGAAGTGAATTTATGTATGTTTTATAGAGAAAAAAATCTGATATGTTCCATTCACATAACTTTCTCTACATCTCTGTAACAAATTATTGTTAAAAAGCTTATTCTTCTATTTACTTTAAGCTAATGCACAAAAAATTATTAGAAATAGTCTTATTACTTGCTTCCTTGTAAATAAAAGCAAAATAAGGGAGTACCATAGGTTAAAGTGATAGTCAAAAGCTGATTGCTATGTGACTGAAGTTCCTTTGTTTGTATGAATAGGAGTTGAGAAATTTCTGCATAAGAAAAGTATAGGTTTTTCAAAGCTGAAACCAATAACAAGGAATATCTCAAAAACGATCAATTCCAAGAAAAAAATGTATATAACATAAATTGTGTGTTTTAATGTAATCTACATCTTTTGTATGGTAAGTTTTTGTCTATCCCTTATGGTTTAGCAGTTTGCAAAATTCCGTAAAATTCATCCAGAATAAAGTAGTCTTTAGAGGCTATTCCCAGAAAATTCAAAATAAACATTTTATTTGTGAGGTAGATAGCTTTAATATATGATATTTTAATTAAAATCGTTAGAGCCATTTTTGAGAAAATCAAAATTTTTTAAAAAATCAAAATTTTTTAAAAAAGTTCCATGTAAAGGGTAGTTGGGGTTTTTGCAAATCTTTGTGTCGCATCCTTGGAAGATAACAAAGTTAAATACCAAGTTTGGTATTCAAAGGTCTTTTCATTTTTGAGTTATGCTGCCCCCCCCCCACACATGCATGCATGCCCACACGTCCTCACCCTCATAAGTGCTCTTTTTTTTATTCAGGGGGTCTCAAAACAGGTATTTCTGGTGAAATCTCAGTATCAACATTTTTAGTGCATTACAATACCTTCTCTATATACTATGTACATAGTATGTGTAGAGAAAGTAATAAACAAAATCAATATATGAAACATCCTGCAGTTAATGATTTACAAACATCATTAATTCTTTAGTATGATCATAGGAGTTAAAGGTAAAAACTGAAACAATAATAATATAAAAGAAAACAGAAGTAATGCACGCTTCACAAACTTATTTACATACAAGTATATTTGTGGAGTCGATTTTTAACTATGTCACATGCTTTATTTATGAGGGATTAGTTTCAGAAGCAATTACTTCCATTTTCAACCTTGGGTGGGGGTGTCCAGCTGCCAACACTGGAACAATGAACTTCTTCACTAGGCTATTAATTGGCAGGGTTTCAAAATTTATGAGGCATTCTCTATGTTTCCTATTGAGATGTTTTCTCATATTGCGAGTTCATTGTGGCTTGTCATTCTTTTTTAGCAGTTTCAGACTCAGGTGTAAGTTATGGTTTTCTTTCCAAAGGTAAAAATACTAGTCTGATTTTTAATCTTCTCTTGGTTTGATCTACTTAGATCTTTTCACAGTCTGTACAATGATTTAATATACTCTGGATCAATTTTCTGGTGGAATCTCTTTTTTTGTTCTTGAATTAAGCAATTTATTATGAAAAATCTGTTTACAGCAGCCAAGGCAATATTTTGTTCTTTGAAGATCTTGTTGAATTTTCTGAATACCCTAGTTTGGCAAATGAACTTCCTGAATGTGTTTACATATTTTTCTGTAGTGAAGGTGGTTTATGAACAAATTTAATTGTTTTCCAAAATTTGAGAGCCTACATCTGAGAAATTCTTTGGAGTTAGTAAAGTAAATCAAAGATTTAAAAATAGACACAAATTAACACTGGTCTCATTTGACATGACAATATTATTCCCCAGCATTTCAACACAAAACCTGCAAAATGTATTAAAAACAATAGCTTAATACAATATAGATGGGACCAGTAGAAATGAAAGAATACATTTCAGTGATGTATAAAAGCATTAAGCAAAACTGCTTCACCTTCAATGGGAAATGCTGCAGGCAAAAATCAGGTTTCTCTTTGAGCAACCATTCTCTTTAATTTTGGCAGGTTTTGTTTAAAAGTTCTTGCGACCTTGAGTTCAGAACGCCAGCACCTAACCAACTGAGCTACCCAAACTGACATTTGCAGAAATGGTCTCATTACTTAGCCCCGTGTAAGTAGAAGGGAACTAAGGGAATGCACTAGGTTAAAGTGATAGTCAAATCTTTTAAAAGCTGCTGCTAAATGATGATGCTGAAATTTGCTATTCTTTGCATAGCCAGGCATTAAAACAAAAAAGACATAAAATGAATGACAACCTCTGTTTAAAACAGTACAAATATTTTAAAAATGAAACCAATAACAAGCAATATCTCTGAAATAGTTAACTCTACCAAAAAAAAAATGTAAATGAAATGTATTTTAGCAAGATCTACAGGATAATAAGTTTTTGTCTATCTCTTAAGGTTTACCAGTAGTGCTAAAGTCATTCAGAATGAGGATTTCAGAGGCTGTTCCCAGCAAACTCTTTTATATACAGTATTTTAATAAAAATAATTAAGATCCATTTTTGAGAAAATAGACACATTCAAAAAATGTTTCATATAAAGGGTAGTTTGGGGTGGGGGGATATTCCTGAAAATTTATGCGTTGCACCCATAGAGAATACTAAACTTAAATACCAACTTTGGTATTAACAGACTTTTCATTTTTGAGTTATGCTGTCCACAGACACTTGCACACACAACCTTTTTCTAACAATCCTTTTTTTTTTTTTGTCTGTCCTCAAAACATGTATTTCTGGTAAAATTCCGGTATCAGCTTTTTGGGTTAAAGACAATACCTTCTCTACCTGCTATGTACTTGCATAGTAATTGGTAGAAAAAGTAAAAATGTCAGTCCTTAAAATGAACGTGTCGCATAACAAAAACATAGCAGGTGTCCTTAAAAACTCTTAAAATTGAATGCAAAATAATTAAAAATATAGGTCTGTTAATAGTTGGTATATTGAGTTTGCGAAAGTACAGGTCTGTTAATATTAATGTTATATTGAGTTTATGAAAAAACAGGTCTGTTAATATTAATGTATATTGAGTTTATGATAATACAGGTCTGTTAATAGTAATGCATATTGAGCTTATGCCCTTTTGTGCAGCAGCACCAATCATTGAGCAGAATGATGCACTTCGTCCTGAGTCATCCTGCTCTGGAACTGAAAGTCCCAGCTCTGCACCATCGTCAAGTACAGGTGCCACCAAAGCAAACATAAACAGCATTGAAACCTACGTGGAATTGCTATACGAGGATATACCAGAGAAAGTGACAGGTTCGGCTAACATACTGCAGCTAGCTCGTAACCCAGACAATCTAGAGGAGCTTGGCAGCAATGGTAATATGTGATTCTGCCTTGTTTTATACATTATCTATATCTACATATCTCTTCATATTATAAGTTTTCAGAATATTTTACTGCTAAAGTTTTAGGTAATAATAAGAGTATTTGACCTGTATGATATCTTAGTGGCTGGGAGTGTGGTGTTCCAGTTGCCAGTCATAGACTATAGAATTTGCATGCATTGAGTCTCTCTCACCCATAGGGATGCTGAATTTTTTTCCATACATGTATAGTAAGGAACTAAGATAAAGATTTGTAGGTCAAGGAAACCAATTTTCAATGTTTTATCTGGAAGAAACATGGTGCTGAACACATCATTTGCTCACAATATCCCAGGTCCATCAGAGTAGTTATGCCTCATATTATCTGATTATTAAGAGCTCTTGTTCTTATCTTGATTTGAGTAACTTTGGCAAGGAAATTATTAAAAAAAGTCTTTGATATATAAAGTATACAGAACAATTACTACAAAGTCTGGCCTAGCAGAAAAATAAAACAACTTCTCATCTCATTATGTTAATTCAAAATGTTAAAAAAAGACTTAAAGTTTTATTAACTATTTTATTTTTTGATACCATCGCTTAAAACATTGATTTAATATTGGAATTTTAATACTTTTGAATAAAAATGATTTGGTTTAGCAATATGTTTTTGCTACAGAATATTGAAAGGGGCTATGATTGCTTATAATAGCTTTGTTTCCTTCATGAAAAACAAGAAATTCTGGCTGAAGTTATTGCCAGCATACCGGGGACAATGCAACCAGCTGTCTGATATTTATTTACGTATTTCTGTTTGCACGCTTCTATAATACGTGTTCAAATTGGGTATTCATTATAATTTGTAAAACAAAATGTTCTCAAAATAAGAGTGTCAACGACTTGTGAATAAGAGGTCTGTTCAAATATTACCAGATCTGTTGTGTCTAACTGAAGTTTTACCAGGGTTTCCTCATTATTGGCAAATGCCAGGGAAGTACCTAAACATAGACTGGGGTGTTTCCTTCTCAAATTCCTTTTCCCAGTTGTTTTATTTTGTGTAACATCAGCAACTATTGCTTGTAAGAACATTATAATAAGAACAGACATTAAACTGTATTCAAAGAGTCTTATACTCTGCACTGACATCAGGTTTCTTCTGAATGATGTGGTTGGTAACCCACCATGCCCATGACAGTGTATGAAAGTGTTCATAGTGGATCACTCCATTTCTCTCCTAGGTAATACTAACAATATGAAGCAATATGACCATGTTACACTTCCAATTATTATAATGTTATATAAGACTTAAAGCTCTCATGATAGGTATTATAATGCTCTTTGAAATGTTCCATATATACTGATCTGGTACAATCTATATAGTTAACAGGGTGCAGTTTGCCACTTCCCTTTAAATAACCTTATAATTGTTTTATAATACAATTCCTCCTCCTGCAGTCCTTTCTGCAGAGTTAAACCTTCTTACCGTCACCATCTGTTTCTAGAGTGACTTTCTTTCTCTATACAAGATGTGAATTCAGAATTTTGGCAACTGACTCCACGTGTAGTCGAGAAATAAGTTGTCACTTCCTTTAAATCAGGGTAGCTATTGGTGTTCAAGGACTAGAATAGAAGTTTCCCTTCTCTGGTGCGTGGAAATTGATTTATGACACCAGTCTCTGTCTAATCTAACTTTTCCTTAGTTGGAACTGTTGACTTCTATGTTTCTTTTTGTGTAACATAGGCCTTGTTTTCCAAACAGATGCTTGATTTATCCTTAGTTTCCCCAATGGTGCAGCAATGTTGGAAGTGGGCTGCAAGAGTATGATAGTAGAAAGGCTGCTGAAATACTAGCATAGAATAAGATCATCGGATAATCAAAATATTCTGAGACAATGTTAAACAATGCAGGAGAAAACCTGTGCTGGCGCAAGGATTTGAGGAGAATTTTACTGTAAATTGAAGTGGGGAACATATGGGAAAGGAGGGTTGGACAAGTTAAAGGTTTCTGGAAAGAAGTAACAAACAGAGTGGAGAATGTAGAAAAATAAGAATATCCCGAAGTCTTAGAGATAAGAAAATTTTATACTATATAGACAAGTGAAGATGCATTGGGGCGGCGAGAAGTAGGGAGATTAGGGAGAAAAGGTCAGGAATAGACTAGATTAGGTGTGCAGAGTTTAAGAGGAGACAGGATAGGTAGGCTCTCTTTATGTGGGGGTAACAGATAATGGCTTGTATTATATAGTAGAATGCGAAGAAATTAGGTTGTGGAGGGAACGTGTACAACAATAAAAATGGGGGGGAGAACCACCAAGAATTTACAAGGCAGTGAAGCTAAAGAAGCAAGGAGCTATGTAAAAATGTTAGGGGAATTCGTGAAAAGAGCAAGAGAAAACTGGTACAGAAAAACCAAAAGAACATAACTAAGCTAAGGTCTACTATGTATAAATAATCAGGTATTTATATGTATGGTGGACTAAAGGATAAAAATAGCAACTCAAAGTAATGTATAAGGAAAAATTTAATGTACAACTTATAGAAAAATAAATACAATTCCCATTGAAAATGCTGGACAAAATTAAGAGTTCATTAGCTCCACTTAATGCATTTCAGTTGCCAAATTTCAAGAAATGCCTAATACATTTCAGCCAATCATATTTATGTATCAGAGATACAAAATATCCAAAATAAGGCAAATGCCCAAATTTTTAGAGAACAATTTGCTCTATTAGTAGAAACCAGAATACTGAATTGTGTGTTGAAAATAAATTAAGGAGGTAGTTCTTCTGTATTTTTTTCTTTATTTGAAACTGACTTAATCATACTGTACAGCTAGCAATGTTTTCTCATGTATTAAAGCTTTTGTTACAGAATCAGTGTTGAGTGCCTTGTCACGGGTTTTGCGTGAGGACTGGAAGAAGAGCATAGAGTTGAGCACAAATATTGTATACATATTTTTTTGCTTCTCTACATACAGCCAGTTTCATCACATTATTTTACAGTATAAGGTAATGTTTTTTGGTAATATAATTATTTTATTTAGCATAGATATAACTGATTTTTGTGGTACTAAATATAAATCTGATATGTGGTATGCAGTCAACTTTCTCTCTCTAATATTAATTTTTGAAGCCTCAAATGCAAAACTACTTTTTTTTTTCTCCAGAACTTCATTTTGGAGTTTTAGCATATTATCTATATAAAAAGATAACTGATAACATAATTTTTAAATAAAATGTAAAGTTTTGCACATATATTTTGAAAATTAAGAGAGATTTACCCTACTTAAGTTTTTTTTTCTCTCTCTCCCTCCTCCTAATTCAAACATGTGCAGAAATTCACGTGGTGATGGACAAAATGTTCTATTTAGACAACACACCTAATGTAACACATTGTTGTAAAAAGTTTTACCTAATTTGAATTTGCATGGAAATTCATGTGGGTGGGAGAGAGGAAAGGCAACTACAGAAATGTACAAGTGTGTGTGCAGTGGGAGGTGACTGCAGCAGTGGCAACTACAATAATGGATAAGATTTTCTATTTAGACAACATACTTAATAGAACACTTTTTTGTAAAATGTTTACCTAATTTGAATTTGCATAGAAATGCATGTAATGGAATTGTGAGAATTGTGGGCGGTAGACAAAGGGGAGAATAGAAGTGTGTGTGTGGGTGGGTGGGTGGGTGGGTGTGTGTGTGTGTGTGTGTTAATAGAGAAATGTGCAGCTAAACCTCTCTTGTTCAGTTTAAACATTGGCTCCCAATACAATGATAGGTACAATCACTGATGTGAAAGAAAATCCTCTGTTTTTATTTTAGTCCCAGGGAGAAATCTTTATTCCAGTGAGATTACTTATATTCCATCAAGCTCTGTTAACAACCAAATTACAGTGCAAAATGAAATATACATAATCTCCAACGTATGTTTACGATTTTGGCAGTAGTCTTTATCATTTTTCCCATACTTTATCACTGCTGTACCCAGGAAGTTTGGACCTTATTTTTTCCCGCATGTTATTCAGCAAAAAAAAACATATATTGCAATTGCAAGATGAACCCCCCAGCCCTCAAAATGAATATTTTGGTGCAAAAAGCTTTGTCTTGTATTAAGATATATATGGTATGTATGACCAAGCACCAAATAATTTTCATCATCGCTAAAAAGTGATCTGTAACTTTTCTCATTTCCTCAGATTGGATCGTTATGCATGGAGGTAATAGACTATGAACTACGAAGATACGACCAATGGCGAGATGATCTGGAGGCAAGGAGGAAAAAGATTGAGACATCAGCAAACCAGCAAGGAGAAACAGGCCGTACTTCAATATCAGAACACCGAAGGTCAATCTCGCACATTCCAGTGGCGGCATCTGCTGACATACGAAGGAGAGGACCGGATCCAAATGTTCCAGCAGAGCCCAAAGATGAAGTTCGTAGGATGAAAGAAGATCTTGAAAAAATGAAGAGAAAATTCCAGAATCTTACTAAAAAACAAGATCAACTTCTAAGAGGTGGGTTAGTTCACAGCTTACTTAAGAAATGACATATAAGTACTGCAACATAATATTAATTACATAAATTTTATTTCTTCCGTACATTTATTGCTTTCTCTACATGTACTATGTGCATAGTGTATAGAGAAAGTATTGTAATGCACCCAAAAATTTGATATCGAGATTTCACTGGAAATAGATGTTTTTGGGTCCCCCTAAATCCATACAAAGCATTTTTGGAAAAAGGTCTGTGTGTGTGTGTGTGTCTGTGGACAGCATAGCTTAAAAATGAAAAGACCGGTAAATACCAACTTGGTATTTAAGTTTGGTATCTTCCAAGGAAGCAACACACAGATTTTCAAGAAAATCCCCCACCCCCAACTACCCTTTACATGGAACTTTTTCTGAAAATTTTGATTTTCTCAAAAATGGCTGTAATGATTTTGATTAAAATATCATATATTAAAGATATTTACCTGGCAAATAAAATGTATATCTTGAATTTTCTGGGAATAGCCTCTGAAGACTACTTTGTTCTGGATCAATTTTACGGAATTTTGCATAAGTGCTAAACCATAAGAGATGGACTAAAACTTACCACACAAAAAATGTAGAGCACATTAAAACACACAATTTATGTTATACCTTCTGTCAAAAAAGTACCAGGAATTGAGCATTTAAAAATCCTGTTTAAAGAGGATTCGAAATTATTGTTCTCGCTAAATTGATACAACTTTCCTCTATACCCACACAGAGTTTTATTGTCGTCTGTCATCTAGTTTGTTTACAATAAACCATTTTGTGAGTTCATCTCAAAGATGGTTTGCGATTTTATGATGGATACAGATATTGAACAAAGAATCTGTCTCAAATTTTGCATTGCAAATGGTATTTCATGTGCCGAATCGCTGAAAATGTTACAGAGGGTTTACAGTGAATCGACTTTATCAAAAACACGTGCATATGAGTGGTACAGTGCATTCAAAAGTGGTCGAGATGTGCTGGAAGATTTGCCTCGCTCTGGTCTGCTATCAATGGTTTCAACTGAACTGAACATCACTAAAATGAAGAAAATGGTGTCTGAAAATCGTCATTTAGGTCTGTTAGAGATTGCTGCTGAACTCTCTGTGTCTCACAAATTGATTCATACCATTTTAAATGATTGTTTGGGCATGACACGCATTGCAGCTCGGTTAGTTCCGAAATACTTGAATTTTCTACTAAAACTCAATCACATAAGAATTGCTGAAGACATGCTAGAACGAACCAGTTCCGACCCCACATTCATGAAACGCATTGTAACTGGTGATGAGGCGTGGGTTTATGAGTTTGACACTCAAACCAGTCAACAAGCTTCCGAATGGCACCTTCCAACTGAACCGAAACCTAAAAGGGCACATCAAACTCGATCAAAACTAAAGGTCATGTTGACAGTTTGTTTTTTAATTTTTATTATCACGGTGTCATGTACTCAGAGTTCTTGTCAAATGGTAAATAAAGACTATTATCTGAGCGTTATGCGGCATTTGAGAGAACAAATACGGCAAAAAAGGCCAGATTTGTGGAACGACAACTCATGGATTCTGCACCACGATAATACACCAGCTCACAAGCTGTTATTGTGAACGAATTTCTGGCCAAAAACTCAACAAATTTCATCGAACAACCGCTGTATTCACCTGATCTGGCTCCTTCTGATTTCTTTATCTTTCCAAACTCAAGTTACCACTTCGAGGCACCCATTTTCAGTAGATAGAAGACATAAAGGAAAATTTGCAGTGACAATTGACATAGATTCCTAAAAGTGCCAAAAAATGTTTTGATGATTGGATTATTCATTGGCATAAATGTATAATTTCGGAAGGGGCCTACTTTGAAGGCGATAAAATAAAATTGGATGAATAATTCATTTTTTGTGTTTTATTGACCAATTCCCAGAACTTTCTTGACACAGTAGTATACATTATTTTGTGCAGTTGCTTATTTTTGAGCTATTCCTTGTTTTTGGTTTCAGCTATACATTTCTCATACAGGAGTTTGTCAACTCCTGTCCATACAAATAAAGGAACTTCAGTCACATAGCAACCAGCTTTTGACTATTAGTTTAACCTACAGTACTCCCTTATTTCGCTTCTGTTTACAAAGAAACAAATAATAAGGCTATTTCTGCTAATTTTTTCTCAATTAGCATAAAGTAAATAAAAGCATAAGGTTTTTAACAACAATTTGTTAAAGTTTTTCTAAGCTGAAACCAAGGATACAAGGATCATGGTAAAAGTTTTTAGCTGTTCCCAAAGAACACAACTAAATTTCAAAACTCTCACACATTTTCGCAAAGCAGTCCCCATGACACTTATACAGCTATTCATTCTCACAAACCACTTTGCAAACATTTCTTACTACACTTTTTCTTCGACACTGTTTACAGCCTTCAAATATGCACTAATGGCTTCACTTTCTGACATAAATCAGCATTCCTGCAACCGTTCCTTCATTTTGGGGAACACAAAAAAGTCACAGCAGGCCAAATCTGATGAGTAAGGTGGACGGGGTAGCACCCCGATGCCCTCTTCATTAAGGAAATCCATTGTTCTGACAGCAGTGTGAAAGGAGGCATTGTCATGGTGCAGCAGGAGATGTCCCTTCTGTGGCCTTATTCCTTCCACTGCTTGATGACCTCTGGAAGGCAGGACTCCTTGTACCATAGCGCAGTGATTGTGCGTTGGTTCTCAAGCGGAATAGTTGCTATGGGACCCTTTCTTGAGAAAAAAGAGGTGACCATTTTTTTCCCCAACACGTCAGCCCCTCTTGACTTTTGTTGGAGGTGGTTCATCTTCAAAGCACCAGATATGCAACTGCTGTTTAGTTTCTGGATCATAAAGGTATATCCACATTTCATCGCCCATATCAATATCCCAACTTTCACCAGAATTAAGTTTTTTTAGCATAAATTTGTACCAATCCACCTGAACTGCTTTTTGATGATTGGTGGGGGAATGTGGGACTCAACGCGCACATCTCTTGGTGAGACCAAAATGTTGATGCACAATTGTTTGTGCTGCTGTTGATCCAATGTTTTATTCCTTCTCTATCGTGGGGAATGTATGCAGATTTTTTTTCATTTTCCTCACTGCTTCGATGTTTTTGGGCTGCTTCGATGTTTTTGGGCATAACTGCAGTTTGTGACGTGCCTGCACGAGACTATCTTCTAAGGATTCTCTCCTCCTTTTAAATTCATGACACTGTGGCCAGTGAAGGAGAAGGGTCCCCAAAAGTTTCTGACTAAATTTGGTGGCTCTGCTTGGGGTCTAACTCCTTTTTGAAATTGTAATAGATCATTGCTTGAAAGTCATGTCTGGAGGCTCCATCTTTCATAACGCACTGGTCAACAGATGATGTAGTATGACAATTGCATTTCCTAAATAATTATCAGACTATCAGATGCAACTTCCTCCCGTGGTGTATTGCAACAGAGCTAAAACTTTTGGCATGCCCCTTGTATTTGACAAGTTTTATCAGTTGGTTTTATCATTTTGTAATGGACCTTATATGCCAAACTTTGAACACTTATTGGAAGGCATTGATGTTTCATAAATTTACTAACAAGAAATTTCAAAATGGGCTTGCCATGGCCATACCTCTGGTTTGCTTATAATATTTTCCTTTAAAGACAAAAAAAGGAATGATCAAAGCAGATTTTACTGAGGTTAAGGTATTCTTCTTACATCAGTGCTTATAAGCGATTCCCATTAGACAAAATGCACATAGTGAGATTTCCCATGCTCTAAAAGTGCAGCAAGTTACTATATTTTTACATGATACTAATTTCATGCTGTATTTGCAAGACCAGGGAATCCTAGATAAATTTTGATACTTGGTATACACATTAGAATAAAAGAATAAGACGTGATAACTGAAGGAGGGAATAAGATATTTAATACTTTCATATACTTTTGTATTTGCCATTAGTAATTTCAGGAGCATTTGCATCCATCCTCAGCTAAAGACCAACTCCCAAATGTTTTAACAGATAATTTTGTTTCATTCTGTAGTGTCACTCTACCTGCTGCTGAATATTGCGGAGGATACCAGGGTAGAGGACAAGATGCGCAAAAAGAACATCACAGGCATGCTGACGAAAACATTAGACCGAGACAATGTAGATTTGCTGATTTTAGTACTTACCTTCCTCAAGAAACTTTCCCTTTTTCGTGAGAATGTTGATGACATGGTGAGTTGAACATATCTGGAGTTTCTGTATTTGTGGAGGAAAAAAAAATAGAGTATTCAGTTTATTAATTTCAGACATAATTTGCTTTAGTAACAAATGAAGGTTGAAATCTTAAATGATTGACTTATAAGATATATAGAAATCATTGCCCGAAATATTATAAGGCAGATATGAGTACAGTTCTAGTATAAGATATGAAATAAAAAGTTAAGATACTGAGTTTTCTGTTGAACTTTCTTGCATATTAAAATGAAAATAACAGTTATAGAAAACAAAACCGGGCTTGTAGGCCGTGGTCCACTGGGCTTCTCCCTTCGTTCCCCAGACGTTTCGCCTGCGTCTGCGGCAGGCATCATCAGTGGCGTGTACATCTCTGTGGTCTCTCAGTAGCGACCAGTAGTCGCTACTGAGAGACCACGGAGATGTACACGCCACTGATGATGCCTGCCGCAGACGCAGGCGAAACGTCTGGGGAACGAAGGGAGAAGCCCAGTGGACCACGGCCTACAAGCCCGGTTTTGTTTTCTATAAGTGATTCTAACACCGGCCGTGAAAGCCTTCGAACTTTAATGAAAATAACAGTGTTGGGAGTGATATTGCGTTCTTGAAATATATTGTAGATTAGCTGAATTAACAGTATTTGCACTCTAAGTACCTGCCTGTTAATTGTGTTTGTGCCTTCATTACTCTGTTGAAGAGTTTATAAAAAGAGAAACATAGAGGGGGATCTGTGTTAACAAATGTTACTGTTTCATTTTTTAGACCGATCTGAATGTGGTAGAAAAGTTGCCAAGAATTCTCATGATGAACAGTTCAGACTTAGTTCACATCACACTCAAGTTACTGCTCAATTTGTCATTCAGCACACCTCTCCGGGACCGAATGGTGCGAGTGGGTCTTCTGCCAAAACTTGTCAGCTTACTGGGTAAGAATCTGCAGCCCAAAACTTACATTATAAGGTCTTATTACAGCTAATTAGTATTCCTTTTTTTGGTATAACAGTTTCTCTTTTTACTTTAACCCCCCTGACCCTCCATGTACAATTAGTTTTGGTCATATTTATCAAACTTTAAACTTGCGGTGAAATGAAGCTCTAAAGTTAAAATATCGTGCTATTTACATATATTCATGCACAATATAATTAATGTTATCATACATTTTTTATTATTATGATTATTATTATGGTTATTATTATTAATATTATTATTATGGTTATTATTATTATTATTATTATTATTATTATTATTATTATTAGATTTATCAGAAGATTTACTGTCTAATTATCTGTTAAGTACAAGTAAGTTCAATAATAATTATAGAAAAATTTGTGGTATCATCTGTGATTAATTGTTTCAAAATAAGAGCACAACTGATAGAGGGTGTATGAAGTAAATGAAAGTAGATATCTATCCTTTTAACTGTTGAATCATCCACCCAAACAACAGTGATTGTGATCAGAATTTTTCAAGAGCAATATGAAAAGTTTGTAGTATTTTTCTTTTGTTATCTCTCCAATTACTAGGATTAACTTTACTTTGAGTCATGAATGCTACCAGAGTCAGCTATGTTCTGTTTGGTCACTTGTTTTATTCTATGAAACAGTTTATTTTGTGCAGTTTTGTGTCAAATGATTTCTCATAGAAAGCAAAGTTTACCATTGCATGCAGGATTATACACAACATTGAACCATCTTTACCCCACATTCAATAAAAGTTTTGTTGCTATATTGTTGTGAAATTATTTGATCAAAACAGTCATTTAAGGGACAAATAATGTAAGGACTTCAATATGAATGTATTGGCATGTTTTAAAATCTAAAATTATTAATCCAATATCAATAAAAATCAATATTTTTTCAAAATATTTTTGTACACATATTTCAGGAGACATATTTATTTTGTGCTTCAATATGCAATAAGGGGTATGATTTATAGAAATCGTATTGTTTGTTTCCAGGTGAAGAAAGGCATGAATCAGTAGTTCTGAAGGTGTTATATCACCTGAGTATGGACGATAGATGTAAATCTATGTTCACTTATACAGACTGTGTCCCAATGGTGAGTGGTCTATTCCTTAGCACTGTTTTTACTTCCTGTATCATGTTTAGTAAGTAAAGGAAATATTATATTCTACCAAAAATTAGATGTTGAGATTTCACATGTAAATAAAACTTATATAATGAATTTTCTAGAATAGCCTATGAAGTCCACCTAATTTGGAAGGAATTTTGTAATCGTGTATTATGCGCTTGGCTCCCTAGTCTTCATTCAGTAGGTTTCGTGCAATTTTGTAAACAGAACAGAGCAGCAACATTAAGACATGAAGTATGCTATATACCTGGTAATCTATTAGCTTCTACTCTAAGGATTCATTCTGTCAGCAAATACGAGAGTTTATACATATGCATGTGTGCTGTGATTAATAATTCAGCTAGTTTGTGGTAAACAAAATTTCTGAGGGCCTCAAATTCAAATTAGGTAAAATTGTTTACAACAATGTGTTATGTTAGGTATATTATATAAATAGAAAATCTTACCAGATACACTTTTGTTCTCCCCCCTCTTTCTCCCGTCCATTACCCATTGCAAAATTTTGACCCCCCCTCCCCCCAAGAAAAAAGACAATGAGCTTAAGTGTCCCTTAGTTTTCTCAAAATATATGTTCAAAATATGTGCTTAAAAATGTTTACATGTCTTCTTTTAATATGGATAACATGTTACATTTCAAAATTAAGTTCTGAAAAAAAATGGAGTCATCTTGCACTTAAAATTCTCCTGTATTCAGATAAATATGATAAAAAGAGCCTGATCAGCTGGGAAACAATGTGTTCTTTGCCAACTACCATACTTTGACTGCAATTAAAACAATATCTTGAAACTTAACACTGATTTCTGGCCTTCTATAATTTCTGGATTATTCCTATTGTGAATTTAATATGCTATTTGCCCTTATTCATTTCCCATTTTATACACCATAAATTCCACATTTCTTCATTTTTCACTGTCACTGAAAAACATGTACAATTTCATACAATGAATCAGTATTAGAATGTTGTATGTCCATAGATATAAATGTAGAAAACATATTCGTTAAGCCACATATAGAGATTGTTGATATTGTCCCATTTTAGTATGTTAGCATTCAAATATAAGTAACAAGGTATGATGTAGAGTGATATATAGTGTGAAACTTTTAATTTATTCCATAACTAATTTGAGTCAAATATGGACACAATAGTTTCACTTACTTAGTTTTTCCCGGATGCATTTCAAAGATGTTCATCTTCATCAGGCAGGCATTTGACTGGCTTCAGAAGGGGAGATTCCATTCGTAATTTCCTCTGTGCTGCCATCTGGTTTTCTTGGAGGTAATCTTAAGATGTCTGCCAGTGGTATTTCAAAATTCATAACTCTTGTGTTTTTCCTAATGTGTATCCTTTCCCAAATTGCTAGTTCAGTTGTAGTTTTTTCATGTTTAATAAGTTTGATGTCCGGTTTGATGTTATGTTGCGATGTCCAAAAGTGATGTGATACTGCAGATTTGTCTGTTTCTTAAGTTTCATGTACCTGAGGTGTTCTTTCAATCTTTTTGAAGGTTTCTCTTAGTCTGTCCAATGTAAATTATGGGGCAATCCTCACAGTTTATTTGGTAAATGCGAGATTTTGATTTATTTGATATGGTGTCTTTTAATGGGTGGCTTGATAGGTTTCTGAGTTTGTATTTGTTTTGAGGTGCTAACTCTATATTATGATGTTGGAACAGTTTTTTGAATTTTTTGTGCATCTGTGAGTGGAACATGAATTTACTGTATTTTAGGTTTGGATTGGCTCCTGTGCTTAGTATGGTTGATATCTTTAATCTTTTTTGTTTACTTACAAGGAAATAAGTAAAAAGTCCATTTTTGCTCAAGTTTATCTGGCTTAGTAGTTAGAAGAATAATTTTTGTAGCATAGTTTGTTGCAGAATAGTTAGATAAGGATATGTGAATGCAACAATCAGATTTTTAAATAGTAATATCATATTTTTAGTATAGTACAGAATTTAATAGTATAACCTTTGAAAATTCAGTTGATGAACATGCTGCTAGAACGGGAGAAAGATGAGGTTAATCTAGAGTTGATAGCCCTTTGCATCAACTTGGCTATCAACCAGCGCAACGCACAAATGATGGTGGAGAACAACAGATTGCAAAGTCTAATGGCACGTGCCTTCCGCAATCAGGACTCACTCATCATGAAGATGATTCGAAATATTGCCATGCACGACAGTACGAAACACAATTTTGTGGTAAGCTATACTCATTTTCTATGTTAACAAAAAAGTTTGTACTTGTAAGCAAACAAAGGAAACAGTGGCTGTACAAAGTGTTATGGATTGGTCTTAGTGACACACTTGTCATAGTAAGGCTCAATTCCAGTCTAGGACAATATATATTGTGTATATATTTATTTTATTTATTTATATATTCATCCATCCATCCGTTCATTCTGGTTTGAGTTGGTAGGTTTGGATCTCTCAAATTCTTAGTTTGAAGCATTTGCACACACAACTTCAAATATTATTTCGGATTCATATGTTTATTTTGCACTCTATCGGAAAGGCACACTTTTTATGACAAAATTGTTGGCTATACTGACAAGAAGACACTGTCACCTTAAAGTTGCGGTTTGAGCTGCTATTTTTGTATTACAAAAATACATTGAAACAAAAGCACCTGTATTTCAAATTTCTTTCCAATAGGATCTCTATAACTGACAGAAAAAATAATAAAGTTTTAAGTTGTAATGGTTGACTTCAGGTCTGTTTTCCACCCAATGATTAGCTGCCTTTTAGTATGCAAGGTGCTGAAATTAACTTCATTCACATCAAGGCTGCAAGACTGTGCTAAAGATAATTTAAAATAAAGATTTCATCGGCCACAGTTTTTTTTTCTTTTTCTTTTTTTTTTTTTTCTTTTTTTCTGTGATGGGTGCCTCCAAGAAAACCACTGGAGAAGTAAAAATTGCATATTTATGTAAGTTGTCTAGTTTAATAATCATTAAACACAATATATGCAAGTAAATAGATATTAGTGGATCATTATAATTTGCAATTTTTTTTTCTTCTTTCTTTCTTTCTTTCTTTTTTTCTACCCTGTCAAACTTAGGCCTGTGAGAGAAAAGCCAAAATATGGCTATTATTTTTATCTTGGATTAAAAAAAAAGTCTCAGCTCGATTTGCAGCATCAATGTCTCAATGGCTCCTTTTGAGTCACACCTTTATTTTCAAGCTGACAGTACTTATCAGTTGGTATTACCGCACTTTTACTTTTATTATCCCTTCCAGTTCTAGCAGGAGCTATTACTATACTTTTAACTGACCGAAATTTAAATACATCCTTCTTTGATCCAGCAAAATCTTTTTTATTTTGTCCTATTTAAGTAAAGTATAATATTATAAATTCATCAATCGTAAAAATTAAATGTAAAGTAAGAACATAAATTTTTCCCCACACTTACTTTAGAGTAACTCCCCAATACTTTTTAAAACTTGTTTAATTGAAGATCCCTTTTATTTTAATTTTTTCTTTTATTTATAAATCTGTACCAGAATTTATAAAAAAAGTATATGGTATGACCTTTTTGTTTCCAGGAATTTGTAGGAGATATTGCAAAGGCTGTTGTAGAATGTGGAAATGAGGACTTTGTTGTAGAATGTGTGGGAGTTCTAGGTTATATGACATTGCCAGATCTGGACTTCTCACAACTCATGCAGCGTTTTAATCTCATTCCTTGGATACAGAACATTCTTGTACCTGGTAAGTTATTCACTAGAGAAACATTACTGTAATATATTTAGATCTTGTTTTCAATATTATATGATTCTGAATATAGCCAACTTTGAATATAACATGACTCAAATATTTAAATTACAAACTGTTTTATATGCTATTTTTCGTTTAGGTATTGCTCAACACTTATCCACTAAATGAAAAATAACCAAAAGTTTATGGGTGCAATTTTGCTTTTTTAAGTTATCTTTTATAAAAAAAAAAAAAAAAAAATTATTCTCTAAATCATAAAGCTTATACAAAGGGGATATCAATTCCACCACGTCATCCTCCATGGTCTCTGGATAACGTGCTAGAAGCCTGCCTGGGTAATGTGGTGGTAGTTTGTCTGCCTCACATTCAATGGGTCATGAGTTTGAATCTTGCTTAGGGTGAGTTGCTCAGATAAGGTTTTTTCAGGGTTTTCCCTTATATTGAGAAGATAAATGTTGAGTAACTTTAAGTTCCATGGACCCCAATTTCATTTGAGCATAATTTCATTGACTCCATTCATCATTTGATATGACTAACCCAGTTAAAGGACGTTAAGCTAAACAAGAAACATGCTAACCTCTGGTTCCCAAGGTGATGAGTTCTAATGCAGCAGTGGGTGATGGATTATTTTAGGTGTAAAAACCCTTAGTACAGTTTCCTTTGGAAGTGAAGTGGAAAGGAAGCGTTGGTCCAGGTCGTAGATTTTTGGCACATAAAAGAGGCGTCTGAGTAAAATTAAGCAGCCTTTAGGGTCATTCACAATGAAAATTAACCGTAGACGCTCTGAGTTAGAATATAGATGCAGAATTAAATGCACCATGAGCATTCTCAATGACAGACGTAAATGTAGGCATAACCAATCAGAAATTAAAACAAGCAAACTGCGCCTTGCAAGTGAATAACAAATTAAAATGGCTGGTAGAGATGAGAGTGTGGCAGCATGCACATGCAAACCAGAGTAGCCAATTTGCTTGGTGTTTTATATTTTAAAGAACGGTTTTCTCGTCGCAGACGATGGTGAATTCATTCCCTTAGTCAAAGACAAATTAACAGAGGAGTTATGAGAGAGAATCTTCAAGTAAAGACATTTTAATAACACATTGCGCAGTTAAAACATAAATGGGAATGCACAGAAGTAACTAATCAAATAGGAGTAAAAACATAGATTACACTCAAACTTCACTCTTGAAATAAAGTAACTTACTTCAGACATGTTTCGGTGGCTGTTGCCACCATTTTCAACAGAGATTCACCGATGAACTCGTAGTGGCCTGTAGAGGTCTCGCTTCCATATAGATGAATTTTGAGATGAGTCCATGTGTTGTCCTCCATGCAAACACAAAAGATAAAATCCCCCCATTGAAACAATCAGGGATATATGAAATCAGCTGCAAGGAATGTGAAAAGGTATATATGGGAAAAACAAAACGAAATACTACATTTTAAAGAATACATGAAATATAAAATTTAAAATATAAACAAGACAAATGATTCAGCTGTAGCACATCTTTTTTGGACTCAAAACCATAATTTTCACAGTGAGCCCAAGTTATTAAAATTAGTGCAGAATCCAATTGATTAACAGTTTGGGAAAATATATTAATTTTAAAAAACAAAAACAAGGTCATAAATTTTGATATACCACAAATAAATGGATTCATCTCAAAATTCATCTATTCGGAAGAGAGACCTCCACAGGCTGCTACCACGAGTTCATCAGTGAATCTCCGTTGAAAATGGTGGCAACAGCACCGAAACATGTCCGAAGTAAGTTACTTTATTTCAAGAGTGAAGTTTGAGAGTAATCTATGTTTTTACTCCTATTATATTGAATAGTGTTCTCATTGGTTGATTCCTATGTTGCATGTTAACTTTGATGCAAAAGCTTGGCATTGTTATATCTACGTCAATGTCAATATAATGAATGAGCCTATACATATATTGGCTGCAAGCTTTTGTGTCTTAAGTTACGTCTACAGTTGATTTTTGAAGTGAATGTCTCTTTTCACTCCCAAAATAGAATGGGATACTGAGAGCCATAATAGTGAAAGAATTTGCATAAAATTTATAACATTCAATTTAATTCAATTCCACCAACATTTGACAAACTTTCTGAGGTTGTTCAGGGATACTTGCTGAGCACTTTGTGCATGGCATTTTGTGTCTAGCAGCATTTCAGCACCTCATTTGAATAATATAATTGCATTTGACGAGATTAACATTATTTGTAGTATAGTGATACCAAAGTCTCGGAACTGTTTTATATACATACTCACATTCTTCCCATATGCATACTTTCATCATCTCTGGAGGGTAGGGAAAGTTTCTAATTAAAGAAACATTACTCTTCTGGAATTGAAAACAGTGCTTCTGAACATTCTGATATTTATATAGTGAAATTTCTTAAGATTCTAGGTTTGAAGATATTGCTGTTTTTTAATTGATATGTTTTCTTATAAATCGTCATTTTATTGCAGCTGTTAGATTGTCCTGCGTTTATTATTTCCTGACATTTCTGTGCTACTTAAGGATACATTGACTAAAGTTAACTTCTTTCTGGGATTTTGGGTTGAAACCTACTGCTTTAATATAGTTGCTAATATGCATTTGTTTCCTGTATATTGCAAATAGTATTTTTCCATTTTGAAATATTATGATTTATGTATATATTTATACTATATTTCTAAACGTACTATATATAGTACATTTCAAACACATGGAGTTGTAAAAATTAATTCACTTATTCAGATTCAACTTAAAAACACTCATGTGTCAGACTCACATCATTAGTGTAAGTGAAGGCAGAATGGCCCATCCGACCCAAAATTAATTAACTGTGTAAATTGCTTGACAGGGAAGTATGAAGATGACTTAGTTTTGGAGGTAGTCGTGCTTTTGGGTACAGCAGCAGCAGATGAAGGATGTGCCATGCTCCTCTGTAAGGCTGATATATTGCTCTCTCTCATAGAACTGCTCAAAGGTAACTTTCTTGTTCTTCTGTGCTAAGCATAAACCATGCATACTATAATTTATTTTCATTTACGCATACTGTAGAACTCTATACTTTGGTTTACCAAAAGCTGCATAACAAATACACCCTTCTCTCCCTATTGCACACAGACACCCCTCGCTCACCCTCTGGTTCCCAAAGTTCAAACCTGGCAGACAGCAGGTTTTTTTTTTTTTTAGGCGTGAAAATCCTTAGCATGGCTTCCTTCTGAAAGGAAGTGAAGCTGCTGGCCCTGTGTCATAGATTTACAGCACACAAAAAAACTCAAGCCTGATAGAGGCCTCAGAGTAAAATTAAGTGATTTTTCATGTGCAGTATAGAAAGGAACACTAAGAACCATAGTAGTTAAAGACTATTCATAAATAAAACTCAAATTTAACACCCACCAACTTACTCTTAAGGCAGGAAGTATCTCATTTTCATTTTGAAAGAAAATTATCTATATTTAATTTTCTGCATTAGCATCCAGGGAAAGTTATATATAAGGTGTGTCAATAAGCGGACAATTTTATTCACACTTTGAGGAAGATGAAGCTTTGGGTATTGACCTGCATACTTCTCTCAGCCATACCCCAGTTTCACTCACATGCACTGGTTAGTCTGGCCATGACCTATGTTAGAAGCAGATTATATGAGCTTCATTGGAATAATGCTTTATGTTAAATTAGAACCTGTTAACATCAAATTTCTTATAAAACTGGGAAGCTTTGCCAAGAAACTTATTGTTATTATCTGTCTTACACAAGTTCTTGAGTGGTTTAAGAAATTTAAAAGGGTGGGTAAGCAAATTGGATCATGCTTCCACTATAGGACTTTGAGATCATCATGTAAGTTGTTGAACTTGCAAACATCAATAAGGAAAACATTTGACATATTTAACATATAATCTGAGCATAAAAAAGTTGTGCTAAAATGCTGCCAAAATTTCACACCTCATACAAAAGGAACATATGGTAAATTTCTGCATTGACATTCTTGAAAACATTGAAAATGACCTTGATTTCTTCATAAATGTAAATTACATGCAATAAAACTTGGATTTTCTAACATGATCCAGAGACTAAGCCACAAACCATGCATTGGACTGCTAAAGCGTGCATGAGCAAATAAAAATTAATGCACTGATTATTTTTTTTTTTTTTTGATACCTGGAGGTCATCTACAGTGAGTCTCAGGAAACATTGACAGGACCACTGCTACCCACCAGACCATTGTAATTGTTGAAATACTATAATTATTTAGGGTTTTATCTGAGTATTTGCATTGCTCTATGAGCTGATGCTCTCAAAATTCTCATCCTAAATGCCTCAAAGATTTCCTAGGACTATATTCTAAGGTAACACCAATTTCATCAAGATTTTTTACATGGAAAATTGTTAACATTTTTGTTTTTCTTGAAAATGGCTATAATAATTTTGATTAAAATACTGTGTTAAATATTTACATGACGAGTAAAATATATCATCTTGCATTTTCTGAGAATAGCCTCTAAAGACCTCTTCATTCTGGAAAATATTTGCATAACTGATAAATCATAAGAGATAGAGAAAACTTGCTGCACAAAAAAAAATGTAGGACTGCCTCCATGGTCGAGTGGTCAGCGAGCTGACTTCTCACCCGGAGGTCCTGGGTTCGATTCCCGGCTGGGGCGTGGAATTTTTCTTTAAGCAGAATTATTCCCTATCCCCCACAGAGTCTGGAAGTGTGGATGTTTGTGTGTGTTTGAGGACATAAAATAGTTTAAACCTAACGTAAACCTACAGACGAGTTGTTTCTAATTCGAAGCCTCCGATATGACCTTAGATGTTAAAGGGGGTTATATAAATGAAACAAAAAAAAATATAAAACTTGTTAAAAAACACATACGTCATATACATTTTTTGTAGAGTTAACCATTTCCGAGATATTCCTTGTCATAGGTTTCAATTTTAAACTGCTTAAACTTTTTTTCAAACAGGAAATCATTCTTGGTTTCATCTCTCTTTTGTTTTACTCCTGGCCATGCAAATAGAACCAATATTTCAGGGTTTTTATCATTTTTCCTTTACTCCCTATTCTGCCTAATTCAGCTTGTGCAATTCCATTTGATGAGCTTTAGGTAGCCCCAAAATTTGTATACAAAAAATCTTGTGAATTAAATCTATATTTAGCCACCACTCCTCAATGCCACACATTTTTATTTCAATCATCATTTTAAGCTCTACTACTACTGCCTATATTTTCTCCAACCACTTTATATGCATTTCTGGTACTTTGTGCCTGCAGACACTAATAACTTTCAAAGCAACTTTCCTTTTGCTAAAGCCTTCCTTTCTTACTCACTCCACCCTCCATATGCACTAAATAAAAATAAATATACTAAACCTAATACCAAAATAGTCAAATAAATTCAAATAGCTGATGAATTGGTAAAAACTGCTGCTAAGGAGTATGTTATATCAAATTGGAACAAGGATGTCCATTTCTAAAGGAACCACCACAAGAGAAATATTCTTTCCAACCATTGAATGTCATCTGCGCTTAAAAGTATCACATCAGACTTCATATTAACTTAATTTTTGTCAGGACATAGTAAATTTTGTTTTTATATTAAAAGATTTAAGATACAAAGACAGGACGGATATCAATGTGTATATACTGAACAGCAAACTGTTGAACATCATCATTTTTTTTTTTTATTATTGCCCAGTCCTAGACCATTTCTGCTAATTTTTTCTTGATTAGCATGAAGTACATAGAAGTATAATTTTTTAACAATAATTTCTTGCAGAAACGTAGAGAAAGTCATGAGAATGGAACACAAATTTTTATAATATACATTATTTATCTTGTTTTCTTTCACCACCATGACCTGCATCCAGCTATGGCTAATTTACGTAATAATATTATAAATTCATTTATATTATCACTATAACTCTAATATACCCTAATATACTTACAGCATAAAATAGGGTTTTATGTGCTTGTAAATCCAATAAATAAATAGTCAAATTTATTAACAACTTCAATTTTTGTTCCTTCCCAGCACCATTTCATTATTACCAGCTTACTTCCATGGACTGACAAGTCAAATCTTACAGCGACTTGCTTCCTTCTATACAACGCATTGCAAAAATGAAACCAGCAAGATGCTCATACCTTCTGCATGCCATTTAGTTTCCCTTTACTCAATTTTAAATGTTTTTAATAATCAGCAAAATACACTTAACCATATTTAAAATAAGAAAGAACCTTTAGCTACAGTGAAACTGAAGCACATGTATGTACAGTTTTTTTCTAAACTCTCTCTTGCTATATTCATAATCTCACTAATTGCCACTTTTGAGGCATTTACATCTGGAAAGTTTTTTCTTCCCAAATTTTACTGTATATTCATAACATCTGAAACAGTTTAAGAAAAACATATAGAACTTGGAACTGCATAATTCATGTGCAGCTTCATTTTAATTTTACCAATTTTAAACCATTTAACATAGAGGATACATATATTAATTTAAAATTATATTAGTTTGGTATGTTATGATTAACATCATACTGTGTTAGCCTATGTTGATAAACCTAGACCTATGTGTCCATACCTAATACTTCTATTAAATAATATTTTCAAAACATCTTTAGTTTTAAAATTTACAATAGAATAATCTCATATTTTGTATGAATTAAGTATGTACTCGTAACTTACCTAAAAATGTGTAATCATAAAGGATGCAAAGGACTGTACAGTTGTTTCTTGCTTAATTTACAGAATTTAAACTAGGGCATGTTTCCCAAGCTATATTTTTTACTTACTAAGTAGTCGACAATGCAGATCATTGGTTCAGGAAACATTTCCTGAGTAAACATTTTGAAAGAGAAGCAAAAATGAATGCACAGTTGGCTTCTCAGTAATTTGTTTGCGACTATTTCTAATGTAATAAGATTTATTTATTACTTTGAACATCTTTATTGTATCTCTTCTATGTTACTTATTTTTAAGCTAAATATTCACATGAATGTGTGTTCAGAATGATTATTATTTTGTATGAAGACCTTTGATACCTTAAAAATTGTGGAACTGGTAACATATGTTGCTGCCTTATTCTCTTTCTGCTTTGTTAATGCATTTTTTTGATTCCTTTTGCAGCCAAACAGGAAGATGATGAAATGGTCCTCCAGATAATTTATGTGTTCTACATGATTTCACGCCATACAACGACACGCGATTATCTCATCAAAGAAACTGGTATCCTTTCTTAGCTACGGAATTTTCATGTTTGATCTGTTGTAAACTTTGCAAGTGAATTGATAGATCCTTCCCCTGTTTTTAAAACCATTACAGCATAAATAGTATTATTAGACATCATAAAAAGAATAGAAATTACTAATTTGCAATTAAGAATAGATATTATTGGTTACAAACTTCATCCTCAATCTCTTAAATTGTAGTGTTACGAGCTAAGATTTTTGTTGCTGGCATCTGCTTACTTTCTACACGTATATGTACATAGTGTATAGAGAAGGTGGTGTATTCCACCCAAAAATTTGATACTGAGATTTCACCAGCAAGACATGTTTTGAGACCAATTGAATCCCAAAGAAGCATTTTTAGGAAAAGGTCTGTGTGCGAGTGTGTATGTCTATGGATGGATGTATGTGTGCACATGCATGCGTATACTTAAATTTGGTATTTAAGTTTAGTACATTTCATGGATGTGACATGAAGATTTTTAAAAACAAAAAAACAAAAAAAAAAAAAAAAACTCCTGCCAACAAAGATTACACTTTACTGGAAATTTTTTGAAAAATTTTGATTTTCTCAAAAATGGCTTTAATTGATTTAAAATACCATATATTACAGATATTTACATGGCAAATAAAATGTATGTCTTAAATTTCCTGGGAATAGCCCTTAAAATCCTCTTCATTCTGAGTGACTTTTGGGTAACTGGTAAACCATAAAAAGTAGACAGAAACTTACTACACAAAAAATGTAGATCTGATAAAAACACAATTTTTTTGTAGTGTTTAACACCCGCTTTAACTACTTATGGTACCGCAGGCGGTGACACTGGTGATACATGAATGATGGAGCACCAGTGAAATGCAATGGCGGGGGAAACTGGGGTACCCAGAGAAAACCCGCCCCAGCGCCACTTTGTCCACCACAAATCTCATAAGCAGTCGCTTGGGATCGAACCCCGACCGTCTAGGTGAGAGGCAAGTGGTCTCTAACCACTCGGCCATGGCGCAGCCACATAATTTGTTCATTACATTTTTGTTGTAGAGCTAACAGCTTCCGAACAAGATGTCATCCATGTTTCTTTTGTTTTACTCCATGCAAAGAAGTGACTTTCAATGACAATGGCTTGGCGACAGTCTTTAAAACATTTTGCTATCGCTTTAGCATAGTGTATTCCTTTAGTTCCCTTCTGCTTATAAGGAACTAAGTCATAAGACTGTTTTGCTAATGCTTATCTCGATTAGCAAGAAGTAGAAAGAAGAGAAATCTTTTGTAAGAAGTTTGTTTGTAGAACAGGTACAGAAAGACATGTAGATGGAACACATCAGATTTTTAAACCATGATTCCCAAACTGGATTTTGATTTAACCTTAACTTCAAAAATAGAAGCCCCAGCATACCTCATTGACCTGATGCATGACAAGAACAATCAAATACGAAGCATCTGCAATCATTGTCTTGACATAATTGCTGTAAGTATCTTTAAGTTCATATGATGCAAATTATGCTGGTTTTATGATTTGCTGTAAATTGTGCTTATAAGTAATAATATTGTAAAATCAAAAATAATCAAACATGTATTTGTAGTTTTTCTTTTCTTTTGTTTTTTTTTTTAATTGTGTTCATCAGTGTTTCTTTGTCTACTGACTACTGTGTACATACATAGTTAGAGTAGGTATTGTATTCCACCACAAATTCACAAGAATACATGTTTTGAGGTCCCTTGAATTTAAAAAAGCATTTTTAGAAAAAGGTCCGTGTGGTGCCTGTTGACAACATAATTCAAAAAACGAAATCAGTAAAGTACCAAACTTAGTATTTAAGTTCAGTGTCTTCCAAAGATGCAAAACAAAGATTTTTAGAAAACTACCCCATCCATAACTACTCTTTACATTGAAGATTTTTCAAATTGTTCTATTTTCTCAATGGCTATAGGAATTTGTGTAAGATATTTTAATAATAAATAAAATGTACATTACCAGTTTTGTAGGAATAGCCTCTTCATTTTGGAACTTTTGTATAGCTGGTAGACTGTAAGAGATTGACAAAAACTTACTTTTCACAACCATGGATCGCAATAAAGCACACAATTTGTCATATACATTTTTTGTGGAGGTAACTATTTTCTGTGTCATTGGTTTCAGTTTTATTTTGGGAATTTGTCATTCCTGTTTCTTTTGTTTTACTCCTGGCCATGGAATGAGAACCAAATTTCAATCACATAGCAACCACCTTTCAAAAGATTTGACTATTGCATTAGCCTAGAGTGTTTCCTTGTTTCCCCTTCTTCTTAAAAGGAACTAAGCTTTTGTAAGAATAGTTTTTTATACATGTAGATAAGGTCATGTGAAGGAACACATCAGATTTTTTTTCTTCTTTTTTTCTTTTCTTCTTCTACTTGCACATAGTACATATTTTGAAAATCCTTGATCCAAAAAAAAAATAAAAGTAGAAAAAGAAGTATGTTAGCTTGTGCATAGCTCAAAAATAGAAAACCAGTTAAAGGGCATATTTAGTATTTTAGTGCAGCCACTTCCTAGAATGTGATATGAAGATTTTCTTTCATTATCTTGAAGTAGCCTGTGAAGTCTGCTTCATTCTAAAAGACTATGAAATTGGTACACCATAAGAGATAAACAAACTTAACTATACAAAAAAATAAATTTCACTAAAGCATACAATTTTTGTCCAATAAATTGTTTATGGAGTTCATCATTTCTGTGAAGTTTCTTGTTGTTTGAACTTTCAAATCTTATAGTTTTCTTAAATGTAAATTGCTATTCCTTTTTTTAATCTTTCTTCCCCCCCCCTTTTTTTTTTCATGGTCCTGCAAAGAGTGGAATTTCAATGCAATCGCATGTCATGTGCTTAATGCTACATCTAGTGCATTACCAGTTGTACTGCAGAACAAAACATGTAAATGTGAAAAAAAAAAAAAAAAAAAAAAAAAAAAAAAGTTAATTTAGATTAACAAGAAGTAGCTAGAATAACAAGTTTTCATGAGAATAACCTGCAAAAGAGTGAGCAGAAAAATACATGAGAGTGCTCCCCATCAGATGTTTTGTTGCAAATGTTATATTTTGTAAGCTAACTCTTAATTTTATTGAGAGAAGGATTTACCTCTCCTTCCTCTCACTTTGCCCAAGTGAGCTGACATCTGTAGTAGGGACCTCAGAAGGGAATTTACATAAATTGATGGTGAAGGTATTATGTAACATGCAGTAACAATATGTGGAAGGGTGTAAAAAATGTGATGTTACAAATTATCAACTGTTTGATAGGGTTGGAACAAAGAATGGGCGGAGCGCATAAAGATGGAAAAGTTTCGCTGGCATAACTCCCAGTGGCTTGAGATGGTGGAAAACTCCATAGAGGATAAGAACTTTGATCTGGGTCAAGATGGAGATGATGATCTTCCACCTTATCTTAATGGAGATCTTATGCACAATACACTGTTGTTCCCGTCAGGTACAAAGCTCTCAATTCGTTCATTTATAAAGAGAAAGCTTATACTAATGTTATTACTTTTATCATATATCATCTTGTTTGCAGGTTCAGAAATGTCTTTGAACATGGCCAATGAAGATTCAAACGAGAGACCAAAAAGTGGCAGGTAAGTGCATCTTAAATACCAATATTGAAGGATGGCATATCCTTAAATTCATAATTTATGTGCTCTAAATACTTTGCACTGTGATGAATTTGTACAATAATAGTGTATAGGCTTTTATTAAAATTAAATTTTATTTCTCTGGAGTGCTTACAAAACAAGAAGAAAAAGGTACAGAGGTACAGGAGTTTCTCCTTTATGATATATTAAATGTGTGTGCTTTTCAGTTACCCTGTATTTGAAATATTAATGCATTTGCATTTTAGCAAACATCCGCTGTAAATGTGCCTAATATGTTAATATCAGATGCTGGTTGTGTTGCTTGCAAACTCTAGGGAAGCAATTTAAGAAGCTTGCATAAAACCTTAGTGATGATAAGCTAGACTTTATGGCCCTATTCCACAAAGAATTATGTTGTACATTACAAGTTAGGTAATATTCAAGTCTTAAAATGTGAAGTTGTATATTTCTGGTTCTCCAAAGAATTTTAAGTGCACATGCTCCATTAGGTACGGATTTGGGTATTTAGCCATCACTAGGCAGTGCTAAAATTTTCCACCCCCAATTTTCTCAAAACAATATAGAGAGCTATTATATAGGTCATCATGAGTTTAAATTAGTTTTAAATGAAAATTATAATTCAGAAAAAAACTAATTATTTAGAATAAAAATACATGCATCTTACTTGTAAATTATAACAATTTCGTCCATACCTGCTTCATAGAGAAAGCATTGATGCCATCAAAGCCAATCTGACGAAGCACATCAGACTGGATGCAAAGAATTGACATACCATTCAGTTTCTCTTGGCATGTTGTTGAACAAAGATAATTTTTAACTCTCTTGAGAACTGAAAATTATAGAGAAAATTATACTTGAGAACTATAGGTACACAGAAATATATATAGTACTACACCAAATTAGGATGATCATCCCAGAGGCCTTCCTTATGGAGGTTTTGTATAGACGCAGCAAAGACATTTCTTTATCTAAATTACCCTCACTCTTATAGATCAAAGGTGAATGCATTCATTGTCGAATTCATCCTCTGTCGTCCAAGTAGGTTGCTGTTAGAGTTTGAGCCCGTTCGAAAATTTGTTTTATGTCTAACTCACAGAGCTTAGTAAAAAAATCAAAATTAGCAAACAATCCTTCATGCACATTACATGTATGTTTCAGTTCTTGACACAGCCTGTCAATAATGTTAAAAACATTGATTCTGTAATTGTCTCTGTCAGAAAAATATAAATTTTCTCTCTGCTCACCATCTTGCAACTTACATCTACGTTTCCTGGTGCTGTTGTAATTGTATGTATCTTCACCATGCAGATTCATAACTTTTTCCTCATAAAGATCAAAAATACCTCTTGCATTCAAGAATACTACTAATGAACTCTAAAGATTGATAACAACTTCTAATTCAGCCTCGACAGATTGTAATGTTTTGCTCTAGAATATCATTCCACAACCAACTACTCTGTTGTCATCAGATATTGCAGTTAGTGCTGATTGGATCTCTAACCATGAAAACAGAAACTACGACAAGCATCATACCTGGCCAGCCATCTTGTTCATGAAAGACTTTTCAACATCATAAAGTTTGGTTTCAGATGAGATAATAAAAATTTCCACCTGCTTGTAGACACTGAGAAAAAGCTATGTAACTCCTGAATAACACCAACATTTACTGCAGTTAAACAACATCCCACAGCAAAAGAACCAAAAAGATTGGGAGAATGAGCCGAGCAAGGAATACAGATACACAGCAGGGATTTAAATCTGTAATGTGTGCTTGAAGACCTGGTATGTGCCTGACATATTACTAGCATTATCAAATAATAATAACAATAATAAATAAATAAATACATTTGATTGTCATTTAACTTGTACAGCAATAGACGTCAAATTATAATACAGTACATTCAGTTTCAAGAAATTCATTAATGGTATAAACAGGTTTATTCACTATCAGCTTATGTAATCTAGCTTTAAAGATATTTATAGGTAATTCTTTTTGACCCAACCCCAGCTTGTTGTACATCTTTAATCCCAGAACTGCATGAGAGTTAACGTGACTTGGTTAATCTTTGATACTATATTTCTATACAAGTGCGACTCCTAGTAACATAGTTGTTCCTTCTCTTCTAACTGTTAATGTTGAAACATTATTTCTAACATACAATAATACATGATATATGTATAGGGTAACTACTTTCAAACACTGTAGACTAATAAATAATGGTTTACAACGATCTAATTTACCTGAGTCAATGATTATCCTAACAAGTTTTTTCTGTAACAATAAAATGTCATGTACATGTCCACTACTTCCCCGTAACAAAATTCCATGCTGAATTTATCTAGTTATCTGAAATGTGATTTTTTAAATTCCTAATCAAATAAATAACGCTGATATATTTTTAATATGTGGTTCCCAAGACAATTTACTATCAACAAGAAAACCTAAACATTTAAGTCTCTATTTCATGGTGATTCAGTATATTTCTTAAACTAAAATTCATTTCCTGAGTTTTACTTTCGTTTAGTAGAAAACCATTTGCTCTGAACCATAAGGAAGCTTGAGAAAGTGTATTTTGTACTAAGATTTGAAGTTAGTTTAAATCTGAACTTTCATTTAGAAAAGTTTGTCATCAGCGTACAGTATTGTTGGAGAATTTACAAAAGATAGCAAATCATTTATCATTAATATAAATAGAGTGTGCCCTAGCACACCAAACCTAATACTAATTAAGTTTGACCTCTCTTTGCCAATGCACTGTAATGTTGGCGATTTTCAAGGAAAGACTTAAATGTGTTTATACTGTTACTACTCAGACCATAATAAGATAGTTTATTTAAAAGTATTCTATGCTCTACAAAGTCAATGGCTGTACTTGGAATACAGAAAGTGGCTCGAGCAAAAGCCTTATTTTCAAACACTTGTAAAACAAACCTAACTAGAGAGTCTGTATTTGTAGTCGGTTTACCTCTCCTAAATCCAAATTGTTTGTTACTAATTATATTTAAACTAAATATAAGCTAACTTGATTATACAAAATTGTTTTGAAAATTTTAGAAAAAAACAGGGATTATAGAAATTGGGCAATAGTTAGCAGGACAGTCCCTAGCACCTTTCTTGAAAATAGGTACAACTCTAGAAATTTTTGATAAATCTGCAGATTTACTGTGTGCCAGGCATTTGTTAACACAATAGGCAAGAGGGCCAATTATACAATCAATAACTTGTCTTAACAAGCTACAGGACAAATCATCATAATCAACACTATCAGAACCTCTAAAAGTTTTTACAATTTTCAGAATTGGAGGACTGAGCACGGTAATTTTTAATAGCAAGACCAGCTCATTCAGTTTCCATCATAACTTGCTAGGCTTTCAGACTTATGATCACAGTTAGGCAGAAATTTTGCAAACCTTTCTACTGGTGAGCCATATTCAGTTACATATCGAATGATGAATTCTAATTGATGTGTATGTACAATGTCAGTATAGAAAAGTACTTAGCTACTTTTATTTCATTACTATAAGACTTTTCATCACCAGGGACATTATTTTAATGAATTCATCACAAATTTATGATGAATAAATACAAAGTTGTGCCACTTCCTTTATTTCCATGTCTCTTTATATGCTCCATGAAAAATGGGTCAAACTTTTCATCTGTGCCTCTAAACAGCAAACCCGTATAGCAAGAGATTTTTACTGTTCCTTATATATTCTTTAGAGCTTCCCTCCCAATATTTAATTTCCTCTTCTGTTTGAAGTAGTAAAGCCCTGTCCATTCTTTCAATCGTATTTTTTCTTACTAACATTGTTGTCATTGCACATTTATGTTCATAGGAACTTTCAAGTTCTTTCATATGTTGATTTGAAATTTTCCAGTTATTGTAACCTTCAGTAGCTAAGGTAGATGTCTTTCCAAAATGTCTTTTAGTCGCCCTCCGTGGTGTAATGGTTACCATGCTGACTTCATATACCCAAGGTTGCAGGTTCAAACCTGGCGGAGGACGATGGATTTTTTCAGGCATAAAAATCCTTAGCATGGCTTCCGTTGGAAGGGAAGTAAAGCTGTTGGTCCCGTGTCATAGATTTACAACATGTAAAAGAACATCAAGCCTGATAGAGAGACCTCTGAGTAAAATTAAGCGGTCTTTCACGCCCAGTATAGAATGGGACGCTGAGAACCACAGCAGTTAAAGAGCGCCCATAAATAACACGCCATTTACATTTCCTTTCCAAAGAGTGTACAGGGAGCACAACAAACTGCACATGTACTTTTAGAAAACGCTAACCATGATCTAGAAAGTGCTTCACTATTAATTAAAGTTTGGCTGAATAGTGATTGAAAAAAGTACCTGGTAGTGTCAGAATAATGTTGCCTTGTGCACTCAAATTTTTGTGTTTATTTTGTGTTATGCCATGTCTTAGTTTGTAGTCTCATGTTCTATCATTTATAACCCATTTAGCAGGATCATTATATGGTTTAACAAATTCACATCTTCATATCCTCTTGAATCACATGCACTGAAATTATTGTTATCGTCATCCCTACTGGTACTTTCACCCGCATCATTACACTGTGCAAATGTATTAGTTTCCCTTAATTCTTGATTAGTAGAATGTATACTAGCAGCACCATTAATATCTTTGATTTTTTCTTTTGTTGAGCAATTGTACAAAGAAACTGTCTTAACTTTTTACACTTTCCAATTAAAACTCTATTTTTTTCATGCTTTACTTCAGCATTTATATTGTGAGCCACTTAATTCTTTACGCGATTCAGGTTCATTCATTTGAAAGTTGTGATTTATGAAACAAGTACTTACAATTTCTTATATTATTTGTGCTTACAACTGTTCACTATCTAAGTTCATTGAATACTAAAATATAGTCGTTAACCATTCAAAACATATTCAAATATTCATTGTTGAAACAAAACTGACTTTTGAAAGGCTGTCAGTGATTTACTTTTAAGCTATGGCCTATATTAAAAATGTAATTGAGTTCTATTAAAAGCAATAAACAATAAACATACATCCTATTTGATTTTCAACAAGGCATTGTTGTTTATACGAGTAGTTAAATGTAATAATTTCCTCTTCGCCCCTTCTACAAGTTTTGCAATAAAATTATGCTGCTGCAGTCTTTCCTTTTACTCTCATCACGAGCCTACAGCAATATTCAACTTCCACAAGTTGTACAAAATTAAACTTCAGATAAAATTTGCCAACATTTTTTTTTTAAAATCAATTTTACAGTTAAAAAAAGAAGAGAGAACTGAAGGATAGAGAAAATGCCACCGCCCCCCCCCCCCTGAAAATTGCCGCCCCAATAAACTGCCTTGCTTGCCTAGGCCTAAATCTGGCACTGTGCTCCAAATATGGTAACAGATGACACATATGAATAAGTGTACACATATAACATATGGCATCTGGGTCTGTATTGCTTATACTAAATTCTTGCATTTTAATTTTGGGCATATTTAATAGCAATAGCTGTAACCATCAGCTTGGAAGTGACTAATTGTGGCTTTATCTTGTGCTCTTGAAGCACCAGAGCCCATTTGAAGTCAAATATAACACAAATAAATAATGATAGATGTATAGCATGAAACTGAAAGGAAACACAAGTGAATAGTCGCCATGAATTAGGTATAATAGACATAAGGCACAAAACAGAAAGGAAATGTAGTACACATAAAAAAAATCACCCAAAACAGTAAATAAATAAGTGAATAATGCTAATGAATAATAACAGTTACTGCAATTATGGCCCAATCCACCAATTTGTGAAGTATTATGTTCCAAATGGATCTGGCACTCTTCTCTGCAGAAGTTGGACCAAAAATTGTCTCGTAGACGTGTGGATATTGTATGTAATCTGATGCCCTGCAGAAATCAAACATAATTATTTCTTTTGAGTGTGAGCTTGCTCTCTGAACAAAAAGATAAATCTCTAATGGATGCAATGTTCCTGCAGCTGACATGACACATTACAATTGACACATCTCATCTGGTTCTTAATAAGGTGGTAACATTGCATTGCCAGATCTGGAGTTGCTAGTTGAGGAGGTGACACGCAAATGCAAACATGTCCATTAAATACAGTTTTTCACAATCGACAAAAAACGTATCTCAACTATACATATGAATTAAAGCAACATATTGATAGTCAAACGACTTTATTGTGTATCCAAAAAACAATTCACGTGTGTGAAATAAATCTAAACTGAAAATTTTCCTTTAAAAAGTACATTTAAATATGGACATGTTCTCGTTTGCATGATCCATTTTGACATGTTCGCCTTTGAATGAATTTCGAAAGGCAAATATCTTGTTGTTTCATAATGACTTGCACGTTATTGAGTAATACTTCTTATAGTATATCAGATTACTTATCTATAACGTTTTAATATATCATATCATTAAAAAAAAAAAACTATAAACTCACTTTGGTAGCTTTGGCTTTGTTTGGAAATTTTAACAAAGTTGTGACATTTTGCTTCTTTTAGAATCATTTAATTACATAAATTAAAGCATCATGACCAAAATGGAATGATGTCAACAATGACATGGCTTATTATTAGAAAGGTTCTTGAACCAACACACTTAAACAAACAAATCACAATCATCTTCTAAACTGTCAAAAGAAATTTCATCTGTCTGTGTTGCACGATGTGGGAATAGAGTCAATGATGGATGCATACCATCTTACATCTTGGTGATTTCTCCGGTCTTCTCCAAAAATAGTTTTCAATAAACCATCAACATCTTTCTTCTTAGCATCTGGGATTGGATGACTGAGGGGTATTTCAGGTATTGGTTGACAGAAGAGTTTCTTCATGGTCCATCCGCGTTTCAGAAGAGATTTCCACTCTGGTAGCTCTTGCTGGGATTTGTAGAATGCAGTTGCATCCGCATCAATATGAATGTTTTCCATAGCTTGACACTTTTTAATGAAAATTTGTTTCATTTCACTGATGTGATCTAAATTTCGTATGCCTTTAGATAGTGATTTCATGTCCATCACTGTCCAATCTTCTCCATGATTTCTTACTTCACCCACTGACTGATAGACCTCAATATATTCCTCTTTTGTTACAACTGTTGACTTTTTTCTTAGAAGTTTCTTCACTCTACCGAAAACGCGGTCAGCAGGTAAGAAACTGTGTCCTTGAACTGGAAAAATGAGGTGTATTTCTTCAACAGGACCATCATGTATTCCAAGAAAATACATGAGTGTGTGAAGCACGACATTGTTCTTGTTTTGAGCTCAACCGTCGCAGAAAAGTTTCAGTACAGTTTTTCTTTAAAATCTACAGATTTTAAGCAATAAGGCTGAAGCCATATCCGCTGCACCACGGCCTGCCAAATCTTCCGTCCACGTGTAAAATATAGGGTTCTCTGATTTCACACTGACAATGCACAAACTGTAAAAACTTATCTGCCTGGAGTAAAATGCTTCTTTGGCAGTGGCTGGACCTGTTGCAAATCAAAACAGAAAGCCATGTCATTCATTGTGTTCTTGTAAAAGTTCATAGAAGGCATTTGCCCTTTTTTTGTGGACCTTTTTCTGTGTGATAAGCTGTATCTTTTCATTTTTTGAAGCCAGCTTCATTTGCTCATCAATTCTTGCGCAGAAACTGCAAATATCTGAAACAGGACTTCTAAATCCAATGTTATATTCATTCACGAATATTCTACAGAATATAGATATAGACACTTTGTTGTCATTAGCCACAGATCTGTTGTACAGCGCACTTATTTTCTTTATACTTAATTCGCTGTGCAGATACAGCCGTTGTGATTCTTGTCGGTTGTAATGACTTTCAGTACAATGCAGATAGCCTGTAAATTGTATAACACTTTTCTTTTTGTCTGCAAATTTATGACTGACGTGATCTCCACCTCCATATTCCTTTATTGCTTTTCCTTCTTTTATTTATTTTGTTTGCTATACTATTCAGCTGAGTAGATTTCATTAGAGTAATATGCATGAAAAATTTCTTGCACACTGGATATACTATGTTTCCATTTTGTGCAATAAGAGTGTAGTTAATATTAAATTTGCGAGGTTTACTTTCGCCTTCTTGTTTTGAGGTCGCTTTCTTTGAATATTTTTCAGCGACATCATCCGTGCAAGCATCCTTTCTTGAGCTGCTTTATCTTGAACTTTATAAATTAATTGCCTCAGGTGCACTGCATCTCGTGGGTGTATTTCCCGACAAGAGAAATGTTTATTTTGGTGTGTACATGCATGTAAAGAATGAAAGCCTCTTGGTGCAACACACCGTTTCCCTTTATCCTTTTCACGTTGCGATTCATTCCTCTTCCTCTTTCTGCTACCCTTGTTTGCAGTCTTCACAAATACACGTTCTTCATCTATTTCACTCACTAACTAAAAGGCTGACCTAATAATTGCTGCTACTAGATATTAGAATACAATATTACATGAGAACACAGAAGCGCGACAATAATCATACCAGCTGCTCTGCGCGGGAATGCCTGGCCTCGAATGGAATGGAAATCACGTGACTTAAACCACAGCCTCCTATTGGTTGTATGGACTAGTTCTTCTTTGCAGGAAATTTATACGTGACATGTTCGCATTTGCTTTGAACCACGCATTTTCACAGGCTTATATCACAGAATATATTTGGGTTTGCTTCAATAGCAAGATGTATAAACATTCCGCTTATCCTCTAATTACCATTCCACAATGTAACTCAATTTTTTTAAATTTTGGACATGTTTGTGTTTGCGTGTCACCTCAGTTGTTCTACAAGTCTGTCTGAATTTTCGTTCAACACTATGTCATCCAAAATTTCTTGATCCATAAGGATGCTAGGTTGCCCACATTTATCGCTGACAAATTCCAGTAACAATAAATATCCAGAATTGAATACATCATGCCATAGTATGTTACTGGAAGTCACTACATTAAAAAACATAATATTATACATTAGCAAATTGTATTTTTGCAACGTAGCCTGCCTGATATTTCCTGGTATCTGCCATGACCTCATGGGAACATTACCAAATAAAGTCAAATTAAACATAAAAAATGTAATTGTTGATCCTGATATTTTAGGCCTTGAAGTGCCTTTGAACACACCTAAAGATGTGATTAAACCTTTGTAGAAGCACATTGTGCCTAATTGGCACAAACTGCATAAATGGGTGTTTTACATGAAGATCAAGAAATACTATTGAAGATTAAAATAAAGTATTCATCTTGTGCAAGAGAATTTTGACTATATTGTGTAAAATCAGTAAAAATTTAAAATCTATATTGCTGTTTTACTTAAAACATGTAGTTAATCATAAATTGTGTTTAGTTTGCATTTCTTTCACAAATTGTAAGATTTAAGCAAAAATGTTTTCCTGGCTCATTTTTATGCTTAAAACACTTAATATCACAAGCCCCAAAATACATTTTTCAGTTTCAAAATTGGTTAGGTGCCTATTTAACCTCAAGTATATGTTAGTTTCAATGAAGATGCAATTCTGTAATTTGTTTGAATGAATCTAATGATAGTAAAAGCATTGTGTATATTCCAAGAAAGTTTATTCATATGCAAACATTTTTCCCCATTTTCTCACAAATTTTCTTTTATGTCCTGGAGGGCAATAATCATAACCAAATACATATCTTAAATTTCCTCAACTATATTCAAATTTCTTAAAGAAACTTACTCTTTGATTTTAGGTGTTTCATTTATATATTTTTATCAATAATAATAAATTGTGATGATAATGAGAGATTTTGATTTTATACCTGTTTCTTAGGGAATGTAAAAGCTAGTATGAATTACTGATTCAAAATTTAAAATTGCTAGAAGAATTTCAATTACAGTTTTATTATATGTATAGGATATGAAAAGTATTTAAATAGCATTAGTACATATTGGTAGAAAATAACTTGGCACTTGTAAGATGCAAGTGCTGGTACTTCTGTGGAGCAGATACCTGAATATTGTTACAACACGTCTTTGTGGAATAGATCCTATTGGTGTTAAAATAAATATTAGTTTATCAGGGAAAACCCAAAGAAAAGCAGCCTCTACTGTTTAGTATAAGTGCATTCTCATGGAAAAGTCTGGAAGAAAACAATCCATACCACAGCCATTCACATTCATTTTTTAATTTGTTTGCTATCTTTTACACATTTTCGTAAAAAAGAGAACAAAACTCTTTCTATTTACCAAATGCTTAGGTAACATTAAGGGTGGATTGCAGAAACAATAATTTATTTAGTCTTTAAATACTGCACAATGTTTAAGTTAAGGATTTCCATGCTTAAACAGTGTTAGTCAGTGTTTAAATATTTATTATTAAATCAAAACACTAGCTTGGAAAATGAAGCATGGAATATCGTACATTAGACTATTAGTCAAAACATAGCATTAATGCGAACGGTGTCAAACTTGCATAAAAGTGTCATTAGTTTTGGCTTCTGCAGAATATATGACTAAATGCATAGCAAACACATAAATTAAAGAAAAGATTTTGTTGTCTGACACATTCAAAGATTGGCGTATAATGGAGAGTAACTGCAATAACATGGTAGAAATTAACAAAATCTTTCAACAATAATTTCCCACATAACCCATGATGTTAAACCAGAACTATTATAAGTGATTTAGAAGTAATTGTTCAATCATTTTTATTAGTCTGTTGATACTGCTTATGGAAAACTTCACACAGAATTAATTTTTTAAAGTGCTTTTCGATATGAAGGCCAATGGTCTCTTTGATGCATAGGAAAACTGTAACACCCACTAGAAATCTTCCAACCAATCAGGATTTATTATGCTGTTATGCTTGTGTGATACAATTGTCTCCATTTTACATATTTTAAGTAGTAATTCAAAATCTTCTCGGGCTTCTAGCCAGGTAAAAACTTGGCTTGACACCAACGTTTCGAAGAAGTGCATCTTCCTCGTCTTCAGGGTGAACTGAACAGAAGACGAGGAAGATGCACTTCTTCGAAACGTTGGTGTCAAGCCAAGTTTTTACCTGGCTAGAAGCCCGAGAAGATTTTGAATTAACACGTCGCCAGGAAAGCTTTAGTTCTTATTTTAATATTTTAAGTAGGTTTACCAAAATGTTTGTTGCATTTTGTACTACAAGTGAATAATAGAAACATACTTTTAAAAAAAGTTGACTGAGCAATAATAATAATAATAATAATAATAATAATGTGCTGAATGCATGCTGTGCTTTGCCGGCTCTTAATTGTCACATGTGTATGAGCTATTGAACATCATAGTTAATTGTTGCAGTTCACCAGCAACTTCCTTTCCAAAACTAAGGCATTGTCACACCTTTTTATGACTTTGTGACATGTGCATGTAGTTTGTAGGTGCAACAATAACCTCAGTTCTGGAGATGTCTTGTCATGTGATCAACCAGTATAAAAAATCTGATGTGTACCATTCACATGACTTTCTCTACATCTCTGCAACGAATTATTCTTAAAAAGCTTATACTCCTATTTACTTCATACTAATCAGAAAAAAATAGCAGAAATAGTCTTATTACTTGTTTCTTGTAAGTAGAAGCAAAATAAGAGAGTACCACAGGTTAAAATGATAGTCAAAAACTGGTTGCTATGTCACTGAAGTTCCTTTGTATGGAAAACAGTTGACAAATTCCTGCATGAGAAAAGTATAAGTTTTTCAAAGCAGAAACCAAAAACAAGGAATGTCTCAAAAACGATGAACTCCATGAAAAAAATGTATGTCATAAATTGTGTGTTTTAACGTGCTGTACATTTTTCGTGCAGTAAGTTTTTGTCCATCTCTTACAGTTTAGCAGTTGTTCAAAATTCCGTAAAATTCATCCAGAATAAAGTACTCTTCAGAAGCTATACCCTGAAAATTCAAGATATACATTTTATTTGTCACATAAATATCTTTAACATACGAAATTTTAATCAAAATCGCTAGAGCCATTTTTGAGAAAATCAAAATGTTCGAAAAAAGTTTCACGTAAAGGGTAGTTGGGGGTGGGGGGAATTTTCTCAAAATCTTTGTATCTCATCCCTGGAAGATACTAAACTTAAATACCAAGTTTGGTATTTTACAGACTTTTCGTTTTTGAGTTATCGTGTTCACAAACACATGGACCTTTTTTCAAAAATGCTTTTTTTTTAGATAAAGGGGACCCTAAAACATATATTTCCGGTGAAATCTCGGTATCAAATTTTTGGGTGGAGTGCAATACCTTCTCTATACAGTATGTACTTAGTGCATATAGAGAAAGTAAAAAATCTTGTGTGTTCCATTCACATGACTTTCTGTACATCTCTGCAACAAATTACTGTTAAAAAGCTTATGCTTCTATTTACTTCATGGTAATCGAGAAAAAATTAGCAGAATTAGTCTAAAGCCTGGTTGCTATGTGACTGAAGTTCCTTTGTTTGTATGGACAGGAGTTGACAAATTCCTGTATGAGAAAAGTATAGTTTTTCACAGCTGAAACCAAAGACAAGAAATATCTCAAAAACGATCAACTCCACGAAAGAAATGTATCCAACATAAACTGTGTGTTTTAACGTGCTCTAAATGTTTTGTGTATTAAGATTTTGTCCATCTCTTATAGTTTAGCAGTTATGCAAAATTTCATCAAATTCATCCAGAATAAAGTAGTCCTCAGAGGCTATTCCCAGAAAATTGAAGATATACATTTTATTTGTCAGGTAAATATCTTTAATATACGAAATTTTAATCAAAATCTTTAGAGCCATTTTTAAGAAAATCAAAATTTTCGAAAAAAGTTCCATTAAAGAGTAGTTTGGGTTGGAGGGATGTTCCTCAAAATCTTTGTGTCGCATCCCGGGAAGATACTAAACTTAAATACCAAGTTTGGTGTTTTACCGACTTTTCGTTTTTTAGTTATCATGTTCATAGACACGCACACACATGCACATGCACACCTTTTTGTGAAAATGCTTTTTTTTTTTTGGAAACAGGGGACCCTAAAACATATATTTCCGGTAAAATCTCGGTATCAAATTTTTGGGTGGAGTGCAATACCTTCTTTCTCTATACACTATGTACATAGTAAGTGTAGAGAAAGTAAAAAGGGAGCAACTTGGCATTCAGGGTCAGTTTCAACTTTGAATTCCAAGCATACAATTGAATTGGACTGTGGTCAACATATTTATGAACATCGTAGCGACAAGAAAATAATTTGATATGGTACTGAATAAAGATTATTTGTAATCAATTGTGAAGCAATAAAGAGATTTTTGTTACATAATAAGTAATGCATATGCTGGTTGTACTTGCATGGTGTCAGATATTTCAGTGATGCCTTCCCAACATCAAAATAGTGAAAAATTTTCATATGATCATGAGTCTGAAAATCATTTGTTAAAGAGTTATTACAGGATTTGTCCCTTCATGGGCACCAATACTAATTACTTGAATTAAAGTGTTGTCCACATATTGGTTGTTTGTTGAAGAGCAAAAAATTAATTGAATTAAATTCTATCTGCTAATTGAATTGTTTGCAGTAAAGCAGAGAAGACAGAAGAAAATGTATTCTGTGAATGAACAGACCCACATGCATTACATGTGCGGTTTTGCAGATGGGAATGCAAACAAGCATGTGAGCTTTATGAGAAAGATAACCCTTCTCCACAAACAGTCTTACAAATGCTAAGGACAGAATGACTCATTTGAGAGGAGTTTTGTATGTGGGGAAACCAAGAAAAGCATGAAGCATTGACTGTGAAGAATGAATTCTTAATGTGGATGTAAACCCATCAGATAGCACAAGACACATTGCAGTAAGGGGTGGTGTTAGATACATTACTTTCTGGAAAATGTTACATGAAACCATATTATCTTCAGCAGGTACAAAGATTAAATGTGGCAGACCTAGAGTCAAGAACATTCTGCCATTGTTATAGACTTCTGCTATGTTCATGAATTGCTTAGCATGTACCTTGTAATGTTGATAGCTTCTATTTTCAAAATACTCATAACAGTACCTATGAAAACCTGTCCAAAGTACAAAAAGACAGACAGCAATAGAGGTTCTGCCCAAATATTTGGGGTGGATTCATTAACAGTCACCTTATTGGTGTCTTTCTTTCCTCTACCTTGATGTAGACATGTCTACAGATTCTCAGAAATGAGTTTCATCATTTAAAAGATGTGCCTATTTACATAAATATATACTTAATAGTGTTTAACACCTGCTTTAACTACATTGGCTATGCATGTGATACACTGATGATACATGGAATTAAGATGGAGCACAGTAGAATGTAATGACGGTACAAACCTGGAGGAAACCCCCCCTGTGCTGCCTTGTCTACCAATCCCACATATGATGACCTAGGATTGAACCCTGAGCACTTTGGTGAGAGGCGAACCACTTGTCCAAGGCGCAGCCAGTGATGTGTTTGTGGACATTATCCAAATAATATGGTTTTTACACAATGATTTGCCAACTGATTTGTCAAAGAGTGTAATTTCTTAAATGATAACATTTTTGCTTAAATGGATTGGTTGTGGGGGATTCATTGCATGGCCTGCTCGATCCCTGATTTTAATCAAAGGGATTTCTTCATTTGGGCATATTTCAAGTCCACATACTGTGGAATATAGGATGACAAAACAGCCAATTTTCTGGCTAAGGAAGGCAGTAAAATTACAGCAAAATCATCTGGTGTGCTACTTATCGTTTATCACTCTATCAAAAGAGTAATTATTACAATATACTCTCGATTATTTGTGTGCTGATTATCCATGCATCCCCCCCCCCCCAAATATTTTGTTTTAATATCAACTCACGTTTTTTTTTTTTTTTTTTTCATTTCTCCGCCTTCTCTTTTACATATTTCTTTTCAATTGTTTTGTTGACACACTGATTAACATCAGAAAAACTGAATTTGTTTTCAATTTACTCGGAACAGGCAGGCTGATAACAATGGAAACGATACTCTGTTGTCACATGGTGATTGTTTAAACAATGGAAATGGCCCTTATTGTCACACTGTGGGTCCTTTATTGCTATTTCTTAAAGAAAAACAATACCTATGCATAGAAGTAGAATAAACTTTTGAACAAAGAATACCGAGAAGATTTTGAATTAAAAAATACATGTTGAAAAAATTTTTCAATGTAATTTGCTACTTACATATGTACATTGTACCTTAAAGGCATTAAATTATGGGTTTCTCAATTATTCGTGCTTCTTCTTCACATTACCCCGGATAATCAAGAGTTCACTGTATATCAAAATATACAAAAATGAAATAAGAGTATACGTCACAAACAGAAGGAATATAGTGGGAAAATCTGCACAACAACATGATAAGAATTACAACACTATCTAGAAAATTCTCCATAGCAGTTTTTAGACTAACAGGCCATGACTGCCTCAACAAACATCTACACTGGATTTGCATAATAGAATCTCCTCTATACCTATTCTGTGATCTTAAAGAAGAAATGAAGAGAAACCACCTGTCACTGTCCAGCTTTCAGTAACCAACATCACTTCAAAATTCTGGAATGCAAGTGAATGAATTGCTCCATTGCCAGACCTTAGACACCAACCAACCATCTTGGTTTATGCAACTCCTGTACTGAACATTGACACTCTGAGAGAGAAAATTCTTACTGGATTGGACCAAATACAAAATACTCCAGGAATTTACAACATTGTAGGCAATAGCATAGAGTGCAGGCTTGAGGTATGCATCGAAGCAGGAGAAAGCCACTTTGATCAATTTGTCTTGATACTCAACAATAAATGATTTTCAGACCCATGTTCAAATTAACTTTTTTACTGTTTTGATGGGAGAGATTTCTGAAATATTGAACATCATTAGAGATACATTCAATATTAACGGATGTGATTTATAAGGTGTGTAAACTGGCATAGTTATAAATAGTGCATGTGTATTATCGCAAACAATGTTTAAATAATAAAAGATTTAATCAAATTTTACAAGACTGTCTTATAAGTTATAAAAGATATATTTCAGGAACTAATTGCATCCACTATCAGTTCTGGGTCAACTGCCAGTATTCCTGTTGTGTAATAATTGTGTTCCTCTCTAGTGGAGACTGAAAACTTCATTATTTTTGTTTCTGGCCAGTATTTGAAAATTGAAAATGTATTATTTCTTTTTCCAAATTTTTTCTAAATGAATATATTTTCCCCGACTAAAAGTTCCAGTTTTTTGTTGTGTTTTAAGAAGTTTTGCATTTCTATAAATAATCATGGTTTTTCTTCCAAAAATGCCATATTATTGCTGATTATTCTTTCTGTTTTAAATTTAAGTTTCTGAGTGCTCCTTTGCTCTTTTATGTTTTTGTTTAGTTTTCCAGATGTACACCTTTTTGAAATTATTGTAGCTTATTTGATAAATTCCTAACTTGTACTCCTTTAGGATATCACTTTAATGTGGAATTTAATATATTTTTAACTGAGAAATAGTTTTTGGAACAAAGATGATTACTGTTTAAAGATTTTTGAAAATTCTATACTAGTATTCAAAAGCTTAGCAATTCAATAAATTGTTAACAAGCTATCAGAATGGCGTAAAACTTGAATAAATGAATCACATATCTGGTATGCAACAAGAAACAAATTAAACAGATAATTTTGTTTTATTTTGACCTATAGACACATTTTTATACACAGTTACAAAATCTAATTACCTGTATCCTGAAGGTGCTGAGTAGTTAATATGGGGTATGGTTACCCCTCAAGGATTCACAGACCTCGCATCTCGGTGGCAAGATGGTTCAAAGACTCTGCAGGCAACTGTTCCCATTCCTCACAAAGAGCATTGTAGAGTTCTGGAAGTGTTCTGGGTGTAGGCTGGCAGGCTGCAATTGGTTTCTTAATGCATCACAGACATGCAATCTTGGTGGCCAGTCCTGGTGCTTGATATATTCCCACTCAAAATAGTCATTCACCATGTGATGAAGTTTGCACCTCTGAAAAGATGCACATGAGGTTCCAATGCCTTGTCTCTGTACCTCTGGGTATTCAAAGTACCACCTTTGAATATGTGTGGATCTGTACATCCATTGAAATTACGCCTGCTCACATGAGTACACACCATCACCACCAAATGGGCATTTTTCAGGATGTTTGTTGGATGAAACTGGGTTCCACATTCTTTCCAGATTATTGTGCAAAGGGAATCATTGGTCAAACTTAATCTGAAGTCTCTATAAACTGCAGATTTTGACATTGCTGACTCTGCTGTAGACAGGACCATATGTGTGCACAGATCACACACTGCTCGACATCTGGCATAGAGACCGACTGCCCTGAGCCTCCAATAAAATATTTGTCTAGAAACTCGAACATTTCAGGTGGCTGAAAGCTCAGAAGACAGTTGTCTTGCAGACATCTACATCACAACCTTGTCATGCTGTTAAAAGTCAAATATCGGGTCTATTATGCTTTTTGACCTGTGGGTGACCTTATACAGCATACAATGAACATCTTATCTTGAAACCAGCTTCAAAATTTGGAAATGACACTTTATGATACATTCAGGACTCAAGAGACTTTGGTCTGTGTCTGATGTGCTTCTAGACATCCGATTATTCTACCCTTCAAAACAGGGCCCAGTTGGCATCTTTGTGGCATATTGATGCTGTCCTTTAAACACTTGTCTAAGAAACTATCCTCTGTTCAGGATGAGAGAACAATTGATGTATGAGCCACATGGGTCTGATACTCTATGTTTATTTGGAGTTGGAGGCACCTCTTTCCTATGCACAGAGCACACGTAAGGTGGGGCACAGTTTAATGGTGCGCTCTCACCATTTTCCCTTTCATTTCTCTGTTTTATGAATTATGCTCAAATTTTGCAGACTATTGAAGAAAGCCTAAGGATGGTTTTTATTTTTGAACATTTGGTTTAAGATGTGTGTGCTTGTGTCTTGATAGGTAAGTGATGTAATGTTGCAAATTTGACTAAAACTTTACTAGCCTCTAAGAACATTATTAGTTCATTTAGGTATTGTTAATGCTGAGATGAAGAGGAGAGGAACATACATTTATCTCTTTCTTCCTGCACATCCATCAGCTTTCATTTAACAATGCCACTGTAATAACATTGGTGTTGTGAATAACACAACATTTTTGTCATGTGAAATACTTCATCTCCTTTAATTATTTTGAGCAGACTGCATTGTTGTGATCCTGTCATTTTTTTTTCTTTCTAAATGTATCTAGTGGTTTCATTTATATAGCCCCCTTTAATATCCGAGGCCATATCGGGCGATTTAACTTAAAAAACAAATTGTTGACTATAGGTTCTTCAACGTTGGGTATAATCATTTTCTTTTCTTGAAACACATGCACATTCTCTCTCATATATATACACTTCCAGACTCTGTGGGGGATATGAGGAATGATTCAGTTAAAGAAAAATTCCCCACCCCAGCCAGGAATCGAACTCAGAGCCTCCAAGTAAGAAGTCAGTTCACTGACCACTCAACCATGAAGGTAGTCCCTGTCATCTTTTGTTTTTATGAAATTGTCTACTTTAAGAAAAATGTAAATATTGTTTCTGCATCCAGCCCTATATTATAAAATAAATCACTACAACTATGTGGTACAACAATTCACAGTTACAAATAACAGTCAACAACAATAAACTGAACAGAAGCACATGCTTGCGCTTTCTGCTTGTGCTCATAGCTCACAAACTCTATGCAAATTGCTTTGTGCCATTCGTAGCCTGAACCCATGTAGATAGCATGTCTGTCTCAAAAAAATTGCTTTTCCAGGGAAAACATAATACTACCTTTATAAATATTTGAAAATATTACATTATTACAAGTGACATAACTGGCCATAAACAGCATATATAAAAGTAGAAATACCAATAAATAAGCATAGATTCTTCCTCAAATGTATAGCTATAATCTGATTAATTCATTGAGTTGTGTATCTAATTCACATAAGCCCTGTATATTTTAAACATTGATATAAATTCCTGTACGTATTGCTCCATAAAATGCTGTTGCACCCTCCTCCTTAAAACTTAGAGAAGTATGTATGTTTAGATGTGTAATACATTATAAAATTAATATTTTAATTTGTTTGTAGCACTGATACTTATGATTCATTTGGAACATACTTCAAGACTATTTGTTTTCATCAACATTTTGTCAATGTCAGTATTGCTCCAAGTGGATGTTTTCTCCCTGACAGATGACAGGGATGGATGACAGAATCCTCTTAATTTATAGAACTAATAGCATACTTTTTTGAAAATGCACCACAAAAAATGGGAAATTTTCTTATTACCATTTTCAAAACTTGTCATAAACTCAAAACTAGGATTACTAGGGTATTCCTGTGGATCTTTAAATTGTGGCACCAGTATGTTGGTAGTATCTTCACTATAGTTCCAGACAGGCACACAGAGGATGCATTAAAACTTTTAAACCTACAGGAAAAGTCCATTATTACAACAAAAAAAAACAATGAATGGTTGCTTTTCATGAAACTTAAAAATCATCAAAAAGTACAAAGAAAACTATAGTTTGGAATACGTAAATTGAGTTTTATTTTATTTAACTGCTGTGGTTCTGTGTCCCTTTGACATGAAAGACTGCTCAAGTTTGCTCAGAGGCTCTTGATCAGGTTAGACATTCCTTTACATCCCATAAATACATGACATAGTACCATTCGCTTTACTTTCTTTCCAAAGGAAGCTATGTAAAGGATGTTATGCACAAAAAGTTCATCCTCCTCCACCAGGTATGAATATATACATATTATCAGCCTGAAGAAATACAGATTCTATGGCATCGTCAAAATACAATGAAATTTTGTTACACCTGAGAAATTGTAAAAAGAATAATCCAAAATAGTTTTCTGCCAGCGCCAGGCTCCTTCCTACTTGTGCAGAATGAGACCTGTAATGACAAACAAAAAGCGGCAGTATTTGCACAAGAGAGATATGGTTCAACGATAATAATAATAATAATATAATATATAATAATGATTTATAGTTATTTAATTTGTATTCTGTGGAACAAGTTAGAGTTTCTGATTGAAGTATTGATTAATAGTGAGTGGTAAATGACTTTTGAGATTGTTCCTAATGGCCATCCTAAATTTTTTGTGATTAAGCTCTTTAACACTGTTTGGAAGATGGTTATACCTGCTGAGCCTATGAGTGTTCAGATGTATATTACTGCAGGCTCTTGTATTGTGGTCATGTAGGGCTGAGTTTCTTTTAAAGAGATCCAAATTTTGATGTATAAAAGAGACCGACTCTAAGAATATATATACAAGGTAAGGGTAATATAGATAATTCTTACCTTGTATATATATCTTGGGAACAGGGGCTAATATGTTGTCCCTAGACCAGGGAAAACAACATGGAATATATAGAAAAACAACTCGTCCCAAATAATGATTTGAAACAATACCTTTAAGCAAAATGAAATTCAAAATCAAAAAGTTAAAAAAAAAAATCATGGAGATTTTAGAAACAAATGGTTTCAGCTGTCAACCAGTTCACAAGAAAGTACATATTGCAAATAAATAAGCAAATCAAAGAGACCTATAATATTCTCCATAACAAGAGAAGGAAATAACACTTTAAAAAAAATTGTATACCAGCCCACAAATTCAAAAGAAGTTTTCAAAGAACATAACCACCTGCCACCAAAGAAAAGTCATTATATAGAGTTCTAATAAACATAAAAATAAAATATGAAATTGTACCCGTTAACAGATCAGGAATGCCTGATTGATTGCAAGGACTATAACAAGATTTACATACGAAAGACAAAAGGAAACCCACAAGCCAGAACAAAAGAACATTTCAAAAATATAAGATGAAACAGGAAGATAAATTGGCAAATAGCCTTCCATTTTTGGTGGAAACACCTGAAAATCTAAATCTTGTAAAACATAGAACAGATACAGCAGAACTAGAGCATGGGAAAATATACACACTTGGAAGAACAAAGACAGAATCATCCTATCCGGTGATGTCCTACTAAGAAAATTTGTCCATCCACCGTGGAGAATTATTCCACTTCAAAGAATACCAACCATGGTGAAAGCAAGAGCTTTTGAAACATTTTCCAAATGATTTAAGTAAGTGATGTAAAGTGTTACAAATTGTATCAAGTGTTAATTTTATTACCAATTCTGACCCACAGTCTGTGTAATTCCATTTTACCTTGATCTATCATTCCAATTATGCAGTTTCAAAACACTTTCCATAATAGCAATGTGAATAAAAAATATCAATTCCCATATTGCCATGGTAGCTCATTGTTTAGAGCAACTGGACCAGAAAATCCATGGTTCAAACTTCGGTTATGGAATTGAGCCTTTCAGCCTAACTCCATTTTTCCAGCAAAGCTTATGATAATAGGTAGGTGAGAGAAATATGTAAATGGTCATCAAGAATAAGCACAAGCATGTAGGAAGAAGCCATGGTCATTTGGAATGCTGAATCAGATTTGAAAGATACAATGCCTTAGCTTAAATCAAGGATCTTTGGCTCTCCATTCAGATGCTCTTACCACTGGAGCTACTATGAAAGTTACCTTTACTTGTATTAAACCATTTCATCTGATTAAAATATCCAGGTAAATCTTAAAAGTCATCTCAAAATTCTCGAAATATCTTACCTCAGAAGTAGCCTGCATTGTTGTAAGCATTTTATCCAGGTTTATAATTAGCTCTGTTGTGAATAATTTATATTTGTTCACACCAACAGAGTGAAGGTAGTATATTAGAAAATTGAATCATACTTCAAAAATTCAATGCCATAGTCTAGATTTGAACTATTAATCTTTAACTCTCTATATTATTCCTCACTGTTATGTACTTGCCATTTATTTAGTTTTGTGGTAATTTGATATTGTGATTTGTGCAATCCATTGTAGCAACTATAATGTAAAACCAGCTGCAACTAAATAATAACCTATATGAGTATTGGGACAAAATTGGAGGTGCCATTAGTTCCATTTTGACATACATAAAATGAAAAGAGCAAAACTGATTTAAAATATATTTTCTAAAGATCAAAGTGGAAATATGAATCCAGGTTCAACTGTTTTACTGTTTAAGAGTTCGTACATTTAGAAGGCTCAATGATTCTTTGATGCAATACTATTTTTCATTTACTGTTGAGGCTAATGATGATGCAATTTTTCTTGACAAATTACAGGTACAGCAGAGACCTGGAAGTGGAAAACAGCGATGATGTGAGACCAAAGTCAGTAGTGCTGACATCTAGCAAGAGCAGTGAAGATATAGCCTGCAACGGCCTCAGTAATCTGATTCTGGGGCCAATCATGGCAGAAGGTGAACATTCCGATCAGTATGTCATGATATAATCATGCCTGTTGTTGGGACATATGTGCAATTAAAGAGAACAAGCACTCGTAAGGTTTCTTTTTTGTTCCATTTCCCCATGAAGTTTATATATACTGCACTGTGCTTGAAGTTGCATTGTTTCTGTGCCATTTATTTCCATTGATTTTTAGTTTTTTGACAAATATAAAATATACGTATGCCATATTTGCTGTTATAGATGTAACTTTCTTTTTGATTCCCTGTTTTGTTAAGAACTGTTAACCATGCAGCTTGTTATGTTGTTGATATTGTGAATTGTTTTGAAACAATATATACGCTTCTTATTGGCAAGCTGTAATTACCGAGTCTAGTCCCGCTGTGTTAAAACTTATGTCATTAAGATAAATATTTCTTTTGTAAAATCTTTGCTGACTGTATATTTATTGAAGATTCAATCAAAATGATATAACCATTTAATATTTATTATTTATAGAGAGTATTATTTATTGCCTTATGTAAAGAATTATTTGTATGTTCAAAGCCAATAAACTTTATCATGAATGTATTTTGTGTAAATCTTTCAGGATTGATGTCATCCATCACCCATGTTAAGAGCATTAGACTGCATCACAAAAGTGTTCTCTTCCAGTTAGCCACACATCTACAGGCTTGGTTGTCAGGTATGCACGAACAGGAATGCTGTCTGGTTTACTTGAGTGTGTAAATGTATAGGTTGTTAATGCCAGAACGGTTTTATCATTCACACAACTAAGTATACCAAACAGGCATATATGTTTAGGCATTCCTGCCAGATGTATTCTTTAGTCACTGGCAGCTAGTGTACAAAATGTACCACATTTACTCGCATCAATTTTCCTTTTTTTTTTCTTTTTTCCTTCTAAAATTTTAAGTTGAAAATTCGAGGGAGGGTATTACCAGATATTTAAAAAAAAAATGGGCAGGTACATGTGATAAAGCCAAATCAAGCTTAAAAAAAAAAAAAGTATGGTCGGTTCCGGTTATGCTATTGTTGCACTCTTTTGCGAATTGAAGAACATTAATTACTTATTGTTGTTCTGGCATGAGTGGCAGGAAGTTTTGAGCTTGTGAAAGCATGTAAGAATGTCGTAACTATGAGACTCCATTTCTTTAATTTAGCTTTAACCAAGTTGCCAAAGAATGAAACATAAATTTTGTGTAAAATAAAATATATACATATAGCTGTAGGGTTATTGATACAATGTTATGATTTTTCCACAGATGCCACACTGCGATAACTATTATGCTACCATGCCGGTAGCATGACCTTGGACTTGGCTTCTGCAACACCGAAACATGTTGCAAAGATAAATGTCATGAATTGAGCGAACATTAAGCTCAACCATACATTACATGAATAAAAATAAACGTACCTGCTTTATTCTTCATCGCTTTCATCTGATGACCTCCCCAAATCCTTGACATTGTCAGATTCGTCATCAGAATCAACATCTTATGTCATGTGGTCCTCAGATCCATCCATCGCATTGGAAATTCCCAACTTCTTGAAGCTCTTGGTAATGATTTCTGGTTTGATCAGATCCCAATGGTCAATGGGTCGCTTGATGTTGCCAACTTTAGTGAGAGGTAGCGAACCAGACACCATACAATCAGTGTAGATGCCCTTTAAACAGTTTATTAATGGACACATCCATTGCATTGATGAATGGCCTCCAGGGATTATAGCAGGAACCATGTTTATTTGCAACAGTTCTTCTTTATCTGGTTTCACCACATGGCTCCAGAAACTGTCCAAAACAAGCAGGCCTTCTTCCTTAATAAAACTCCAGGGAATTGATCCTGTACAACTTTCAGCCACTCTTTCATGAGGTCAACTGTGGTGTAATGGTTGCCATGCTAATTTCATATACCCAAGGTTCTGGGTTCAAACCCAGAGGACGATGGATTTTTTGGGACAAAAAATCCTTAGCATGGCTTTCTTCAGAAGGGAAGTAAAGCCGTTGGTCCTGTGTAATAATTTGTGGCACGTATAAGAACTTCAAGCCTGATAAAGAGGCCTCTGGGCAAAATTAAGTGGTCTTTCATGCCCTTAGCATGGCTTTCTTCGGAAGGGAAGTAAAGCCGTTGGTCCTGTGTAATAATTTGTGGCATGTAAAAGAACCTCAAGCCTGATAAAGAGGCCTCTGGGCAAAATTAAGTGGTCTTTCACGCCCAATGTAGAATGGGATGCTGAGAACCACAGCAGTTAAAGAGTATCCATAATTACAATGCCATTTCATTTTTTTTGTCATGAGATTAGCCATTGTCCATCCTTTTTCTTGCACCCTTACAATTATTCTGGAAGGGATATTGCGCTTTGGTAAAGTTTTTCTCATAAACATAACAAAGGATGGAAGCTTTCTCCCATCTGCTAGTATTGCTATCATCAATGTACAGCAAAGTTTTTCTGCACCTGTAGTTTTAATTAGTATGATAGATGCACCTTTTATATCAACTGTCATAGTTTTTGCTTTATTAAAAAAAAAAAAAAAAAAGGGGGGGTCTGGTCCACATTTCCTATCTGTGACAGCAGAAAATCGTGATCATACCTTCGTTGTATTCTAGAGTGGTGAAGTGCAATCACTTTATCCATGTAGTCATGTGGCAAATGCTGAGCAAGGGTGGTCCATCTTCTCAAACTAAGTCCCTTCCTCTGCATAAGCACATAACCACCCCTGGATAGCTTTGAATTCCACATGTGAAATGCCACGTGTTTTTTCTGCTTCCCTTAGTTTCAATGCCACGTGTTTTTTCTGCTTCCCGTAGTTTCAACTGTAGCATTTTGTGTGTTACGACGGCAATGCCATCATTTCTTAATCCCACAACATAAGCTAAAAGTTCTTGATCAATATATATTTCTCATGTTTTGGGCCATGAAACGATCGACAAGTGGATTTTGCATTTCTCAACGTCTCTTTTTGGCCTCTCCAATTATGGATTAATTTAAGTTCTACACCAAAAGACACTATCTATGATTTTTCCAAAAACTCTTTATCAGTCTGTTTCGGTCACAAGTGATATTGCTCAAACATTATAATGCAATTTATTTATTATGCCTTGTCCCAAGCTAGTTTAATAAAACATCAGACAAATAGAAATGAAAAACAAAAATACATTCACTTTAAATATCTTTTCTTTAGAATTTGAGGTGAAATTTCTTTCGGGCTTGTAGCCTGTGGTCAATAAGTAGGATTTGCTCCTGTGTTTCGCCCAAAACTTGTTGAGCAAAACGTTAAGAACAAATCCTACTTATCGACCATAGCCTACAAGCCCAGAAGAAATATAATTTCAAATGAACTTAAGGCATGAAAGCCTTAGTACATACATCTTTTCTTTAGGTTTGTTTATTTCAGTCAGCTTTATTGTTTTGACTTATATATAAAACTGTTGCCTGAAACCTCATTGTTTTGCAATCATGTTATCATTGTATTTTTCACAGAATAGAAGGGGTTTTGTCCACCTCTACACTGTGATATGGAGCATTATCTAAGATTACAACAGAAGAAGGGAACAAATTAGGAACTGGTTTTTCTTCAATTTGCATGCTTCACTTGTCCATGTGACACACTTTATCTTAGTCTTGTAAATGAGAAGAGAATTTTTCAGAAATTGAGTAGTGTGGAGTAGCATGTCTCAAGAGGTCGCAAGTTCAAATCTCACTTAGGATGAGTTGCCTGGATAAAGTTTTTTTCAGGGTTTTATCTTATCCTAAAAAGATGAATGTTGAGTAACTTTAAGCTTCATGGACCCCAAGATCATTTGAGCATCATTCACTAATTTCATTCATTGTTTGATATAACCAACCCAGTTAAAGGACATTAAAGTAAAAAAAATTTCAGAAACTCGATTACAGTACTGATATGAAAGCTGTTCTGTGTTCTCTGCAGCAGTGCTGATATGGAATTCCAATTTCCTGCCTGCTTTGTCAGCTCTTGCAGAATGCTTTTTCTAGTTACTCAAAAGAAGTTGCAAATTAGACTCAGGGGGGGGGGGGGGTATCTAGGTTGGTGCAACCAGTACACTGCCCTAAATGAGGGGTCCTGCAAAGGTGGGGTTCCTGCATAAAAAAATTTAAAGCTATCCATGGTTAAAAATTACATCGCAAACAAATATTTAAGTACTATTATTTTCTATTATTGCTGTAACTGCACATGAGAGAGTGATTTTGAAAAATCAAATAAAATACTGTTGGGATAATGTTAAGTTGGGCTTTCCTTCACAGCTCATCCCACATATATCATTCATTATACTTATACACTTGGTAATGTGCTGAGCGATTTGTCTGAACACAATACTGTTTAGACTGCCACTGCCTCTCCTCTACCTTCATTTTTAATTTATTTATTTACATAGAATGTCCCAATGAGCATATTGCTCTAGGTAGGGACTGCCCTTTAGTGAGGCAGTAAGCAAAATACAAAGAATAAAATAAACACATTAACACATATAAAAAGAAGTATACAAGTATAAATTTTATGCACACGCACGCACACACACACACACACATACACACACACTCTTTTTAACATAATTTGTGAGGGTGTGTGATTAAACTTAATGCAATATTTCAAAAAACACCATAGGGATTTTCTGTTGTCAAATTTTTAGGAATTACAGTATTGCTCAGGTAGATATTTGAAGAGTTTGTTTTAAAATTGGGATAAGTTAAGTGATTCTTTAATGTGGGAGACTGTTGTATGTTTTGGTGGCACTATGTAATATACTTTTTATTCCATATTTCGTAGAGTTAACTGATTCTATACATATGTGATTGGCTGATCTAGTTTTGTAGGAGTGAATATCTCTTTTGTGTTTGATTTCAGAGTTGGTACATAGGTTGTTTTCAGTTTTGTACATGAATAAAGGTTCACTATATTTACAGAGATAGGAAAATGGCAGTATATTTGTTTCCTTAAATACTTCTACGGAAGGCTTTAAAATATTAAATCCATAAGGTATTTTATTGATGATCAACTGGAAAAAAAATGGAAAATTTGCAGATACTTTATTTGACAATGTAACACATTTTGTTTAGATCACAACACAAATATCAGTTAAATGTCCCTTGAGAATTAATTAGGACTATCTGAAACAGCTTGCTAATTTATTGTTGACTGATTTGACATCTATCTTGATATACGTGTAGCTTGGTGTATGTAAACTGTTCCTGTTACACTGGCCAAATCTGAAAGATCATTTTTGTAAACCATTCAAGGATACCCAATAATGAAGATGAAATGTTAAAATAAATAAATAAATAATATTTTGGGGTGTGAACCTCCAACCATATTAGTATGGTCAACTCTCACATACCCTGCCATAGACTGTGCACACATTCAGGCACATGAAAGCTATAGTATTATCTGATCTTAAAATACTGAGTAATGGTGTGAGTGAATCTATTATTTTACAAAAAAGAAAGGTGAGAAAATTGTAAAATGCTTGTATTTGCATTCAGTCGAAACCTGTTAGCCTCCAATCAGGCCATCACACCAATTGCTTTAATTGGGCCCTCCCCATCCTTTTCCACAGTTTCTCTTGAATCAGAACACACATTTTGACTGGATTCTATCCTGCGATCTTTGGTTTGATAGGTTAATTACTCTTATTGTGCCTTAGCCTTGCATGGCCATAAATCCATATGCTGAGGTTTGTATTATTTAATGAAGTTATCCAATGTTATCCAATTGATAAAAGGGTTATTTAACAGTGATGCACAGAATGTTATATCACATCCATTTCATGAAAACTGCCTAAAATTTGTATGACTTAACAATGCTCTATTGTTGATACAAAATGAAAGGGAAGCAATGTATTAATATGATTAGGCCAATGATTCCTTTGTGAATATCCAGTTAATAAATATAGTCTTCAGATCTCAAATCATAACTAATTGTTTAAAAAAATAATTTATTCTACTGATATTGAGAAAATTTGGACTTAAAACTTTTGTTGAGTTTTATTCTTTGTTATTATTACTTAAAATGGTCTCTATAAAATTGTATGTATGCATATAATGTATATATGTAGTTGAAAGGTATCTAATGTTGGCAGTGAAGCCATTCGATATCTTGCATTCCAGTATTTTAATGTTATATTATCATGTTGACTAAAGGTTGGTCAGCGCAGTAGGTGGTTTCCATCCATATCTTCTTTAAGTGTACAGAAAGGACACAGAGGAGATCTCACTATACCAATCTTGAATAAATGTTTATTGAGACAGTCTTGGCCTGTTAAGAGTCAAAAAGTTGCTACAGAGGATTTTCTTGGTGGTGTAGTGATTCTGGTCGTGTTATTACATAAATTTTCCCATGATTTTCCTTTTGTTTGTGATACATTATCTTCTTTAATGTTTTTATTATATGTTGATATAATGATTATTTTGATAGCGTGACAACTTATTGGATCTGATGAATTTGGTGTAATTTTACTACCTTTCTTGGCTAGAAAGTCAGCTGTTTCTGCAGAAAGACATTGTTACTAACAGGAAGGAGACCCTTTAATTCCTTTAATAATTAAATGAAGGTTTAAAGGAACCGACCTGGACAAAAAGCCTAATGTCTGATCCCTCACCTTCACACAGTGCAGCTGTTAGTAATCACGTATCAATTTTGTTATAGTAGAAAGGAGACCCTTTAATTGCTTCTATAATTTGAAGACTTAAAGGAACTGATCTAAACCAAATTATGTGATGAACTAAAGGGAAAGGCTGCTCACCAATAAGCACTGGTAGCTTGGTGAGCTATTGGCCTGGACTGATATTTCTTCCTTTCCATACATCAGATCCCCTCTTTTACCTTTCCTATCCGGTCTTGCTTGACTCAACTCTTGTTTTCCTCGACCCCGATGGTATTAGAATATTCAAGGCCAAGGGTATCATTTCATTTTCTTTCCTGTTCATACCTTTCTTTACTTAGGTGATGTAACCACCATTTATGGTGTCTAATTTTAAACGATTACAAAAAAAAAAGAAAAAAAAAATCCAAATAAAATGATGTCTCCGTGTAAAAAGAAACATTCCAGAAGTAAGACAGTCCCCCATTTGGATTTCTGGGCGGGGACCTTTTTCCAAGGTAAACATCAAAATCTGAATGACAAATTAAAAAATTTACAATGGAATACAGGAGGGGAGATATTATAAATAGAAAACAATTTCAATATTTGTAAAACCGTATAAGATTATAACACAAGAAATATCTAGTCTTTGATAATAAAGAAATATACAGGATGTAAATGAATAACCGCACAAATTTTACTGGTAAAAGACAGTTTATAGACATTAAATTTGGAATAGGAAATCTATGGTCTATGAATACAAATGACAGAGTTTTGTCTTTAAATGCCATTTCAACTGTATGGATATATAGAAAATAAGTGATGTGCCATTGAGACTTCTGGTAAGCATATGATAGTTTGAATGAAAACTGTTTGCTCTTCTTGTATTATATTTATATCAAGTTTTTATTAAAACTGTTGATATTGTTGTGAATGAAACATACAGTTTCTAAAACTGTATTGAGCTATAATAACTAGAATTTCCCCATAGCTTTATTCCATATAATAAAATTGAATGAAAGTAAGTATAGTAAGTTTTTAACACTCCACCCGAAACACAAGACTTTAATTCGTAAAGCATGAGAATACACACTACTTAACTTATTTAACAGCATATCCACATGTTCGTCACAGCTGAAATATTAGTCAACCCTCAGACCCAAAAATGTTGCTTCAATATTTAGTTTTATTATTTTTAATCCAAATTTAATACTTGACAACCCATGATTCCTTAATATTTTATTATGGAATTGGGCATTGTAGTTTTATCCTCATGATTATTTACTTCTAAACCAGTTTGAAATTTTGTTATGTTGCTTGATATGTTGTGTACAAGCTTCATACTATCCTTCCCAGAAATGAATATACTTGTGTCATGAGTAAATAAAGTCACTTTTACATTAGATTCTCTTTCTATATAGTGTACTAGATAAAGTGGAATAATGAATAAAAGTTTTCTAATTCCTCACGAGGACATTAACATGATACTTGAAGCTGTTTAACAACAAACTGAGTTTGCATAAAGTTTCAGTTTAGGTGTATTTATTAGAGTAACTCTTCAGGACAGCAGGACTATCCAATGTGTAATTTATTGTGTAAGCTATGGTTTATTTATACAAATTCACAAATTAATTCATATTATTTCACTTTATCATATTTTCGGCATTAAACACTGAATCACTACTCATCTTGCATCCATTCATTTTATTAAGCTCTTCATAGCATTTTAACATTTTATCTTCAAACAATTATTTCTCAGAAACAACCAGTCCCTACATTACATCAGCTTGTAGAAACTATGTTCCAGGAGAGACAGATGGAAATGCAGCAACTGGCTATTTCATAACCATCTGTCAGATTTAGATTGTACATGTGGTAGGCTTTTGCTGAAACCCATCATTTCACAAAAATCTTAGGTACATCATGATAAGCCGTGGTGTATAGAATGAATGTGTGCCTAACAAGCTCCATAATTTCATGAAAAGCCACAGTAGAATGTGTACCTTCACATTTTTACAGTGTATACTGGCTTTTCATGATCTGCTTAGGATATTACAAAATGATGGATTTCAGTAAAAGCCAGCAATAATTATATACAGATGAAGATTCAGTTTAAACTCAGTTCATGTAAGATTTTAAAGGTCGAACAGACCCAGTTCATGAACATCTACACCCTTGTCAAGTAAAAATAAAATAAAAGTTGAAAATTATGGTAAGATTGTTTAGCAAGGATATGTTTATGTTAGTTTAGAAAACAACGATCATCATCGCTTTATCACAATTGTTTAAAAAATATTCTTTACATAAAATAAAAAATAAAAGAATGAGTTGGTTTTTGTAACACAAACATAAATTATTTTTACTTACTGGGGACCGGTTTCGGGTAACAGTTGTTCCCATTTTCAACCCTTAATTCCGACTAAATCTTTCTTTGTTGGCGACAACGATGGGGGTGGTGGTGTATTAATTGTGGAGGCATCTGTTGTTGGATCTATGAACTTCCAGAGGTTGCTGTAAGGTGGCAAATCAAAATTCATGATATGGCTCTTTTTTTTCATGATGTAGATCTTCTCCCAGACATCTAATTCTGTGGGTTTATAAGCTGGTTTTAATAGTTTTATATTTGGTGTGATTTCGTGTCCTGATGTCCAAAAATGATAGGCAACTGCTGATTTTTCTATTTGTTTGTATTTTAGGTTTCTCATGTGTTCCTTTAATCTGGTCTCTAAACTTCTCTTTGTCCTTCCGATATACAGTCTGAGCATTTAATTTCATAAATTCCTGGTTTTTTGTCTGCAGGGATAGGATCTTTTAAATTTCTGCACAGCAGTTTCTGAATGCTGTAGTTGTTTTTTGGAGCTAAGGTGATGTTATAATTCCTGAATATTTTCTGAAGTTTGTTGTGTGCCCAAGGATGATAGGTGAATTTTCTGAATTGAGGTTGGTCACTGGGGTTCTTTAGGGTGGTTGTGTGTGTTATACAATTCAGTTTTTTGTATTTATGTATTCTTTTGTCAACTGCACTTTTTTGGAAACCGTTGTTGGTAGCTGTTTGGAGTATTTGTTGGTATTCTTTTTGGTATTCATTCTTCTCCATGGGGATGTGTACTAGTCTGTATGTTAAACTGTTCAGGACTGCATATTTGTGTGTTGTAGGGTTGTAGCTGTCAAACTTTGTGTGGTTATCTGTATTGGTGGATTTTCTATATATTCCATATCAGAGGCTATGTTCTTTTGTTCTTATTATTCTAATGTCTAGGAATGGCAGGGCTCCTTCCTGTTCGGTCTCAATAGTGAACTGAATGGACTTGTTTTGCAAGTTAAGAAGTTTGAGTGCATCGTTTACGAGTTTTTCTGGAACTATGGCAATGATGTCATCTACATACCTATACCATTTTTTGTATATATGTGTGAATGAGTCAGTAATGTGTATTTCAAAATTACTCGTGTATAGGTCGGCTAGGAATGGTGATAGAGGATTCCCCATTGCAAGTCCTGTTGTTTGTTGGTAGCATTTATTCTGGAATGTGAAGTAGTTCTGTTTTACACATAAATTGGTTAACTGGACAAGATCTTCTATTTCTTCTGTTGGTATGTTTATGCTTTGTAGCTAGGTTTTCAGAGGTTTTTGTAGTTCGTCTATGGGTATGCTGGGGAATAGGGAGGTGACATCAAAGGATACTATCTTATCTTTAGGTGAAACACTGAAATCTTTCAGGTGATTAATCAGGTCCAATGAATTTGATACACTTTTACTATTGAATTTTGGGAAGGAGTTGAATCTTTGTGTGAGCCATTTGGAGAGTTTATGTGTGGGTGCATTGATATTATCTACTATGGGTCTCATTTTGTTGCCAGGTTTGTGTGTCTTTGGTAGGGCATACAATCTGGGTAAGGTTGGTAAATCTGGCTTTAATTTGTATTTCTCTTTTTCTGTTATGGTTTTGCAATTTGCTAAAGTTTCTTGTAAAATCTTTATGCTTTTATTTAGTGGATTGGATATTTCTTGATATTCCGGGTTGTTTAGCAAGGATTCTATTCTTTGGTTGTAGTCTTCTTGGTCCAGTATTACTATTTGGTTGCCTTTGATTTTGTGTAAACAACTGGTTTTTGAGTTAAGGATTTTGACTTTTTGTTGAGGATTTTTTCTTTGTATTCTTGTATGTACTTGATTCAAAATTGGCTCACATTGTTTCTTAATTGCTTTTTGGTCAATTTCTTTTAGGTTGCTAGTGGCTATTTCTATATCTGCTACTAAGTTTTCTGTTTTTTTACAATAATCTACACACATTTTTACGCCTTTGTTGAGAATGGCTAACTGAGATTTGTTGAAAGTTTTGTTTTTAGATAAGTTTATAACATGGTTTTCGGGAGGTCTCTTGTTCTGATTGGTCTATTTTTATTCTGCTTTTTACAAAGATGATCTAATTTTTTCTTTAGCGTAAGCGTTTTCCTGCTCATTTTTCCGCTTAAGATCAGCAGGAAATTTGCGCGCAAATCATCCCAAAGAGCGTGACCTAACTTTTGCAGTAACGCTAAGTGTAGCTCATACAATTGAAATATTGGAAGTATTCTTTACATGTTTAAATTTGATGCTGTTACTTTCACTTTTATTTCAATTGGCAGTCACTATGCACATACAAGTCTATTATAAGAGAGTATTTTGTTATGGATTTTATAGCATAACTATTGTGGTGCAAGTTCTGATTTACATCTTGTATCATGGCCATGTATTTCACTATTTGCTTTTTGTTTGTGCAGTTTTGTCAGACAGATGACTCTATAAATGTCCATAGACACTACAGTATATCTGTTTTGAAGATTTGTTATTTAAAAGGAATTATTAATACCTTGTGTTATATAAATCGTGATCTATGTTCAGTGTACCAAAATTTACAGAATGTCCCAGAATTCAACCACAAAAATTGGCAAGATTGTAGGGCACTCCTAAATTAAAAGAACGTGGTCATGCGGTCCCATTTTTATTCAGAATACCTCATTGGTATGCCAGTAGTCAAAGGAATGCAGTATTTGTGCACAATCAATACAACATTTAAAATTATTGCACTTTCAATTTTGGCAAGATTGTCTGTTCTTTGAGGGTGTGCATGCCACTTACAACTTCGGTTAACTTCAGGTCATATGTAGTTAGCTACAGTGCCATGCTGGGACACACTGGTGGATAAGTCTGTATAATGTTGGCTAAAGAATCCCACGATTCCAAGTTCACACTGTTCTCTGAAGGTTCCATTTTTACTTTCTCTATCCCCGTATGTACAATGTACATAGGGATAGACAAGTATTGTATTCCACCCAAAAACTTGATACCGAGATTTCACCGGAAATACATGTTTTAGGAGCCCCTGTATCCAAAAAAAGCATTTTGAGAAAAATGTCCGTGTGGGTGTGGGTGGGGGGGTGTGTGAGAGAGAGATAACTCAAAAACGAAAGGTAGCTAAAATACCAAACTTGGTATTTAAGTTTAGTATCTTCCAGGGATGGGACACAAAGATTTTGAGAAAATCCTCCAACTCCAAACTACCCTTAAACTACCCTTTACATGGAACTTTTTTTGAAAATTTTGATTTTCTTAAAAATGGCTCTAATGATTTTGATTAAAATATTGTATATTAAAGATGTCTACCTGACAAATAAAATTTATATCTTGAATTTTCTGGGAATAGCTTGTGAAGACCTGTTTATTCTGGATGAATTTTGCTTAATATGGCATAATTAGTAAACCGTAAGAGATAGACAAAAACTTACTATACAAAATATGTACATTTTGTTAAAATATACAACTTACGTCATATACATTTTTTCGTGGAGCTTACCGTTTTCGAGGTATTCATTGTTATTAGTTTCAGTTGTGAAGTACTTATACTTTTCTCAGATGGCGGTGTCTGTTTTTCTTTTGTTCTACTCCTGGCCAAGAAAAGAAGCGATTTGTAGTGGCAATTGCATAACGACAGCTTTTAAAACATTTGAATATTGGTTTAGCCTTGTATTCCCTTATTTTCTTCCTACTTATAAGGAACTAAGTAATAGGAACATTGTACTAATGAGTACCTCAATTAGCAAGGTGCACAAAGAAGAATAATGTTATGTAAGAAGTTTGTAGAACAGCTAGAGAAAGTCATGTGAGTGTAACATATAAGATATTTTACTTCTTTACTTTCTCTTGGTATCTAAGTTTAGTGTCTTCCAGGGATGCGACACAAAGATTCAGAGAAAAATCCCCCCACCCCAAACTACCCTTTACATGAAACTTTTTTCAAAAATTTTGATTTTCTTAAAAATGGCTCTAATGATTTTGCTTAAAATATTGTATATTAAAGATATCTACCTGACAAATAAAATGTATATCTTGAATTTTCTGGGAGTAGCTTCTGAAGACCTGTTTATTCTGGATGAATTTTGCTTAATTTGGCATAACTAGTAAACCGTAAGAGATAGACAAAAACTTACTACACAAAAAATTTAGTTCTTGTTAAAATACACAAGTTATGTCATATACATTTTTCGAGGTATTCATTGTTATTAGTTTCAGTTGTGAAGTACTTATACTTTTCCCAGACGGGAGTGTCCGTTTTTCTTTTGTTCTACTCCTGGCCAAGAAAAGAAGCGATTTGTAATGACAATTGCATAACGACAGCTTTTAAAACATTTGACTATTGGTTTAGCCTAGTGTATTCCCTTATTTTCTTCCTACTTATAGGGAACTAAACAATAAGAACATTTTGCTAATGAGTACCATGATTAGCAAGGTGCAGAAAAAAGAAGAATCTTACGTATGAAGTTTGTAGAACAGCTAGAGAAAGTCATGTGAGTAACACATCAGATTTTTAATTTTCTTGTTTTTCTCAAAGAGGTGCACAATTTGACCAGCACTAATGGACTTTGTTAGCATTTTTGAAGTCAGTAAACTCTCTAGTATAAATTACTCCCAAAAGACTGAATGAAATCTACGTTGTGTTCAATATTAAATTCAGCAATTATGAAAGAGCCTGCATAGATAATGCAATAAAACAAAGAAGTTTGTTGAAAATATTTATGTAATGCGTGCTTTGAAACGTAGAAACTGAACTAATAGCTGTGGAATAAAAAAGTATCTGCTATTACTAGAATTCAAACTGTGGTACTTTGGTTTTGTCTTATTATTGTGCCGTTCTAGCTACTTAAGCTATTGTGTTCCTGCATGGTTGTGCTTTTGAAAATTTTGTCTAATGGCTACACATGATTGCTGTGAAACCATGAATTGCTAAACAATGGGTTCATATTATAAAAATGTTCACATTATGTGTAAGGAAAGAAATTGTTCAAGGGTGCAATATGGAGATCATGCAGATTGACAATCTAAGATAATGTAAGCTACTATTTTCTGATCTCATCTGTTCTTTGTTGCCATGTGGTACCATTGCGCATGCATAAGGCACCAATATTATCAACCCGAGCGATTGAGGGCATATTTAATTGCTTCATTATCACTGCAAAAGTCACAGTTGTAATGTGTACATACATAACACTTCAATGTATAATACACTTTATTTTAGAAACTCCTTCAAGATGCACAGGGAAATGAACCCATACAGGTGTTTAATGCAATCATTACTGAAACATTCTCTGTTGCGCCTAATCATACATTTATTTTATTTGTCGGTACAAATTAATTGGCTTGAGTAACACAGCAAAATATAAATGTTTCATTATAAAATGCAAACAAAGGAGATAACATAAAAATAAATAACATATGGAGGCTTGAACCTTCAACTTTCTCATCATCTTAACCTGATGCCACTAACCATACCACTAAATAATGCCATACCACTAAATAATGCCACCATGTCTGCACTCTCCAAAATCTGGGTGTTAACATCAATGTCCATTGCAGTTTGAGCAATGGTGTGCTAACCCTTAATATATTTTATGCTGTAGCATAGAATTTAGAATCCATTGCTATGAGATTCCCTATCTCAAACTGTTTATCTTGAACCCCTCTACAATCACCCCAATTTATGGGATATATATACATACACACACACACACACACATATATACAATGACACTACTGTTAAAAATAAGGTGTGACTTTTTCTAGCTGTTCTACAAACTTCATACATAAGATTCTTCTTCTTTCTGCACCTTGCTAATCTTGGTATTCATTAGCACAATGTTCTTATTATTTAGTTCCGTATAAGTAGGAAGAAAATAAGGGAATACACTAGGCTAAACCAATAGTCAAATGTTTTAAAAGCTGTCGTTATGTAATTGTCATTACAAATCGCTTCTTTTCTTGGCCAAGAGTAGAACAAAAGAAGAACGGACACTCCTGTCTGAGAAAAGTATACGTACTTCACAACTAATAACAATGAATACCACGAAAACGGTAAGCTCCACGAGAAAAATGTGTATGACATAACTTGTGTATTTTAACAAGACCTAAATTTTTTGTATAGCAAGTTTTTGTCTATCTCTTACGGTTTGCTAGTTATGCCAAATTAAGCAAAATTCATCCAGAATAAACAGGTCTTCAGAAGCTACTCCCAGAAAATTCAAGCTATACATTTTATTTGTTAGGTAAATATCTTCAATATATGATATTTTAATCAAAAGAGCCATTTTTAAGAAAATCAAAATTTTCGAAAAAAGTTCCATGTAAAGGGTAGTTTGGGGTGGGGGGATTTTTCTCTAAATCTTTGTGTCGCATCCCTGGAAGATACTAAACTTAAATACCAAGTTTGGTATTTTAGCTACTTTTCGTTTTTGAGTTATCGTGTTCAGACACACACACACACACACGGACCTTTTTCTGAAAATGCTTTTTTTGGATACAGGGGTTCCTAAAACATGTATTTCCGGTGAAATCTCGGTATCAAATTTTTGGGTGGAATACAATACTTCTCTATCCCCATGTACATTGTACATATGGGGCTTGAGAAAGTAAAAATGTGTTGATTTATAAATATTTCTTTTACAGACTGGTGATTTTTCAGATTGTATATACACCTCAGACTTTTTTTCTGCATTACTAATTAACCCTGTTCGGATTTGTGATCGATGTTCCATGCCAAATTTCAATCCTACTCTACATGTCCGTTGAAGGTAAGATTTTTATCCAGATGAATTCCTAGAAAGTTTGTGTGATTTACTTGCTCTATAACTGAACCATCAAAAATTATTTTGCATGTATTTTTTTATTCTCAAAACTAAAATAAGATGCACTTAGTTTATCTGCATTAAATTTAAGTTGTAAAGCTTTCAAATACTTGCACAATGTAATGTTAATGACACTTTAATTTCCAGTTGATTTAAATCTTTATCTCTGCAAATAAATGAACTATCAACAGGTTATGATGTGAAGTGATTTATATGGCGAAACTTTTAATTTATTACGTAACTAATTTGAGTCAAATATGGACACTATAGTTTCACTTATGCCAATGATGAAGATGAACATCTTTTAAATGCATCCGGGAAAAAAACTTAGTAAGTGAAACTATAGTGTCCATATTTGACTCAAATTAGTTACGTAATAAAATGAAATATCACTTGCCTAGAAAGTAAGATCATATTCTCGAGACTTCAGCATATCATTTACATGTATTAAGAATTATTTCTTAGTTCAAATTTGATTATATTAGTTTTTCTAGGGTGAGTAAGTATTTGAAAAAGTTAATTATATTAAAAGATTCCTTGGTAGCTGGTCACTGATGGTCATAATCATTATTTGTAGTGTTACCAGTGTAACTGTAATTTTACAGTTTACTGAAAGATACATGTGATGTATATAAAATATAACCTGTAACTTTAGACATTCATTAGTTGTGTTAAAGGCATCCAGTTTTAAACATCTGTACGAGTATTTAAATATTTTCTCTCCTAATATGTCCTTTCTTTTCTAATATATCTGTTCTCCATATCCTTCCTGCTTTTGCCGGGTCTATTCCCCTTCACATTAAGTGAAAAAGAACTAAATCTATTCAGAAGAGAACATTGATAAAATCTCTCTCTGTGGACACTTTCTCATTGAAATATACATTAATATACATACATCTATATTTATTTATTAATTAGCTTTTTAATTTGGTATAAGGAATTTTGGAGGAGGTGGCTGCCACGGCAGCTTAAGGCCACTCATTGCATGGTTATTAGTGCCCTGGAATTTTGGTGCTAATCATCTGGTGTGTGTTGAACACTTTTAATTTTTTCAAAATTGGTTACATCCCCTAACCAAAAGTCCACTGATGTGATCTGTTTACCTTTTGTATATTGAGTGAGTAATATTCCAACCAAATAATAGTGTTAAGGCCAGATATAACTTAGTACTTAAATAAATACAAAAAAGGGGGAAAGATATTTGGAATTTGTTGAACAGTACATGAAATAAAAACATGTTTTCATTTCTTGAAATTTTAATCACTTTTTAAATATACTACAGTTTGAAATTGGTTTAACATGATGAAAAACTGCTAAAGCAGTGTAGTATCATCCATACACGTAGTAGGGTTTGTTTCCATAAAGAGCTTTCCAGGCAGGTACAAATACCACAGAAGACTGGAAAAAAAAAGAGCATTCAATTAAGAAAACTCAGTTCTTAAGGTAGTGAACAGACACAAAAGCAGAGCTGCAAAAAGATAACAAGTGACAACTAATATATGGCATGCAACACTCAGTGATTAAGTAATAAATGAAGCAAATATTGGACATTCAGGCAGGCTTTGCACCAGTGATGTCATTTGCATAAATTTGGGAACCTAAAAGATTGATTTTTCTTTGAAGTACAATGGGTACATATAGATGTAGTAGAGTGTATTTTGCTCAGGAACTTGTACATATTACATTCTCCATTTGATTTATTGAAGTTTGTATTGAAAAGATAGGTAGTATGTTTATTTATCAGGACAAAGTCTGGGTATTCACATATTTAAAATTTTTATTTTCTAATTCTTCCCTTATTATCACTATACCTCATTCCTCCAATCAATTACTGGACCCAATTCTGAGATGGTGACACCAAGCAGGTGATGTATGTTACCTCCAATAATAGGTAGTGAATGAGAGCATCTACAACTTTTACTCTGAACTCTGAACCACATGGAGATAATTCACATGAGCAAGCCACTCCAGAGCCAGAAATCAAATAATGGATTCTTAGCATAAGAGCTGTTAAAGAAGTCACTGAGCCATTATGACACCTATTTAAAGCAAATTAAGATGTCTCACTTCATGGACAAACTAGGATATCAGTCATCTCATTTTCAAACAGAGTAAGCAATTCCATGCATAATTACTGGAAAAGTGTTCTTTCAGGATTACCATATGCAAAGTATTGTTGATGAATGGAGTCAAGATATTTTGTTGCAAACAAAAATCTAATGAAATAGTTACAAAAATGTTAATGTAGAGAGCTTTTTGAATGAAGCATGATTATGTATAGCTGGTATGGTCTGAATTAGAAGTGGTAATTTATAAAGTGGTATTTTTATTTTAGATTAATTGGAAACTTCTGTGGTTTTGTCCATGTATTTCTTCTGCTATTTTGGCTGGTACTTCACGTAAGCCGGCTTCAATGCTGGAAATGATTTCTTCTGTAGGTAGCACATGAGGTGTAACCGCATAGTTACCACCTTTAGAAAGGACAGAAGTCTCGGAAGTTGATAGTAGGTGGTCTGACAAGTTGAGTACAGTTTGATTTGTTGGCGTGGGGGCCGGAGCTTCTTTACAGTTTGGAACATAGTGATGTTCCTTTCCTTTGCTAGTTTCCAGGATGCACCCGTATTTCTTTTTTTCTGTAGTGCTATTGTTGCTGATGGTCATCGAAGCAAACGTAATTCCATCCACAATGTTCCTTTTTCAGTCTGCAGCTGAGTTGAAGGTGTACAGCTAGAAGTTCCTGGTTATTGTGGGCAAGCTCTCGGCGAGTTTGATGAATACGTTCCCGAAGAAGGGCATGTTCTGTGCGATCATAAATGCGATGAGAAGCAGCAGTGTGGAGAATGCGCTTTTGTCGTACGCACTTCCGAATTATGCCGGTGTCACGGCAACGTCGTAAAGAACAGAGTGAACAAAGCAAGTTGGATTTTTTCTTCCGTAGCACTTCAAGGCGCCGAATCTGTCGATATATCTCCTCCCCGTAGAGGCGATTCGTTGAAATTTGTTGGCCGGTGTCAGTATAAGAAAAATTATTATCCGGGCTTATCAAAAAGTTTTTATTTTCTCAAAAATGGCGCTAATCATTTTAATTTAATTAACTTATAACTCCATGGCACGATAGCTCAGGGGGAACCTTGGCCTACCGCCCAGCCGCTGCGTCCCCCATCTCGGTCCACTACAGACGTCATGGATGGGGGATATGATTTTGTAATTAGACCCTATTTAAAGCTTTCACCAAATTTGAATTTGCGCAAAAATGTGCATTGTTAGCGGGAGATACGGAGAGCGTAAATGTACGGTATGTGTGCGGTGAAAGAACGGGATGATGGCAACGTATCTGTAGCTAACGATGATAATAGACACGATTTTCAAGACAACATACTTAATATATGTAAATCGTTTTACCTAATTCGAATTTGCGCGTAAATTCACATTTTGGGCGATTGAGACGGAGAGGGGATTACCGAAATGTTCAGCATGCGTGGCATTGTACAACGTGACGACGGCGGCGGTGGCAGGAGTGTAGCTGTAACGACGATTATGGATGCTATTTTCTATTAAGACAACATACTTAAAAGTCCTCTAATTTTATTTCAGTCTCAGAAAGTACTCCTTTCTCTCAATGAGAATGCTCATAGGCCGATTAACAGCTAATTTTTGGCGCGAAATGAAACGCACAAAATCTGCCGCATACGTCGCAACCTTGGCGCCAGGCATCGCGAGTGCCGTACCCGCAAAGTTTGAAACTTACTTTTTCCCCGTATGGTATTCGGCAAACATATATCGCGGATACAAGACGACCCCCGGTTCTGAACACGAATATTTCGGGAAAACAACATCATCTTGTAATCGGATAAATAAGACATTTGTACATGAAAAAGCATTGCTACCTATTTTTTGACATAGTTACCACCAGTGTTCAGGCATTTGTCATAGCGGGGAATCAACTTTTGTATGCCCTCTTCAAAGAAGGCTGTCACCAGTGAAGAGAATCACTGGTGAACACTGTGTTTTGCGTTGTCATTGCTGTCAAAACTGACTCCTAACTCACGCTTCAGGTTCAAGAATAAGTGGAGTCAGAAGGTGCGAGATCGGGGCTGGACGGCAGATGATTGAACTGCTCCCAACCGAATTATTTAATAAGGTTTTGTGTGTACATCAGTAGCCTGAAGACGTTCAATGTCGTGAAGTAACACAAACCCTTGATTGAGCATTCCATGCCTTTTGAATTGCACACCCAAGATTTCTCACAGTATCGTTCAGCATTGATGGTTGCATCTCTGGGAAGGAACTCAACAAGCAGAATGCCCTGTTTGTCGCACAATGCACATGGTTTTTCGTGCTGACAACATTGTTTTGAATGTTTGTCGTTTGGAGGATCCTATGTGCTTCCAATTTATCGACTGTTATTTTGATTCTGGAATGGCATGACAAACACAAGTTCACCAGTCACTATCCTCTTTAAGAATTCAACTCCCTCATATGTGTATCGAGTAAAAAATGTCATAGCACTGTCCAGTCACTTTGTTCTGTAGATATCCATAAGCACCTGCAGAATCCAACAGGAACACAGTTTGTGGTAATTTAAGTGCATTGTGACAAAGTCAAGCAAAACAGTTTATGAAATACATCACAAAGCCTTCTTATTGTGAACCGTCTGTCTTCACAAATTGCTTCGTTCACTTGTTTTACCAAACCATCAGTGTCAACAGAAGGCCGCTACTCTGTGCTTCATCATGAACTGTGGATCGTCCATCATTGAATTGCCTAACCCACTTTCTCACCATTCCACATGTCATTACATTTTTACCGCAAATCTCTGCAAGTTGACACTGAATTTGAGCATTTTTTTTTTTTTTTTTTGCATTCAAAAACTGTGTTACAGAACACACAGTCGGTGGGATCAGAAATTGTCTTAAATATTTTGAATATTACTAACAACTGTATACACAACACAATCTGGCTATAATGACATCAGTGGACAAATAATGAACCAGAGAGATCATTTGCACACGTGTAACTGCGACACTATGTTGTGATGACTGTAGAATAAAAGGGTACTTATTTTTGGACTCGCTTTGTGTATGTGTGTGTGAGCGCATGCGTGTATGTGTATGTGTGTGGGGGGGGTACTGTGCAATGGATTCCATCCATTCTATTTGCATTCTATGAGAATTAAAATTTTTATGCAACACCACTTTCTCTGCCATTTATTTATAGTAGTTAGAGGAACTATTGTGTTCCACTCAAAAACTAAGATTTCATCAGAAATACACATTTTAAGGTCCACTCAACCCAGAAAAAGTAATATGTTTTTCAAGTTAAATGTGAGACAGAGGACAATTGCTCTAACGTTTTTAATTAATGTTTAGAATATTTGATAAATAAAGTATATGATTTGAATTTTCTGTGTACAGCTTATGAAGTTTTCTCCACTCTCAGTAAATTTCTTTAAGAAGTTATTACTGGTAAACCATAAGAGACGGAAAAGAATCTTACTGCATGAAAAATTTAGCTCACAGTACAAGGATGGTTCAATAAGTACCTGTGTTTCAAAATAGAGACACTGCTAAGGTAGGTTAGAGTTACCATCATGTACTGTCATTTGTTGTATGTCACCTAAAGAAATTGGGTACTAATCCATAGGTTAGTTTGGTTTAGGCTGTCATTTCAGGTAATTGTTCAAAATGTTTTGGCTGAAATAGAAATATCACTAAGCAATTCTCTTCTTACTTTTGGACAGAAAAACTTATGAGGCAATAAAAGTGAAATTGGATGCTGTTTATGGCAACATTTTGCCATTTATGATCATGATATTGTTCAATGAATTTAAATATGTTCGAGCGCTCGACCCAGGATGCCTGGCAAATGTGTTAGCATTGAAAAACTCCATGATATGATTTACATTGATTGTTCAAATGAAAGTTTGCAAAGTGACAGAGGCAGTGTGTCAATGGGATTGGCAATTCATATTTTGTATGATAAGTTGGATATGAAAATCTGATGCGTCCTGCAATTCCTACAACAAGTGAGTACAGCTTTAAACTATGCAGCTGTGTTTGGAGCTACTTAAGTGAAATCTGAAGAACTTTTTGCATTGAGTCGTCGTCATCAGTGACACCTAGACTCATCATTACACTCTGAAAACAAAGCAACAATCAAAACAATGGGTTGTTTCTAGTGAATCTGCTCCAAAGATGGTTCTATCGACTAGTAAAGTGATGGCAAAGATATTTTTGGATAGCAAAGGGTGTGAATTAAAATTAGTCATGGGCTCAGTGGTTAGAGCAACTGGACAAAAACCAGGAGATCTATGGTTCAAATCATAGCTATAGCATTTACTTTATCTCTCCAAACTCTGCCCTACACACAGCAGGTGTGAAAGGAACAATTAATGTGCATTAACTGACCTAATTTTACTATAAAGCCCAGGACTTGAGTACTTACAGAGTTTGTAAGTTGCCATTGAGGTATGACATCTCAAAATAATTTGAGATCTCCTTGTGGTTTACCAGGAAAAATGCAAGTCAGAGAATTTGGTGCCAAGCCAGCATGTTGTCATGGTAGTGATCAGAACAACTGGATGGAAAACAGGAGATCTGCAGTTCAAATCCAGGTTACGGTATTGAACTTTTTGCTCTGATTCCACAACTCCAAGATTCTTATTGTTTTCATTTGTTTAATGTTTGTGATAAATTGTTTTGTTTGTTTGATACATATGAGCTGTACTTTTGGGCATAATTGATTATTCATGAATGACTAAAAGAAAATGGAAATGGAGTTTAACTGCTATGGTTCTCAGTGTCCCATTCTATACTGAGTGTGAAATACTGCTTAATTTTGCTCAGAGGTCTCTCTATCAGGCTTGAGGTTCTTTTACATGTCGTAAATCTACAACATTACTTCCCTTCTAAAGGAAGCCATACTAAGTTTATGCCCAAAAAAAAAAAAAATCCATCATCGTCCACCGGGTTTGAAGCCGCAACCTTGGGTACATGAAGTTAGCATGGTGACCACTTTTTATTCAAGTAAGGAAAGCCAACTTTGCTCTTTGGAAATACAACTATGACTTGTTACATTATCTTATATTTAACATAATAAACTATTGTATATTTTCAATCAAGATTATAAAGACCACTTATTTGTAGGGTTCTAATGAAGCAGTATGCAAGCATTTTACATATTGTTTCAAGTTGTTATGTTCTAGAATGTTCCAAAAATATAAAACTTAAATTATTGGCCTCTAAATGGCAAAAAAATTAAAATGTTTTATAAAGCCTGGATAGCAAAACAATCTTATATAAAATCATAAGTAACCAAATGCTAATATGATGGCAACACTGAAAATGTTTAGAAAATGAAACAAGTAGTTTTTAAAAAATGTAAATAATTATATTTTTTAAAATATTCCCCTTTAATATCGATACATTTTTGCATTTGATGAAACCGTCCTTGAAGCAATGATACCACTTATTCTAAGGCACTTCAGAAACCAGAGTTTTATAATATCCATCTAACGACAAAAAAGTGGTTCCAAGTTGTTACCTACAATTTTTGGAAGCAAAAAAAAATTACAAGATGCTATGCTAGGTTTTTGTTGTATGTGATGATACATTGCCATATTATAATATTTTTTTGCTTTGGGCATTTTTCACAAACTTTTTCAAAAATTGGTAGCCAGATTTGTAAACTGATATCCACAATTTACTAGGTTATTTCTTAATCCCAATTAATTAAAAACCCAATTTTTAACATTTGAAGGAGTTCATTTTACATTTTTTTCTTCAACATTTATAGGTTTAGCAGGTATACCTCGATGATACTCATATTATCCAGAAATTTATACTTCATGACAGACATTTTTTATCAATTGGCAGTAATGGTACTTTTATCTTCTAGTGTTATAGTAACAATATGGCCCAAACCTAGCAACCAACTTCTTACCAGCACTGAGGGATCTGGAACCAGGATCAAGGAAAAACACTACTAAAGTAAATCGCAACTACTTGCACTTGTTTATTGCCATTAAATCACACTAAAGATGAGTATCACATGAAGAGTCAGAACCATGTTGAACTAGCGATTTTCAATCCCCATTTAGGTTGGCAATGAGTCCATGCATGTGCAATACTGACAATCTGGCATGTGTTCTTTGAATTTGTTCATCAGTTTTACTTCACAAGAAAACATTCTAAATAGAGATAATAGATGGATTACATGATACCAAAGAATCAGCAACTGCTCATACTTAATTTCACCTTTTACTGTCTGAACTATTTTGCCACATATGCAGGCAGCTCTTCTCCTAATTGCTAAAACACTTTTCATATCTCTTCTGAAAGTATTATCACTGAAGCGTTTCAAATGGCCATGAGAATTAAAACAATAAAGACAAGGGACTGACCATCCATTCAAAGCCAAATATTGCAAGTTCAAATCCCAGTAACTGCAAGGCATGTTTATGCCTGAGGTAAAGGACAGGGAGGGCCCAAGTAAAATTTCCAGTGCAATGCCAGATTTGCATTCAACTGAAGTTGCATGGATATTTATTTTTTTTTGGCTAAAAAAAACATGAAAAACGAAAAACAAAAAAAAAACATTAATTTTATTGCAAAAATATATCACATTTCTGCAATATAAAACAGTATTAAATATTTATATTTAATGGTTGAAGATTAGTTTAATATAAAATTAGCCCTGGAATATGAATTCTATTTCTTATGGTTACATACAGTCTTGATGCTCAAGAAAGGGTTAAAAGGTTAAAAGTCATCATTTTCAATGCACTCTAGTAGGATTTCCAGTCATGGCCGCATTGGAAAAATAGCAAGAATTATTAACATCTCAACTTGAAAATTTGTATATCCATTACTTTTAAAATCAAAATATATTTGCATAACTATTTTACATAAACAAAAACACAAAATAGTTGTTACCCACATTAGCTGGTGCTGGACCATACACTATATATCTCTTCTCTCTCTGAAACAGAAACAAAGTAAATTGTTAAATTTTACTAGATTGTAATATACAAAAACTGTTTAAAGAGTATTCTTTTTGAGGAACCCAACCAAATGAATAACAATATCAGCTTATTTCCATTATTTACTTTTCATTTTGCTTCCTGTCTACAAAAGGAATTTCAGTTTCAGATATTATAAATAATAATTTACAGAACCGTGCAAATATATGATATTCTCACTAAAACATATTTTACTATTTGTGTAATGTTAAACACATGTAGAATGATTTCACATTTCTTTTGTAGTTACAGGTGGGGTTCAGAAAGCTGAGGTAATTAAAGTATGTAAAAGAATGGTTGCTATCCACTGGCTTTGAAATACTGTACTCCTTGCATCACTAGAAACAAAGGATGGTGATTTAGCACTTTAAAAATTGTATAAATTGTGTATTTTCACAACATCTACATTTTTTATGTAGAAAATTTTTGTCTTTCTCTTGCACTAGTTATATAGAGTTCTACAACAGTCAGATTGAAGCTGTCATTTTAATGTTACAAATGCCCACCTGCATGTTTTTGAAGTAGAAGATGAATGTCAGGCAGCTCTAAACTCTATGGAACTCATCCTTGTGAGCATTATTTAACAGATTTTATTCTTGATCTACTAGGTTAAAAGACTTTTAAAAAAAAATTACAAATATCATCCCTTGCACGTGTGCATGCACACAATCACATGCATGCGTGCATGCACACAATGTTATTTAAAATGTTTGGGATTCTTTTTTTCCCCCTCCAGAATATAAAAAAGTGTAAAAATATTTTTAATGCAGAGGATAATTTGGTCATCAAGAAATTTCTTGAAAATTCATCTGACATGTTCAAATGAATACATATTTACTCACACAGTGCTTCTCTTGTGTTCACTGGACATCCAAAACTGCATTACTAATGATATCAAACTTTTGAGGTTAAATACTTATTATATTTAGTCCATCTACTATTGATAAATAGTACAGGAAATAAAATATTAGTGAAATTTCACAGATATAGAATTAAAAGGTTTATTTCAAAACAAAGGAAGAGCTAGTACTTACTGTTGATAGAACTAAGTTAGCACACAGTAACAGCAAAGTGACAAAAGCTAGGACAGTCCTCATCTTGTTCACTGATGAGGAATGTAAACATAGATGGTCTTTATAAGCACTTTGCTGTTTTGTTAGTTACTGAAACACTTGAGTTAACACCTGTGTGTATTGTTTATACATCAATTCACAGTCATAAACAAAACCTGAATGTACCTCACAGAGCAATTCCCCAAAGAGTCTTGTCCTACATTCAAATGGAACAATATATAGCAGTCATGCAATTGTATGATCAGTTCATTAATAAAAATAAGTTGTCAGAAAATAGTTCTATTTATCTATTAGGTGCAGAAAAATTAAGAAGAAAAGTCTTAGGAATTAGTACATACTGAAATAATGTAAAAAATCTGATGTCTACCATTCTCATGACTTTCTCCATATCCCTGCAACAAATAATTCTTAAAAAGCTTATACTTCTATTTACTTTATGCTAATCCGAAAAAAATAACAGAAATAGTCTAATTATTCGCTTCCTTGCAAGTAGAAGCGAAATAAGGGACAACCGTAGGTTAAAGTGATAGTCAAAAGCTGGTTGCTATGTCAATGAAGTTCCTTTGTTTATATGGATAGGAGTTGACAAGTTCCTGTATGAGAAAAGTATACGTTTTTCATAGCAGAAACCAAAAATAAGGAATGTCACAAAAACGACGAACTCCACAAAAAAAAATGTATGTAACATAAATTGTGTGTTTTAATGTGCTCTACATTTTTTGTGTAGTAAGTTTTTGTCCATCTCTTACGGTTTAGCAGTTATTAAAAATTTAGTAAAATTCATCCAGAATAAACTACTCTACAGAGGCTATTCCCAGAAAATTCAAGATATACATTTTATTTGTCAGGTAAATATGTTTAATATACGAAATTTTAATAAAAATCGTTAGAGCCATTTTTGAGAAAATCAAAATTTTCGAAAAAAGTTCCATGTAAAGGGTAGTTGGGGGTGGGGGAATTTTTCTCAAAATCTTCGTGTCGCATCCCTGGAAGATACTAAACTTAAATACCAAGTTTGGTATTTTACCGACTTTTCGTTTTTTAGTTATCGTGTCCACAGACACACACACGCACCCACGCACGCACGCGCGCGCGCGCACACACACACACACACACACACACACACACACACGGACCTTTTTGTGAAAATGCTTTTTTTTTTTGGATATTGGGGACCCTAAAACATATATTTCCGGTGAAATCTCGGTATCGAATTTTTGGGTGGAGTGCAATACTTTCTCTATACACTATGTACATAGTGCGTATGGAGAAAGTAAAAATCTGATGTGTACCATTCACATGACTCTCTATATCCCTGCAACAAATTATTCTTAAAAAGCTTATACTTCTATTAACTTCATGCTAATCAGTAAAACATTAGCAGAAATAGCCATATTACTTGCTTCCTTGTAAGTAGAGGTGAAATAAGGGAGTACCATAGGTTAAAGTGATAATCAAAAGCTGGTTGCTATGTCACTGAAGTTCCTTTGTTTATATGGACAGCAGTTGACAAATTCCTGTATGAAAAATGTATGTTTTTCATAACAGAAACCAAAAATAAGGAATGTCACAAAAACGACGAACTGTACGAAAAAAATGTATATAACATAAATTGTATGTTTTAACGTGCTCTACATTTTTTTTTACAGCAAGTTTTTCTCCATCTCTTACGGTTTAGCAGTTATTCAAAATTCAGTAAAATTCATCGAGAATAAACCACTCTTCACAGGCTATTCCCAGAAAATTCAAGATATACATTATATTTGTCAGGTAAATGTAATATATGACATTTTAATCAAAATCGTTAGAGCCATTTTTGAGAAAATCGAAATTTTCGAAAAAAGTTCCATGTAAAGGGTAGTTGGGGGTGGGGTATTTTTTTCAAAACCTTCGTGTCGCATCCCTGGAAGATACTAAACTTAAATACCAAGTTTGGTATTTTAGCTTCTTTTCGTTTTTGAGTTAACGTGTTCACAGACACACACACGGACCTTTTTCTGAAAATGCTTCTTATGGATACAGGGGGTCCTAAAACATGTATCTCCGGTGAAATCTCGGTATCGAATTTTTTGGTGGAGTGCAATACATTCTCTATACACTATGTACATAGTGCCTATAGAGAAAATAAAAAGTTTGTCTAGGTACCTAGTTCAAAATCAGCATAATCCCAGAAAACCGGGATCCTTCTAGTTATTAAGTGTGAGTTTTAGTGTACTCTACATTTTTCGTGTAGCAAGTTTTTGTCCAGCTCTTACGGTTTAGCAGTTATTCAAAATTCCGTAAAATTCCTCCAGAATAAAGTAGTCTTCAGAGGCTATTCGCAGAAAATTCAGGATATACATTTTATTTGTCGGGTAAATATATTTAATATACGAGATTTTAATCAAAATCGTTAGAGCCATTTTTAAGAAAATCAACCATTTCGAAAAAAGTTCCATGTAAAGATTAGTTCGGGAGGGGGGGATTTTTTTCAAAATCTTCGTGAGGGATCCCTGGAATATACTTAAGTTAAATACCAAGTTTGGTATTTTACCGACACACACACACGCACGCACGGACCTTTTTGTGAAAATACTTTTTTTTTTTTTTTATATGCAGGGGACCCTAAAACATATATTTCCGTTGAAATCTCGGTATCGAATTTTTGGGTGGAGTGCAATACCTTCTCTATACACTATGTACATAGTGCGTATACAGATAGTAAAAATCAGCTAGATATTACGCACTCTGGCACTATCTGCTTGGCACAAAGCGAGATCGGTATGCTGCAGTGATGAAACCATGAAGGCTATTGTCCACAACTTACTGATCAAGTATCTAACACATTTTGTTGCAATATGGCCAAGTAGTTATAATGACATAAAATAGCTCGGATAAAAAAATCTGATATGTTTCATTCACATGACTTTCTCTTCATCACTGTAACAAATTGTTGTTAAAAAGCCTATTCATCTATCTACTTAATGATAATCGAGATAAATGTTGCCAGAAATTGTCTTAATTACTTGCTTCCTTGTAAATAAGGAAATACACTAGGCTAAAACGATAGTCAAATCTTTTAAAAGTCGGTTGCCATATGGATGAAATCCCTTTCTATGCAGGGTCAGGAGTTTACAACTTTCCGTGTGAAAAAAGTTCAAGTAGTTAACATCTGAAACAATTAACAAGGAATATCTCAGAAATGGTCAATTCTATGGGGGGGGGGGACGTATATGACATAAACTGTGTGTTTTAATGTGATCTACATTTTTTGTGAAGTAAGTTTATTACTATCTCTTATGGTTTACCAGCTACGCAAAATTCAACAAAATTCATTCAGAATAAAGGGGTATTTAGAGGCTATTCCTAGAAAATTCAAGATATACATTTTATTTGCCATATAAATATATTTAATATACGGTATTTTAATCAAAATCGTTACAGCCATTTTTGATAAAATCAAAATTTTCAATTTTTTTTACTGCAAAGGGTAGTTGCATCCCTGGAAGATACATTCGTGTCGCATCCTTTGAAGATACTAAACTTAAATACCAAGTTTGGTATTTTACCGACTTTTCGTTTTTGAGTTACCTATCGTGTCCACACACACACACACACACACACACACACACATTTTTCTGAAAATACTTTTTCTTTGTACAGGTGACCCTAAAACCTGTATTTCCGGTGAAATCTAATATCGATTTTTGGGTGGATGCAATACATTCTCTGTACACTATATAGATAGTAGGTGTAGAGAAAGTATAAGTAAATAAAGTAGAACAAAAGAAATAAAAGACTTAACAGTTCAAAGGCTAAACTGACAGTCAAAGGCTGGTTGCTATGAGACTGAAGTTCACAAATTCCTGTATGAGAAAGTATGTTTTTTAAAGCTGACACTAAAAGCAAGGAATATCTTAAAAACAACCATCTCCACGAAAAAAATGTATATTACATAAATTATGTGTTTTAATGTGTTCTCTGTGTGGTAAGTTTTCGTCCATCTCTTACGGTTTAGCAGTTATGCAAAAATCCTTCAATTTCATCCAAAATAAAGTAGTCTTCCGAGGCTATTCTCAGAAAATTCAAGATATACATTTTATTTGTCAAGTAAGCATCTTAAATATACGAGATTTTAATCAAAATTGTTATTCATTTTTAAGAAAAGCAAAATTTTCGAAATTCTTTCCATGTAAACGGTATTTTGGGGTGGGGGGATTTTCTTGAAAATCTTCGTGTCGCATTCTTGGAAGATACCAAATTTAAATACCAAGTTTGGTTTTTAACGGTCTTTTCATTTTTGAGCTATGCTGCACGCACACACACACACACACACACACACACACACACACACACACAGGCACACTTGCACACACATACGGACATTTTTATAAACTTTTCTTTATTCAGGGGGTCTCAAAACATGTATTTCCGGTGAAATCTCGGTATCGAATTTTTGGGTGCATTACAATACCTTCTCTATACTCTATGTACATAGTACGTATAGACAAAGTAAAAATATAGGAACGTTGAAATCAATATCAAGGAATACCCCAAATATGCTTCATGCTATTAAAACGATCATTTAAACAATCTGAGTGTTCCATTTATAAGACTTTCTCTAGCTGTTCCACAAACAAAATGTCCTTATAAAAGATTTTTTTTCTGTCGTGCTAATCAAGATAAAAATTAACAGAAATTATCTTATTTCTTGCTTCCTTGTAAGTAGAAGGGAAATAAGGAATACACAAGCAATAGTCAAATCTTTTAAAAGTTATTGTTATGTGAAACAATTCAAATTTGTTTCTCTTTTGGATTCCCAGGATAAAAAAAATGAAACAAAAGTTGACTTCCTGCATGAGAGAAGTGAAAAGTTTAAGGTGCTTAAAGTGGAAAGCAATAACAAGGGAGAACTATACAGAAAATGTATATGAAATAAATTGTATGGATATACTACTGTGTCAAGAAAGTTCCGGAATTTGCCAATAAAACACAAAAAATGAATTATTCATCCAATTTTATTTTATCGCCGTCAAAGTAGGCCCCCTCTGAAATTATACATTTATGCCAACGAATAATCCAATCATGAAAACATTTGTTGTGGACACTTTCAGGAATCGATGTCAATTGTCGCCGCGAGTTTTCCTTTCAGTCTTCTATCGACTGAAAACGGGTGCCTCGAAGTGGTAACTTGAGTTTTGGAAAGAGAAAGAAATCAGCAGGAGCCAGATCAGGTGAATACGGTGGTTGTTCGATGACATTTGTTAAGTTTTTGACCAGAAATTCGTTCACAATAATAGCCTTGTGAGCTGGTGCTTTATCGTGGTTCAGAAACCATGACTTGTCGTTCCACAAATCTGATCTTTTTCGCCGTATTTGTTCTCTCAAACGCAGCATAACACTCAGATAATAGTTTTTATTACCATCTGACCTTCTGGCAAGAACTCTGAGTGCACGACACCGCGATAATCGAAAAAAACTGTCAACATGACCTTCAGTTTTGATCGAGTCAGACGTGCCCTTTAGGTTTCGGTTCAGTTGGAAAGGGCCATTCGGAAGCTTGTTGACTGGTTTGAGTGTCAAACTCGTAAACCCACGTCTCATCACCAGTTAAATGCGTTTCATGAATGTGGAGTCGGAACTGGCTCGTTCTAGCATGTCTTCAGCAATCCTTACACGATTGAGTTTTTGTAGAAAATTCAAGTTTTTCGGAACTAACTGAGCTGCAACGAGTGTCATGCCCAAACAATCGTTTAAAATGGTACGAATCGATTCGTGAGACACAGAAAGTTCAGCAGCAAACTCCCTCAGACCTAAATGACGATTTTCAGTTCAGTTGAATCCGTTGATGGCCGACCAGAGCGAGGCAAATCTTCCACCACATCTCGATCACTTTTGAATGCACTGTACCACTCATATGCACGTGTTTTTCATAAAGTCGATTCACCGTAAGCCCTCTGTAACGTTTTCAGCGATTCGGCACACGAAATACCATTTGCAATGCAAAATTTAAGACAGATTCTTTGTTCAATATTTGTATCCATCGTAATATCGCAAAATCACCTTTGAGATGAACTAACAAAATGGCGTACTGTAAACAAACTAGATGACAGATGACTATCAAACTCCGCGTGGGTATAGAGGAAAGTTGTACCAGCATAGCAACAACAATAATTTCGAATCCCCTTTTAAACAGGCTTTTTAAATGATCAATTCCCGGTACTTTCTTGACAGAATGTATATACAGGAGTTTCAAAACGACACCAAACGAAGATAGCAGTCGGTTAGCTTACACTTTGACTTGTCCGAAACTTGATGTCGCAACTTTTTAATTCTTCTATTTAAAGTTTTATGTGTGCTCAAAAATCGCACATATTTAGGATTAGTCACCGAAGGTACAACGGTTATCATACGCCACACCCACATGCTACATTTTCCATTACTAAGGTGACCTGTCCCTCGCTGGCATGTACGTATATCAAAACACGCCTACGCCACGCGTCTGGGACCATCGCTACCAACCGGTATCTTTCTTGGAGTGGGCCAGGCACGTGCCATTTGGTTATGTACGACTGCCTAATCCATGGTGATTTTATGGCAGTTTTTGTATGTGCCGAATTTAAAGCTGAAAATTATATTCACGTATTACGTATGATATGACCAACAAGGTCCACATCTTCGTTTGGTGTCGTTTTGAAACTATATGTTCAAGTTATGTTTCAATTGCAACCTTTTTATGGATAGCAACCATTTCTGTTTTACTATGATTCCCCATTATTATTATTATTATTATTATTATTATTATTATTATTATTATTATTATTATTATTATTATTATTATTTATTTTTATTATTATTATTTATTTTTATTATTATTATTTATTTTTATTGTTATATATTATTTTATTATCATTATTTTTTCTCTGTATATTTACTCACAGAATATCTCATTTGTATGCCCCCTTTAACTTCCATGGTCTAGTTGGATACTTTCATTTGAGTTGAAGGTATTCTTAATATTGGTCTTATTAATTTCTACTCTGAATAGATTTACATTCTCTTCTACATTCATACCTTTGCAGAGCATAAGGGATGATTCTGAAGTAAAAAAAAAAGTTTCTGCCCTAGCCAGGAATCAACTATAGGTTGAGAAGCTTTGTTTTCCTTGTTATACAACTTGAACATTTCAGCCATTGTTAGGTCAGCTTCAAAATATTCCTTTTATGCAATTTGAAGTAGTATTCAACTTGAGGAAAGGACTTGCTAATCCTCACCATTAACAAAACTTTTCTTGTTCAGTAGAAATTATTTGCTTTATGTTTGGCATATATCTGGTCTTAGAGAACAATCTTGCACACTTTCATTCTGGATCCATTTAACATTAAAAGATTAATAAAATAAGTTATGCATATTCCTGTGTCTGTTCAATGGATTATTGTTGTTTTGGAAGAAACATGAATATTTTAGAATAATTAACACTTTAATGACTGATCATTGCCAATAAATAAACTTTAACTTATTAATGTAAATGTGTCCTCTTCTTTGTCCAATTCTGTTGCCTATTGAAACACTTTCTACTGGAAAAAGTCTTATGGCTATAAAATTTGCTAACCGAATAAAGCCTTTTAACTATACAGGACTAAAGCTATGTATATTACAAGGTTTTGTGCTTACATAGAACTTAGGATTTTGTACAGAATAGGAAAATCTGCATGCTAAAACCAGCAATGCTATATTATGTAGTTTAGATCCGACTAACTCTAAAGTCTGAATTTTCTGAACATACAGCCTTACAATAGAGCCAGCAAATACGAATATTACTATTTAAAATCTGGTAAACTGTATTTTTATAAGCCCCATTCCACATTAATACCAAGAAAAAGACTAATAAAATGACTATTTAAGGTTTTTGTTTTCTATAAATTAGGTAGCTCGTAATTATCTCATTTTATTTTAATTAGATTACATTATATTGCAATCTGTGGAGCCTGTTTTTAAGTTAGATACATAGCCCAACTCTAGGATGTAGATCTAGTCAGGGATTACATTTATTGACTACTCTTGATAATTATCAATACACTCATTTACAAAGATTGACTCTGATATTGAATTTTCTGAGGTGTCAATTTTGTATAATTTACAATTGCATGTATGTTTCCAAAAACCAATTTGTACGGAAAGCTTTCTTAGAATATTCATATATATTATATTTACAACATTACATTAATTATAAGATAACAACCATATTTTCTTGTTAACAAATATTAACAAGAATTTGTGCATAAATTTCAATTCAAAAATGAGATTAAAAAATCATATACTCAAATGAGGACAGTGGCCTTATGTATACATTATTGACACATAATTTTTATCTCATATGCTTACTGTTTATGCCAAGAATATTTTATTATTTTGTCATTATTGTTTGTATCAGTGTCATTGTTATTGTTGAGAGTTCAGTTCCTGTTTACTAATGTTGTGTTATTATTGTCACATTTAAGCTTTTTCATGAGACAATATCTGTTTTTCAGAACCAATTCAAGATGTATGTTATTCTTCAATATGCTAAATTGAAAATGTATTAATGCTATAAAATGCTAAAAGCACAAATCAAAATGCTAAATTTCTGATTTTAAAATGCTAAAAATCACCACCCCTAGTTATGAGGTATCTTTTTAATGCTAGCCTAAACTTGTTTTTGTTCATATGCAATTCCTTTATAGGAGATGTAAGTGAATTAAATACAAGTCCTTTTTGGAATGTCTGCAAATTATTTGTTGGTCTGTGCAAGTCCTGCTTGTGTCTAGTCCCTTTGTTATGTATATCTGCATTTTTGTAAACTTTTATGGGTTATTTATTACAAATAATAAAAGGGCTAGAATTTATTTGCAGGCTAATAGCAAAATTCCAAAAATTTTAAATAGTGGTTTACAATAAGTTGTGTGTCTTGCCCCTGCCATTATTCTTATTACATTTTTTTCCAAAATAAAAACTTTTTTGACATCTTAAAACTTCACCAGAATACTATTCCATAGGTCATAAATGATAGAAAGTAAGCATAATAAGCTGTGTTTAGAATGCTCTTAATTATAAGCTGAATTAATGATGTGATTGCAAAAATGCAGAGTTCAGTTTGGGTAAGATATAATCAATATGTTTCCAATTCATATGATCTATTGTAACACTCAGGAATTTTATATTGGTAGCTGCTGCAATTTGATTATTGTCATATCCTATCAATAAGTGTGAAATGCTTCTTTGCATTTTGTAAAACTTAATATAGTTTCAAAAGTCATACTACCTTCAAACCAATTATTTAGTATGTTGAAGTTTTGTTAGTTGAATCTGGAAACTGACTGATTTTGTGTTATTTAGTTATAATACTTGTATCATCCTCAAAAAAATCTGAATAAGCATTGTTGCTTATTACTGCAGATAGATCATTAATGTACAGTAAAAATAATAAGGAACCCATTATAGAACTTCTGGAAAGCGAGTTTTTATTAACGTATGAAATCAAAATTGATTAAACAGTCATAAAAAGTAGCATTTTACTTCTTCGTGAAGACAAAAATTAATGAACCTTGCATTACATAATAGTTATTGCCTTTTTATTCCGAATGAATTTTAGTTCATATTTGTTGTGTGTTACATCATTAGAGAATATATTCTTATAGCGTTTGTTCTCCAAGACCACCAGTACTAAAATAGTATGTCCAGTTTCTTCACAGATGTCGTAAAATGTCATTTGAAATTTGCCACAGGTTGAGCGTAGTAGTTGTGTCTGCTGACGGAATGTCGGGAGTACTTATTTCTTCGTATAATAATAAAATTGTAACTATTAGTTCAACTTCACGTACAGAACCCTGAACAAACAGAAGACATTAGCATATAAAATGCAAGAAGTGTGCAGTTGAAGATAAAATATACACCGATAATCTAACAACGCCTCGGTAGCGCAGTAGGCAGCGCGTAAGTCTCATAATCTTAAGGTCGTGAGTTCGATCCTCACCCGGGGCATAAATTTTTTATTCCACCAACTGAATCACATTTCAGCAATATTTAACAAAGTAGCTCCACATTCATTTATCTGTATTGTTCACGGTTTCGTACGATCTTAAATTAATAGCCAAGCTCATAGGCTCCGTTGTTTCTTTCGCCTGATTTCTCTTCATGTCGGTTTATTGTGCAAATCACATACACAAAAACAAATAAGAATAACAAAATAAACCTGATATTTACAACGCCTCGAGTTTAAATCTCGGTTAAGATTTTCCTTCTAATCCTTATAAGACGAATGTCGAGCTTCATGGGCCCCGGATTCATTTTAGCATAGTTTAACCCATTTAATTGTCCGTCTGATATGACCTATTGGGTTAAAGGACGTTAAACTACGAGTACAAAACAAATGTACAATTTTGCTCAAAATATTGTAAGCCTATTGCTAATAAATTTTAAAATGTATGTCATGTTACCGGCAAAATGTCGATTTAATCCTGTTCATTCATGTGGAATATATTATGTACTTATTTGGGAAACCTTAAAAGATATACCCAAGTATAAAGACGAAGAAACTTTAAATATAATTGCCATAATTTAATGACTACTATGACTAGGATAATAACATTATCTCGACATGTGTTATAGGTAGCTGAGTGTTGTCTCGTTTTTGCACATAAATGTTACTTAGTCCGCCCATCCACGAGTACGCAAGAAGCAACTCACAAAACGCTGTTAAGTCGTCATTAGTTACAGCGAATGAGCTCATTAGCCCATTCGTCCTCAAAGTCCCTCCATCTTGTTCTGGGATACAATAGTTGATACTTCAGTTTTTGATAAGGAAACTTTCTGATGTTATTACTTTACACGCACAGCTGTTAAGTCAACGTTAGTTACAGGGAATGAGCTTATTAGCCTATTCGTTCTCAAAGTCCCTCCATCTTGTTCTGGTATACAAGTTGATACATCAGTTTTTGATAAGGAAACTTTCTGATTTTATTACTTTACACGCACAGCTGTTAAGTCAACGTTAGTTACAGGGAATGAGCTTATTAGCCCATTCGTCCTCAAAGTCCCTCCATCTTGTTCTGGGATACAACAGTTGATACAACAGTTTTTGATAAGGAAACCCTTCTGATTTTATTACTTTCTCTACACGTACTATGTACATAGTGTATAGAGAAGGTATTGTATAGCATCCAAGAATTCGTTACCAAGATTTCACCGGAAATACATATTTTGAGACTCCCTGAATAAAAAAAATGATGTGTTCCATTCACATGACTTTCTCTACATCTCTGCAAAAAAACATTATTAAAAAGGTTATGCTTGTATTTACTTCATGCTAATCGAGAAAAAATTAGCGGAAATAGTGTTATTACTTGCTTCCTTGAAAGTAGAGGCGAAATAAGGGAGTACCATAGGTTAAAGCTGGTTGCTGTGTGACTCAAGTTCCTTTGTTTGTATGGACAGAAGTTCACAAATTCCTGTATGAGAAAAGTGTGTTTTTCAAAGCTGAAACCTAACACAGAATATATAAAAAAAAAAAAAAAAAAAAAAAAAAGGATCAACTCCACAAAAAAAAATGTATATTACATAAAATGTGTGTTTCAACGTGCTCTACATTTTTTGTGTATTAAGTTTTTGTCCATCTCTTACGGTCTAGCAGTTATGCAAAATTCCGTAAAATTCATTCAGAATAAAGTAGTCTTCAGCGACTATTCCCAAAAAATTCAAGTTATACATTTTATTTGTCAGGTAAATATCTTTAATATACGATGTTTTAATCAAAATCGTTAGAACCATTTTTGAGAAAATAAAAATTTTCGAAAAAAGTTCCATTTAAAGTGTAGTTGGGGATGGGGGGATTTTCTTGAAAAGCTTCGTGTCGCATCCTTGGATGATACCAAACCTAAATACCAAGTTTTGTTTTTAACGGACTTTTCGTTTTTAGTTATGCTGCCCCCCCCCCCCACACACACGGACATTTTTCTAAAAATAATTTTTTTGGGCTCAGTGGGTCTCAAAACATGTGTTTACGGTTAAATCTCGGTATCGTATTTTTTGGGTGCATTACAATACCTTCTCTATACACTGTACACAGAGCACAAATAGTATTAGACATCGAATTTCTGATTGTCTGTCGGGAATTTATAGGACGTGTCTTCTGATATCCGCTGGCCCCTTCGTCACTCTAATTGGGGAAGGAGGAGGGGTTGTAGCTTACTGTTGTAGTACACGTTACCAAATCTCACTTCCAGTTGAGGAAGGTGGCTATTCCTATTAACGAATGAGTTGACAAACCCAGCTTAGGTATGCTCTATTGGTTCTATATAGAACACTCGCCTGCAAGGTGACAGTATCAGCCAATAAAATAAAAACATTACGTAATAAAGAACCCTACAACCGGTAAGGAATGCGGTGTACGGAACAAGATAGTGCCGGTTTCTTTCTGTGCCTTGTGTACATAGAACATGTAGAGAAAGTAAAAAAACATTTTTAGAAAAATGTCCATGTGTGTGTGTGTGTGCGTGTCTGTGTGTCTGTCTGTGTCTGTGGGCAGCATAGCTCAAAAAAGAAAATGCCGTTAAATACCAAACTTGGTATTTAAGATTGGTTATCTACCAAGGATACGATAAGAAGTTTTTCAAGAAAATCCCCCCACCTCCAACTACCCTTTACATGGAACATTTTTCGAAAATGTTGATTTTCTCAAAAATGCCTCTAATGATTCTGATTAAAAGCTATATTTAAAATATTTACATGGCAAATAAAACATTCCTTGAATGTTTTGGGAATAACCTCTGAAGATACTTTATTTTGGATGATTTTTTCTGAATTTTGCATAACTCGTAAACCGTAAGAGAGAAACAAAAACTAACTACACAAAAATGTTGTTCTACTTAAAACGCACAATTTATGTCATGTACATTTTTTTTCGTGAAGTTGACCGTTTTCGAGATATTCCTTTTTTATTGGTTTCAGTTTTAAAATACTTTTATCAAACAGGAACTTCAATCCCATTGCAACCACAGTTTAACTTAGTGCATTCTCTTATTTTATTTCCCTTCCACTTATAAGAAACTAAGTAACAAGACCGTTTCTGCTTAGCATGGAGTAAATAGAAGAAAATCATGCGACTGGAATACATCAGCTTTTTACTTTCTCTACACTTAATTAGTGTATAGAGATGGTATTGTAATGCACCCAAAAATGCGATAGCGAGATTTCACGTGAAATATGTTTTGAGACCCCCTGAATAAAAAAAAAAGCATTTTTAGAAAAATGTCGTGTGTTTGTCAGTGTGTATGCGAGTGTCTGTGTCTGTATGTGTGTGTATGTGCAGCATAGCTCAAAAACGAAAAGTCCATTAAATACCAAACTTGGTATTTATGCTCAGCATCTTCCAAGGATGCGACACGAGATTTCCAAGAAAATCCTCCACCCCCAACTACCCTTTACATGGAAAAATTTTCGAGAATTTTGATTTTGTCAAAAAAAAAAGGCTATAACGATTTTGATTAAAATATACTATATTAAAAATATTTATATGACAAATCAAACGTATATCATGAGTTTTCCTGGGAATAGCCCCCTGAAGACATCTTTAATCAGAAATAAGAACTGAAGCTTTCCTGGCGACGTGTTAATTCAAAATCTTCTCGGGCTTCTAGCCAGGTAAAAACTTGGCTTGACACCAACGTTTCGAAGAAGTGCATCTTCCTCGTCTTCAGGGTGAACTGAAGACGAGGTCAAGCCAAGTTTTTACCTGGCTAGAAGCCCGAGAAGATTTTGAATCTTTAATCAGGATGAATTTTGCGGAAGTTTGCCTAGTTGGTAAACCGTAAGAGACAGACAAAAACTTATAACATAAAAATGTAGATCTTGTTAAAACACACAATTTCTGTTATACAGTATACATCATTTTCGTGGAGTTGACCGTTATTTATATTCCTTGTTATTGGTTTCAGTTTTAAAATACTTTCACTTTTCTCATACGGGAATTTGTCAACTCCTGGTCATACAAACAAAGGAACTTCAGTCACATAGCAACCAGACTTTAAAAGCTTTTACTATCGCTAAGGCCTATGGTATTCCTTATTTCCCCTTCTATTTACAAGGAACCAAATAATAAGAAAGCTCTGCTATTTTTTTTTTTCTTCTCTCGATTAGCATGAAGTAAATAGGAGAATCAGCTTTTTAACAATAATTGATTGCAGAGATGTAGAGAAAATCATGTGAATGGAACATATCATGTTTTTACTTTATCTAGCCCGCATGTAAAATGTAAATAGTAGATAGAGAAGGTACTGTATTCCACTGAAAAATTTGATGTGGAGATTTCACTGGAAATATATGATTTGGGGGGCCCCCGAGTCCAAAAAAAGCATTTTAAGAAATCGGTTCATGTGTCTGTCTGTCTCTCTCTCTGTCTGTCTGTCTGTCTGTGGACAGCATAACTCAAAAACGAAAAGACCGTTAAATACCAGACTTAGTATTTAGGTTTAGTATCTTTCAAGAATGCGACACGAAGATTTTCAAGAAAATCCTCCCACCACAAACTTCCCTTTACATAAAAAAATGTTTGCAAATTTTGTTTTTCTTAATAATGGCTCTAACAATTTTTATTAAAATCCCGTATATTAAAGCTATTTACATATCCCAAATAAAATGTATAGCTTGAATTTTCTGAGAATATCCTTTGAAGAGTAGTTTATTCTGGATGAATTTTACGGAATTTGAATAACAGCTAAGAGATGAAAAATGTAGAGCACGTTAAAACACATAATTTATGTTATATACATTTTTTTCGTGGAGTTTATCATTTTTGAGACATTCCCTGTTTTTTGGTTTCTGCTTTGAAAAACTTATACTTTTCTCATACAGGAAATAGTCAACTGTTGTCCATACAAAGAAAGGAATTTCAGTGACACAGGAACCAGCTTCTGACTATCACTTTAACCTTATTTCGCTTATACTTACAAGGAAGCAAGTAATAAGACTATTTCTGCTATTTTTTTTTTTTTTTTTTTTTTTTTCGGATTAGCATGAAGTAAATATAAGTATAAGCTTTTTAAGAATAATTTGTTGCAGAGATGTAGAGAAAGTCCTGTAAATGGTACACATCAGATTTTATATTTTAATATGATGCTATTTTTACTTTCTCTACATGTACATAGAGCATAGAGAAGGTATTGCACTGCACCCAAAAATTCGATACTGAGATTTCACCGGAAATATATGTTTTAGGGTCCCCGTAACCAAAAAAAAAACATTTTCACAAAAAAGGTCCGTGTGTGTGTGTGTCCGTATGTCTGTGAACACAACTCAAAAACGAAAAGTCGGTAAAATACCAAACTTGGTATTTAAGTTAAGTATCTTCCAGGGATGTGACACGAAGGTTTTGAGAAAATTCCCCCCACCCCAAACTACCCTTTACATGGAACTTTTTTCAAAATTTTTAATTTTCTCAAAAATGGCTACAACGATTTTGATCAAAATATCACATATTAAAGATATTTACCTGACAAATAAAATGTATATCTTTGAATTTTCTGGGAATAGCTCCTGAAGACTACTTTATTCTGGATTAATTTTACGGAATTTTGCAAACTCCTAAACTATAAGAGATGAAGAAAAACTTACCACACAAAAAATGTAGAGCACTTTAAAACACACAATTTATATGCAATTTTTTTTCGTGGAGTTGGTCTTTTTTTTTTTAGATATTCCTTATTTTTGGTTTCAGCTTTAAAAAACTTATATTTTTCTCACACATGACTTTGTCAACTCCTATCCATACAAACAAAGAAATTTCAATCACACAGCAACCAGCTTTTGACTGTCACTTTAACCTATGGTACTCCCTTATTTCGCTTCTACTTACAAGAAGGAAGTAATAAGACTATTTCTGCTAATTTGTTTTCAATTAGCATGAAGTAAATAGAAGCATAAGCTTTTTAACATTAATTTGTTGCAGAGCTGTAGAGAAAGTCATGTGAATGGAACGCATCAGATTTTTGTTACATATTCTTTGGAGGATTGGGTTGTCCATGTAGAGAATTATTGTCAAGTTCTCTACCACTACTTTATCATTATAGATGTGTGGGTTTTGTTTCGGTAGTGTTTTAACGCCCGCTTTTACTGCTATGGCACCGCAGGCATGACACTGTGATACTTGAATATGGAGCCCCGCGGAAAGTGATGGAGGGGAAACTGGAGAAAACCCGCCCCTCCGGATGTGTCCACCATAAATCTCACATGCGGTCGCTTGCGATCGAACCCTAGGTGAGAGGTCTGATCACTCGTCCACGAATCGCCCTATACAAAATGGGTAAAAGTGGGCAACCTTGCCTAACTCTTCGGTCTGTTTTAACTTTTTATGATATGAGCTTGGGAAAAGATTTTATTTCCTTATAAGTTTGAATTCGGTTTTTAGACGCTTTCAAATTGGATCGAAATCGTTAGATATATGGAACTGAAATCCAAACAAGTATTAGTTTTTTCAAAAAAATTAAATGGTGTCATTGTTTTTCAAAATATTCCCCTTTAACATCACATTGCTTTTATTCAATGAAACTGTCCTTAAACCAAAGGTTTAAGGTCAGGTTTTCATAATGTTCACTGCTTCATCTCATGACAAGAAAGTGATTCGACTGGTCAGAGAGCTGTCTTCTCGCCCGGAGGTCCTGGGTTCAATTCCGGTTGAGGCAGAGAATCTTTCTTTGACCGGAATCATTCGCTGTCCCCTGCAGAGTCTGGAAGTACATATGTACCTGTGTGAGAGTGAATATTCGTGTGTTTTAAGAAAATAAATTATTAAAAACCCAACGTTCAAGAACCTACAATCAAACGAACTGTTTCTTAAGTCCCCGACATGACCATAGATGTTAAAAAATGTTATGTAAATTTTAAAATAAAATAAAAAGACTGGTGTGTTCCATTCACATGACTTTCTCCACTTCTCTGCAACAAATTATTGTTAAAAAGCTTGTGCGTCTATTTACTTCATGCTAATCGAGTAAAAATTAGCAGAAATACTCTTCTTACTTGCTTCCTTGTAAGTAGAAGCGAAATAAGGGAGTACCCTAGGTTAAAGTCATAGTCAAAAGTTGGTTGCTATGTCACTCCAAGTTCCTTTATTTGTATGGACAGGAGTTGAGAAACTGATGCAGACCAAGTCCAATGTCGCCTGAATAAATTATAAATAAATCATGTGCTTTGACCATTCAAGCTTGCTCGAATAGCAGCAATATGTTCATCAGTAACAGCAGTATTTGCGCGCCTTTCGCGAAATGCATCACTAGGAGAGGGAGAGAGAAAGAAAAAAAATATCTTTGGAATGTTCTGCACCAATTATAAATGGTTGCCTTAGATCCGGCTTCTTCGCCGAATGCATATGACAGCCAATCTTCACTCTGTTGAGATTTTTAATGGCGATTTAAAATCGAAAAAAGTCTGATGTGTTCAACCATATACGTTCTATAGCTCTTCCAAATACTGTTATTCTTTTATCTACATCATGCTTATCGAGATAAACATTAGCAGAATTGGTCTTAACACTTGCGTCATTATAAATAGAAGGGAAATAAGGAAACACATTAGGCTAAAACGATAGTAAAATATTTTAAAAGCTGGCGCTTTGTGAAACAAGGTTCGGTTCGCGTTACTTGGTCCCGTTTGAGAAAAGGTAGTTTAAAACTGAAACTAATAATTAGCAATGGTATCTCAAAAACGGTCAACTCTACAAGAAAAATGCATATGCCTTAAATATTGTTTTTTTTTTTTTTTTTTTGACGAGATCTGCATTTTTTGAGTATTAAGTTTTGTCTATCTCTTAAGGGTTAACCGTTGTGCAAAAATTCTACAAAACTCATTCAGAATAAAGAGGTCTTCTAAGGCTATTCCCAGAAAATTGAAAAAATATAACATATATTTTTTATATAAATAGCCTTAATATGCGGCATTTTAATCAAAATCGTTAGAACCATTTTTGAGAGAAATATCATTTTCGAAAATGTTTCCATGTAAAGGATAGTTTGTGTTGGGACGGTTCTTTTTTTTTTTTTTTAAATCTTCATGACATATCGTTGGAAGGTACTAAACATAAATACCATGTTTGGTTTTTAACGGTATTATTATTTTATAATATATTATTATTTCCGCCACAAATTCAATTTATTGTACTTTTGCCATCTACCTTCCTTACTGTAATATGTGGATACTATTCCACCCAAAATGTTCAATAACCCAACTTCACCTGAAACACGCGTTAGTCCCCTGAATCCAAAAATGTCAATTTTAGATAAATATGACTTTGTTGGAAAACCGGACCTTAAAAACGAAAAAATGAAAAAGTGCATGTCATAGTTGAGTCAGTGTAAGATGCCAGACGGAAATGTTTAAGAAAACCCCTCTCTATCCAAACTACACTTTACAATGGAAAAACTGTTCGTTTACTTTTTCTCAAAAATTATTTCCACGATTTTTCTTAGTATTTAATATGCTTGATATAGGCATTAATGTGAAAAATGAAATGTAGGTATACGTTAAATTTTCTGAGAATAATGTCTTCTTACGGATTGAATTTTGCATAACTGGTAAACCAGAGGCAAAAACTTATACTCTTGATAAATGTAGAGATCATTAAAATACACAATTTGTAGGTTTGGTCGGGGTTAGCATTAGCAGTTTTCGAAATACTCTATGTTGTGTGTTTACACTTCCCCAAATATATTGTTTGACCTGTATGCTCGGAAATTTACGAGTTTTCATTTTCTTTACAGCGCAAAACCTCGTTTCCACGATTAAACAATTGAATGCTGTTTCCAAATATTGAATTTAAGAAATCGTTTATACTTTAACTTGAAATAATTCGTAACATATATGTTATGAAATATTCACGTTAGACCTTTCTCCCTACGCCCTTAGGAAATAGTTCCCCTAATATGAATGTATTGCTTTCCATGATGAACAACATAAAATAAATGCCTTAAGCCTATTTAAAAATTAGCAATAAAATGTTCTTAGAAAAGCTTAATATTCTGTCTACTTCATGTTATTCGAGATATACATTAACAATATAGTCTGATTACAAATTTTCTTGTAGTTACAGCGCAATAAAGGAATATACTGAGCTAAAGCGATAATGATAGCTTTTATAAGCCCGCCTCTGTGGTTAAGGTGAGTTACTAGGATAAGATATTTTTTCCGGTGGTTTCCCTTATCCTGAGAAGACGAATGCCACGTAACTTAAGCTTCATGGACGCCGGGCTCATTTGAGAGTCGTTTCACCGATTTCATTCATCGTAATTCATTCATACTGGTATTAAATTTTCATTTTTCTTTGCATAACCAGGAGAGATCGAGAGAGAGAGAGAGAGAGAGAGAGAGAGAGAGAGAGAGAGAAATATATAAACGACGTCTCATTTGAAAAGTATAAGTGTTGGAAAATTTAAACCACCGTGAATAAGAATATCTCTTAAAGATCCTTAACATTGCTTCCTTCAGAAGGGAAGTAAAGCCGTTGGTACCGTGTTGTAGATTTGCGGCACGTAAAATAACCTCAAGCCTGATAAAGAGGTCTCTGAGCAAAATTAAACGATCTTTCCGCTCAGGATAGAATGAGACGCTAAGAACCAGAGCAGTTAAAGAGCGACCATAAATAAAACTCCGTTTCCATTTTCGAAAATGGTTACTTTTCCAATAATGTATCTGACAAATTGTGTGCTTTAACGAGGTATTTTTCTTTCTTTCTTTTTTGGTGGGGTTAGATTTTTGTCTACATCTTATGGTTTACCAGTTATGCAAAAGTAATCCAGAATAAAGAAGGCTATTCTCAGAAAATTCAATATAACATACATTTCATTTGTTGTGAAAATATCTTAAACATTTGCTATTTTAACCAACATCGTTATATCTATTTTATGAGAATTTAATTTTCAAAAAAGATTTTCCATATAATGGTAGTTTGGTGTGGCAGGATTTTTTGAAATTATTCTTATCGCATCCTTAGAAGATACTGAACTAACACTTTTTCGTTTTTGAGTTATGCTGTGCACATTCACACAGGGCATTTCTCAGTATTTTATTCAGGGGGCCTCAAAGCATTGTATTTCCGATAAAATCTCGGTAGGTATCGATTTTTTGGATGGAATACAGTACTTTCCCTACTTATTATATGCAATAGTGAAAGTAAAAGAGTGGAGGGGGGAGGTTGCAGAAGGCTTACCTTCGCAGGTAGCTCAGTTGGAAACCCCTGAAGGAAGGAATTTCATGTGCAGTGAAAGGCGTGGCGTTCCCAACAAAAACACGCAAGACGCGCGTGATGATCAGAAGAATAATCTCTGACGGATCGTAAAATTCTTGAGAGAACGGTGCCGCAGCTACTTTCTTTTGTTATGGCTGTTTCAAAATAAGCCTTTATCCTGGCCTCTGAAATCTACCAGGGAATCAACTCTTAAAGAGACAATAATAATAATAATAACAATAATAATAATAATAATAAACAAAAGAAACCTGCATATTTATGTCATTTATATAATATGGATCTTTAATGTGGTCGTCTCCTTAGTGCGGTGATAGCGCGGCTCCATGCCAAGTGGGTCCTGTGTTCGATATCTGGTACCGGTGTGGGGAAATTGCCCATGCTGGGAGATCTGGTCCGGGATGCACCCAGCCTCGTGAGGTCCAATTGAGGAGCAACTTGATTGAGAAGTAGCGGCTCCAGATCGAAAAGACCACATCAACCGGCCGGGAGGGACTCGAGGCGCTGATCACTTCTCATCCTCCAGCACTACATGACGCCTTCGGGCCGAGATGGGGGATGCAGCGGCCGGGCGTTAGCCTAAGGTCCCCTGCGGACTGCCGTGCCATGGAGTTAGATTTTTTAATTTCTGTACCTATAAAAAAGGTTTTACTTTCTCTATATCACGTACAAAGGTAGAAATTGCATTGCATTGCATCTAAAAATTCAATACCAAACGTTCACCGGAAACACACGTTTTGATGGTTCTTCGATCCAAACCAAGTATTTGATAAAGAATATAAAGAGTGTGAACAGCATTATTCAAAAAGGGAAAGTTGGTTAAATATTAACCTCAGTATTTCAGTGCAGTATCTTCCAAAGATGTGCAAAGAAGGTTTTAAAGAAAATCGCCGCTTTAAACTATCCTTTGCTTACATCGAACATTTTTCAAAATTGTTTGGCTTCCTGAAAAATTGCATTCAAATACCATATATTTATAGGTACATGAGATAAAAAATGTATAATTCGAATGTTCTGGGAATAACCTATGAAGTACTGTTCATACGTAAGGAATTTTTTATAAACCAGTGTAACTGTATACGAAACTTAACAAAACAAAACAGTAGATCCCTTTAAAACACACAGTTTATTTCAAATAACATTTTGTGGCATAAGTTACGAAAACGTTATTAACGCTTTAAACTGGGTGTAACAGATTTAGACAGGCTAGCAATTTTATTTAATTGTAAAATTTTATTTGTTCTTTATTATTGTCATCATCCTTTGTTTTTCTATTTTATATATTTTAGTTATGGGAATGCCTATACAATAATGATTGTATAAATTGTCTTGAAAGAAATCGATAAATATAAAATTTTGCAACACCTACTTCGTAGTTTAAGGAACCACATACCAAAGTGATATTGTAGATTTTATGTTACGTTTATTTCTCAATATTACAAGGAAAGAATGTGGAATTTTAACTTAATACATAGAGACCAGCTCTTAAATATTTGACTGTCGTTATTTGTATTTGTGACGAAGTGTGTAATGTAACTTTCTTCTAAGATTTATCTGGATGAAAATAAAGTAGATGAAAAACAAGTTTTGTATAAATAGTGTGTACACCCATTAGTACGAGTAAATGATGGAGGCTAGAGAAAGTCGTGTGTATTTATCACGTCAGATTTGTTGTTATCCATTTCATATTTTCTCGATAAATATGTGTATGTATTATATTTGTTTTTTTTTTTTTTATCAAGTTTAATGTCCTTTAACCTCATACCTATGGTTGGTCATATCGGACGATGAATGAAATTGGTGAAATAACGCTGAAATGATCTCGGGGGGCCATGGAGCTTAAAGTTACTCGATATTCGTCTTCTCAGGAGAAGGGAAAATCCCGAAAAAAAAACCTTATCCGTGTAACTCACCCTAAGTGAGATTCGAACTCACAACCTTTTGAATATGAGGCAACAGACGCGCTACCACCACACTAGCCAGAAGGGCTTAGATGTGGTTTTATTTCAATAGCACGTACTTTGTTATAGTAGGAGGATGATGCTTATAAAATAAGTCGATTTATCCGTACACATGGTGCATAAAATCAATTGATTTCATTTTCACAATTAGCCCAGTCTGCGTCTATTTACAAACTACCAATATGAATTCCACTCTCTTTCGCCAAACATTTATATAGGAATACCTTAAACTGAAGCATGCAAGCAACAGACTGTGTAAATTTTACGATATATTGAGCGTTATACTTGGCGAGAAATGAATTGCATTTATTCATGTTTGGTCATGCATTTTTAATGTGATGCTATCCACGTTTGCGTGCAAACACTGGTACTCGATTCGATCGGATTTAGGATGCATTGAATTCTCACTTGTCCTTGTGTTGAATATGGAAATTACACTGAGATTTCGTTAGCACGTGTGAACATATTCAATATTTTTGGTTTAGTTGGCGAATGTTAGCTTTGATCATTTTTGGTACAAATAAAGAAGTGATTTATTACCCAAACTTTTATAATCAACCTCACTAATATTAAAAAATCTGAATTTGTGAGCATTGCAAAGTAATTCCAGAGCTACTTTTCACTGACGACATAATGACGAGTTCATAAGTAGAAAGTCACTGTCGTGAATCAGCAGACACAAAATATATAAAACATTCGCATGACTTTCTCTACCTTCTGTGTAATAAATTAGTTTTACCAAAGCTTATTTTTTGTGTACTATTCATGCTAATCGAGATTAGCATTAGCAAAACGGGTTTATTGTATTTTTTGTTGTAGTTACAAATGGAATAAGGCACACCCCAGACTACAGTTATGGCAAGTATTTTAAGATATGGTCGTTATGTGATTACCGGTTTTCTTTGCATTGCAGGAGTAAGAAATAAAGTAAAATGAAAGAAAAATGTAAACCAATAACAAGAATATCACGAAAATGTTTAGCTAAAAAAAAAAAAAGAAAAAAACTGTTTGAAATAAATTGCGTGCTTTATTGCGAGATCTACTTTAGTGTAGTAAGATTTTTATCTAAGCTTACAGTTATCTAGTTATGTAAATGACATCCATAATGAAGAGGTCTTCAGAGGTTATTCCTAGAAAATTAAAAAAAAATATTTGTGATGTAAACTTGTTTTAATATACGGTAGGTATTTTAATGAAAATCGTAAGACCATAAATTAGAAAAGTCATCCATGTAAAGTTTGGTAGAGAAATTTTCCTGAAATCTTCATGCTGCATCCTTGGAAAATATTGAACTCAAACGCCAAATGTGGTGCTTAACCCACCTTTCATTTTAATTATGTTTTTGGATTCAGGGGTTCCAAAACCGTATTTTTGCTAAAATCTCGGTATCGGATTTTTTTTGGAATGCAACACCTTCTCTACTTACTATGTGCAATGTACGTGGTAGAGAAAGTAACAATGGTTGGTGTTGGTATGTAAGAAAAGTACAAAATTGAGAAAACACGAGATATGGTTAACAGGAAGTAGAAATATTCGATTGTTAATTATTTTACTTGTCTCTTCTTTTTCTTCTTCCGTAACACTTGCACAACTTGAGCTCTTAGACATTGCCTCCATTCTTCTCTATCTGTTGCATCTCGTTCTAAATTCCTGCTATTCAAAATGTCTCTTGCATCTCTTTTAACCTCATCTAACTCTCTCCTTTGGTGTTCCAGCCGCTTTGTCCCCTTACATTTTACCTTTTAATGCTTTTAAACATATTTTGTTCTTCATTCTCAATACATGGCCAATGCATTAGAACCTTCTAAATTTAACTATCTTCATTATATCCGGTTCTTTATGTATGTCATATATTTCATTATTAAATCTAAGTCTGCGTAACCCATTTTCTTTCACTGGGCCTAAAATTCTTCTCAGAATCTTCCTTTCAAAGCATATTTTCTATCTTTGTCATTACCCATACCTCACAACCTTACGTCAAAATTGCTCTTATTGTTTTATACAACCGTATTTTTGTTTGTCTGTGTATATGTTTAGACTTAAATATTGGTATTAGTCCGAAATATGCTTTTTTACTTATCTAGGTGTAAAAATTAATAGATTCACCGCGCGAATTGCGATCCACGTGAGATCTATTGTGGATACCCCTCTTCTGGAGGAAGGGATGAAGTACAGCAACTAGTGGAGACTACAGGTGCAGACAGACAGGCTACAGTAATGCACGGGAGCCCCTAACAGTTCCTGGCCTGAATACCCGCCGTCTTACTGGAGCTGCCAAGCGCCCTCTAGTGTCCGCGAAGAATACTCTTTTCCCTGGACCAAGCACTGGGCATCTCTTCGTCCTAGAAAGCTAGTAGCACACCAGAATGAGCAGGAAAGTGACAGAAACGAAGATGAGAAATCAACACATCATTCACCTACCGACCAGGGAAATTCATGAAAAACCAAGGTCAGAGTGGGTGGTGGACGATATCGAACTCAGGACCTTCCAAATGCCAGCCGCACATGTTCCGCGAATTTACATTGTAAGAGGAAATTTTGAAGTTCGAAAGTATGAAATTGTTAAAAGTGTCTGCATACAGTACCAGTATATAATGTACGAGTAATGGATTGGAAATTATATATACAACCTTAGAAGAATCAAGATGGACATATGGGGTAGAAATATGGGGAATAGAAGTAGGGTATAAAGAAATTAATAAAATATTGAACTCCTGTGGTGCAAAGCATATAAAATTACCTAATATTTTGCAAACATATGATCAATGACCAGGGAACGGAGCACCATGACCCAATGCGGATCTTTTCTTCTTAGCACCCCTAGGAGCAACGAATGAGGCAAAGGATCCACTTGAGGCTGATGATCATGCCCCCGGATATTTGTTCTACTCGAAAGTGATTCTTCTATACACTTCACCATAATCACATTTGTTATTACCTAGGCATGATAAAACAACCGTTTGAATTACAAGTTCATTTTATTACCCATGCGGAATAAAGAAGAACTGCGTAAAATGCTTCATAAATGCTGCATCGCTTTTAAACCTCAGGAGTCTTAAACTAAAATGCGAGAAGGTTCAATAGGTCCTAAGAAAATCCAAGAAATTACTCTCGTAGCATCGAAAAAAGTTTGTGTTTAGCAACCATAGTCTCTTACTAGATGACAGTTAAACTTTCAGCTATACTTTCACGTAGTTTCGTTGGCATAAGTGATTAAATCAACAATCTTGTGCTTATTTAGAAAGATTAAAAAAAAAAACGAGTTTCGTGGAGTGAATAAACAATTCTATTTAAAAAGTTTAACACCGAAAGAGATATAAGCCGAGTTGGAGGTAGTTCATGGCTCAGCTGCTCCTGCAATTACAACAATTTACAATTGAATAAATGAATTTAAACGTGGCCGTAGAGCCACAAATGATGAACATCGTTCCGCCGCACAACCAATAGAAGTGATTTCCTCTGAAATTATTGACAGAATCCAGGATATGGTTTTAAGTGATCGATGAATCATATTTCGCGAAATAGTAAAGGTCACAAACATATCATAAGGTGCAGTGTTTTCAATTTTGCACCAAAAATTAGGTCTGACAAAGGTCTTGGCAAGATGGGTGCCGCGTTTGCTCTCAGTGGAGAATAAACGCAATCATATGATCGATTCAGAAGCTGGTTTGGCATATTCCATCGAAATCCTGGGGAGTTTCTACGTCAATACATAACTGTGGATGAAATATGGATACACTACTACACTCCAAAGACAAAAGTGCAGTCGAAACAGTAGGTTTTTAAAGGCGAACCGGCTCTGAAGAAGGCAAAGGTGGTGAAATCTGCAGACAAGGTGATGACCTCGGCTTTTTGGGATGCACGTGGAATCGTCTACATTGATTACTTGCAGAAAGGAACCTGTGGACAGCATAACTCAAAAACGAAAAGACAGTTAAACACCATACTTGGTATATAAGTTTGGTATCTTCCAAGGATGCCACACGATTTTCCTCACCCAAAAATACCCTTTACATGGAAACATTTTCGAAAATTTTGTTTTTCTCAAAAATGGCTCTAATTATTTTGATTAAAATACCACATATTAAGATATTCCTTGTTATTAGTTTCAGTTTTAAAATACTTATACATTTCTTTGCGGGAATTTTTCAACTTCTGCTCACGCAAAGAAACGAATTTCAATTCCATAGCAACCACATTTTAAAACATTTTGACTGTCGGTTTGGCCTAGTGTATTCCCTTATTTCCCTTCTACGTATAAGGAACTATGTAATAAGACCGTTTCTGCTAATGTTTAACACGATTAGCATGAAATAGACAGAAGAATGAGCTTATTTACAATGATTTGTTACAAAGATGTAGAGAAAGTCATGAGAATGGATCACATATTTTTACTTTCTCCATACGCACTATGTACATTGTGTATAGAGAAAGTATTGCACTCTACCCAAAAATTCGATACCGAGATTTCACCGGAAATATATGTTTTAGGGTCCCCAATATCCAAAAAAAGCATTTTCACAAAAAGGTCCGCGCGCGTGTGGTGTGTGTGTGTGTGTGTCTGTGAACACGATAACTCAAAAACGAAAAGTCGGTAAAATACCAAACTTGATACTTAAGTTTAGTATCTTCCAGGGATGCGACACGAAGATTTTGAGAAAAATCCCTCCACCCCCAACTACCCTTTACATGGAACTTTTTTCGAAAATTTTGATTTTCTCAAAAATGGCTCTAACTATTTTGATTAAAATTTCGTATATTAAACATATTTACTTGACAAATAAAATGTATATCTTGAATTTTCTGGTAATAGCCTCTGAAGAGTAGTTTATTCTGGATGAATTTTACTAAAGTTTGAATAACTGCTAAACCGTAAGAGATGGACAAAAACTTACTGCACAAAAATGTAGAGCACATTAAAACACACAATTTATGTTATATACATTTTTTTCGTGGAGTTCGTCGTTTTTGAGACATTCCTTATTTTTGGTTTCTGCTATGAAATACGTATACTTTTCTCACACAGGAACTTGTCAACTCCTATTCATATAAACAAATGAACTTCATTGACATAGCAACCAGCTTTTGACTATCATTTTAACCCACGGTTGTCCTTTATTTCGCTTCTACTTACAAGGAAGCGAGTAATTAGACTATTTCTGCTAATTTTTTTCTGATTAGCTTAAAGTAAATAGAAGTATAAGCTTTTTAAGAATTATTTGTTGCAGGGATATGGAGAAAGTCATGGTACACAATCAGATTTTTTTCTGTAGTTATCTTTTTTCTACATTTTATAGCTTCTTAGTTATAGGGAATTGAGTAAGAATGAAGCGCACACAACAGAAAATGTAATATATAACACTCGTTTCTCATATAAATATGACCATGCACGCGCACAAATGTATTCTATTGGACCCAAAATGCATAAATTTAGATATCTAATTAGTGTAACATGTCATCTTACTCTACTTTTCATAGGTAACCTGTAGAGAAGGTAAAAATGCTAACAATCAGGATCCTTAACAGTATAAATAATGCCCTTTACAACAAAAATTGACCTCTAAACCGTTGTATTTCTTCCATAAAATCATAAATGAAGTTATAAGATGTGTTTTTGCTAGATACTATTGAGTAAGCATAATAATCGTGTTAATTACTTTCTCTATACGTACTATGAACATAGTGTATAGAGAAGGTATTGCATTGTACCCAAAAATTCGATACCGAGATTTCACCAGAAATACATGTTTTGAGACCACCTGAATCCAACAAAAAAATATTTTTAGAAAAATGTCCTAGTGTGTGTCTGTGGGCAGCATAGCTCAAAAATGAAAAGACTGTTAAATACCAAACTTCGTATTTAAGTTCAGTATGTTCCAAGGATGCGACACGAAGATTTTCTGGAAAATCCCCCCAACCCCAACTACCCTTCACATAGAAAAATATTTGAAAATTTTGATTTTCTAAAACATGGCTCTAATGATTTTCATTAAAATATCATATATTAAAGATATATACTTGACAAATAATATTTATATCTTGAATTTTGGGAATAGCCTCTGAAGGCTACTTTATTCTGGATGAATTTTGCGGAATTTTGTGTAACTGGTAAACCGTAAGAGATAGACAAAAACCTACCACACAAAAAATGTAGAGCACATTAAAACACACAATTTATGTTATATATATATTTTTTTCGTGGAGTTGATCGTTTTTAGATATACATTGTTTTTGGTTCAGCCTTAAAAAACGTATACTTTTCTTGTATAGGAATTTGTAAACTCCTGTCAATACAAACATAGGAACTTCAGTCACATAGCAACCATCTTTTGCTATCACTTTAACTTCTGTTACTCCCTTTTTTCGCTTCTACTTACAGGGAAGCAAGTAGTAAGACTATTTCTGCTAATTTTTTTTTCAGTTAGCATGAAGTAAATAGAAGCATAAACTTTTTAACAAAATTTTGTTGCAGAGATATAGAGAAAGTCATGTGAATGGATTACATCAGATTTTTTTTTTTTTTTTTTTTCAGTTTACCGTCCTTGAATCAAATCGGGTGATGAATTAAATCGATGTATTAAATCATATGAGCCCGGGGTTCATGGAGCGTTAAGTTGCTCCACATTCAGGATAAGGGAAAACCCCGGAAACAAAAGCCTTCGAGTAACTCGCCCTAAACGAGATTCGAACTCGGAACCTCTTAAATGTGCTGAATTGATTAATGCTGACATTGTTTTGTTTTTATTAATTTAATCATAATATATCATTCACAATTGCTCTCAAGTTTGTATGCTACCTGATAATTAGTATTTATCGACAGCGTATACGATTCTTAGAGTAGCGTTGTCCTCCATGCGCACGAAACAACTCACGAAACCTTACACGTACAGAGTTAAAATATTAAATATAACAGTTTGGATTTTTTTCGGCTTGTATTAAATTTATTGAAGGCGGTACAAAATTAACAATTTAAATTAAGGTTCTTCTAAAAAATTTGCGAATTTTAGGCAAACTGCTGTACACTCGGGCTTTATTTAAATATTTAATTAGAATGTTTTTATAGTACGTAGTAATACGAGAGTTATTTGTAAATTTATTTTTAGGAAATCTATATTAAAGTATTTTGATGTTTCGTGAAATGAACACTATCATGAGCGCCCATCTGATATTTTAATTTCCCAAACAGTTGAAATTAAAAAAAAAAATCACTTAGAGGCGATAAAATGAAATTGATAAAATTAAAACGATAAATATTAAAATCATTTCTATCTCTGATTGATATCTATCCCATCTTGAAAGAGTGAAATAGTTTTATTGCATTATTTCGTCTGTAAAACGAACGTACCAAGCATATAACGCCTTCATAAGCTTACCCTTGGCATCTATTTGGTTAAGGCAGTACTGTTTTAAGTATAATTCCCCAGGGCAGTTAAAATTCCAAAGTAGTCCATCAAGGATCTCCTGACGCGACTTAGCTGAATTCGAGGAATTACGTAAATGTGCTTTACTTAATTATACAGGTAAAAGGTCTATTAAGGCGACATCTCTATAATTGCACCTTAACGACTGCCTCATCTCCTGGTCTTCAAATGTTTCTTTCACAATATGTAATTCTGTCCATGTATACAACTAGCAGTCCGCCGCGATTTCACTCCTTGCTATTTCAAAAATAATGGTGTTTTCTGTAGTTATATTCCTGTAAATACTGTACTGGTGTGTGAATCGCATGACTTTCTCTGCACATCACTTTTACAGGTACCCCTAATACGGTTTCGTACGGTTCGTTTGAAAATGATTCTTCTATCGCCTTTACGCAAGCTTTATATTGTAATTTGTATTAATTGAAAATGTTGTCACAGATTTTCATAAGTAATACCACAAGTGTTTTCATCTTGTCGATAATTCACGACGGGAGTGAATAGTCCTAAGAGGTGAAAATATGAGCTGTATTTGATAACACAATTCAGCGAAATAGACTTTAATAATTTATAACATATAGGAAGGGAGATTTTATCAGGTTATGATTGTAATACCTACATTGTTCTCAAATGGCTATGACGCTAAATGACGCATTTGACCATGTTTATTTACCGATCTTTTTTCCTTCACTGCCTCATGAATTATGATATGGCCGACTGCCTACACCCAATGTACGAATATCGATAGCAACAATAGAAATAGGGAACAATTATTTTAGTTCAGCTTTTAATAACTAATGCATGAAATGGAAACTAACGTTATTTTATTTGAGGTTATTGCATCCATCTCATATCTACATAAGAACTACAAATTATGATTATTTTCACTCCTTTTTTTTTAACTAAATACATTATGAACTGGATAACACTTTAAATAAACATTGTAACTGAATTAATTGAAAGTACATTTGTGGAACTGACGGTTATTAAAAGTGAAGTTTGGCTGACTGGATTGTCACCTTGTTACCAATAACCAAGACAGGAGATTAAACAAACGAGCGTCAGGTGCGACAAGATTTCAAAGAAAAAAGAATCAGGTACGATAAGATGTTTCGACAATATCGCTCCAGTCAGATAACCGGGATTGGTTGAAATGCCTAATCTCGACCATTGCATTGGCGCTTTAATAGTTGAACTAAATTGTCAACATAACTAACATAGAAAATGTTTTTCGTGATCCTGTGTACTTAACTTTCCAAGAAAATAATTTTCAAAGCCGAAAATCAAGTCATAGTGACATTCCCTAGGATTAGGCTACCGAACCAATACGGTTATTGTACCTATCCTCCACGAGGGGGCGTGCAGGCGGGGAGGCAGGGAGGGATGAGGGGAGAAGAGAGACCAGGTGGCCGGAAACAAGAGTTGCAGCACAGAAACTCTTGTTACCGTACAGTTTCCAGGTTAAAGCACCTCGACCGTCGGACAGATAGACCGGAAACCCCATTCTGTACAGGCTCTAACATCCCCCCCCCCCACTAAGGGCGATTCTCATCCCGCCAATCAGCCGACTTCTGAGAGTCACAATGAACATTCGTTTTCTGTGCCACGGTGCACCAAGCACCATTGCTGACACTTCCAACCCTGAAAGAAACTAACGGTATGACGGATGAAGAAAATGACAGAGGGATAAGAAATTCGGGGGATGGAAGAAACCTACCCAGGATTCACCTGGTGGCCCGGGGAAATTCCCGAAAAAAAAAAAAAAACATCAGCAAACCAATCTAAATACATCAGCCAGCCACGAGGATCGAACTCACGACCTCCCACAGACGGAACCACCGGAGCTATCCCACTCGGTTGAAATTCCCTATGTGATGGACGTAGGGACATTTTTAAACTTTTAAGTTTGGTGTTTTATTTATGAAAACGCGCATCTCTTTACAACAGAAGATTACTTTTTCTACAATATTTTTCCCCGCATAATAATACATAATAAAAGCATGTGGTAGCTTAGAATTTCTAAAACTCAAAGAAATTGAACAAAAATACTATCGTAAGCATTTTAAAATGACTATCTCACTCTTATTACGTCGTGCTATTTTTGACCAATAAACGCTACGTGTTTCATCTAATTATGTTATCCCATATGCTACCACCTCCTAATATTTTTGTCTGCTTTTATCTCCTTCTAGCATCTGTTATTTTGTATGAAAATTCAATTTTATTGTTTTCCGCATAGATATTCTAAGTCAGCTTCACTAAAAGAGCCGATACCAGCACACTAAGATAAACTGAAAAAGTATATGGAAGCAGTTCGATCAGTTAATTTAGTAAGTTAGTCAATATTGTATTCCATTTACTTCTTGTAATCTTATTATAAGTAGTTATCGTGCAAAGAGTTGTTTGGGATATAGAGCAAAGTCAGCGACTTTCAATGACTAACTTTCTCCGGCTCTTAGTATGCTGCCTTGTAATTTTTCCATTGGCGGGATAGTATTGTTTTATATCGGAAGTCAGATTATGGAATCCATAAAAAGTTTTATCACCTCTAACTATTGATGTAAAATGTTTTGTTTTTGACACACATCAATGCCCAACATTGCCCATATAAATTCATAAGATTTTTTTTTTAAATACAATTCCGGAGGCTTGTCAGGACTCCGGCGCTGTATTCCCTTTTCTCTCCAGTTTCCTATATTTCCTTAGTAGACCTTATTATTCTTAACGTTTTCCTTTTACATATACATACACAAACATAGACACATTTACAAACACCGAAACTCCCATGCCCAAAGCGGGACTCGAACCCACGATCCTGTGCACCACGAAGCACCAAAGCGAGACACTTTAGCGAGCGCGGCCACCGGGATCGGCAAATGGAAATGGAGTTTTATTTATTGACCTCTTTAACTGCTATGGTTATCAGCGTCCATTTCGATACTGGGCGTGAAAGACTGCTTAATTTTGCTCAGAGGCCTCTTCAAGCAATGCACTAACATGACGATATTTTCATCAGTGGCAGCAACTCTTGGCCGACCTTCATAAAAAGTAACTCTAAGGGGGGGGGGGGCGGGGGAAGATCTATTTTGAATTTGCTTTATCATTTAAAAAATGTTTCTTTAGATGGAGCTTCTTCGCGAAACGTGTTTCCAACCTGATCTACGATTGTTTAGGTGTTAATGCGATTTAAAATCACAACTAATCATAGCCTGGAAATGTCCTCTAGTCAAATTCATTTTTGGATGAACACAAAATATTTAAATGATGAAACTGAAACGGAGCTTTATTTAAAGACGATCTTTAACTCGTGCTGTTCTCAGCGTCCCATTCTATATTTGGCGACTAAGGCCGCTTTATTTTGCTAAGAGGCTACTTTATCACACTTGAGGTTGTTTTACGTCATGGGACCGGAGGAAGCCATGCTAAAGATCTTTACTCCCGAAAAAAATCCATTGCCCTTCGCTGAGTTTCAACCGCGACCTTGGGAACCAGAGGCTAGCATGTTACCTAGACCACAGAGAACGATGGTAATTACCAAATTGTTAGAGGAAATCGAACAAACTACACTGCAATCAACATTAGAAAGAGGCTATAAATAAATTTCATTTGTTTTAAGAAACATGACATTCTTAAAATGTCCAGAGTTGCATTCGTATGAAGAAACATTACTTCGCTTGAAGTATCACATTATTATTTTTAGAAACCCGGACTTGTTTTTATTCTAATTAGTAAAATGGTTTAGTCGCTTTAATTTTATTATTCTTTATTTTCAAAATTAACTCGCGAAATATTCGATGTATATTTTATAACTTCTGAGTTTATTTTGGCAGCCTCTTTGCATTTTACCGTTGTCTGTTACATGCTCATTAGTTTCATTAGCCTGACTTTTCAGCAGATCTAAACCTCTCGTCCGTTTCATTACCACTTTCTATTAAATATTGTCTTCAATAATATTATACCAAGATTCATCAAGCGTTTCTGCATGAGCAGCTATAACAAGCTCGGCTAATAAAGACGAAAGTTACATTCTGTTGTGTTTCTCTTTTGTTTTACTAAGTTAATGATAGGAGCAGCTATCGCGTGTGTGACGTCGCACGCGGGTCAATGTTTGACTCTCACTGACGCATTAAACAGGTCAACTATCTCGCAAGATCGCTAGAGAACATTAAACTTTGTTGTGTTGTTAGCGAAATATAACAATAATCACATTCTTCTACTTTTCATTGCATCTTTTGGTTCCCCTTTGAACAGATCAGCGGTTCTGACCACTGTGGGACGTGACTCCAGTCTGGGAACAGCATAATTCAAAAACGAAATGTTGATTAGATACCAAACTTGTTGTTCAGTGTCTTCTAAGCTTTTCAGAGATCCCCCACCCCAAACTACCCCTTTATGAAAGAGTTTTCATGTTCGATTTTTTCAAAACGGCTCTAAAGATATTTACAGACAAAATTATATCTTCAGATTTTTGGGAATAGCCTCTGAGCCCTCTTCATTCTGGATGACTTTTGTATAATTAATAAACCGTAAGGGGTAGACAAAATGTTGTTGCACAAAAAGTGTAGATCTCGTGAAAACACACAATTTATGTCAAATACATTTTTTTGGAGTTAACCATTTTCGAGATATTCCTCTTCTTTTTTTTACATTTCCCAATATTTATACTCGTCTCAAATGAGAAGTCGTCATTTGTTTTGCTTCTTTTTTATGCTGGTCAAATAAGAAAAACCGAATTTCAAATACTCCCACATAGCGACCGGCTTTTAAAAGTTATTAATATCGCTTAAGCTTAGTTTATACTCCTATTTCCCTTACCTACAAGAAAATATGGAATAAAACCATTTCTGCTAATGTTTATCTCGATTAACATGAAGTAGGGAGAAGAATAAGCTTCTGTAAGAGTAGTTTGCTGCAGAATAGGTATAACAATTAATTAGAATGTTTCATATGATATTTTATTTCTAGTTATGCAGTTGTTTTCTATCTGATTTGCCAGTATAGACACATTTAGACCCAGGTAAGTCAATTAAAAGCAACAAAAGCTGAAGACATGTGTATTGGGAGGAAGGATATTATAGATAGACAGATGGGCGCGGAACGGTTCCGTTGAAAGCTTTTTGCTCATAGTGACAGATGCGCTTAACCCATCCGTTTCTTATGGGGACAAGATAGTCGTAACATACGGAAATTACACAACTGAGCTGAAATACCATTGCTCTTAAAGTATTCAATTGTTTTTTCCAGAAATTTGTATAAATTATTCTATAAACCATGACAATTATTTCAAGTGTTTGCATAAATGGCTTATGTGGTTGAGTCTATAAAAAGTATTTCATTCAGCATAAAAGTAATAACATTTAGTCTTTTTTGTAGCTTAACGTCCTTTAACCTGATTGGGCATAGCGGACGATGAATGAAATTGGTGAAATTATGCTCAAATGATCTCGGGGTCCATGGAGCTTAAAGTTACTCGACATTCGTCTTCTCAGGGTAAGGGAAAACCCCGAAAAAAACCTTATCCGGGTAACTCACCCTAAGGGAGATTCAAGTTCACGACCTGTTGAACATGAGGCAGACACGTTACCACCACAATACCCAGGCGAGCTAAATTTAGTCTTAAAACATGTGAATTCTGATACTACTTGCAATACATGACTTTCTCTACATATACTGTAACGAATTATTACAAAATTATTCTTCTATCTACTTCATGTTAATCAAGATAAACATTAGCAGAACTCACCTTATTACTTAGTTCCTTATAAGTAGAAAATAAATAGGGGATACACTAGGCTAAAACGATAGTCAAATCTCTTAAAAGCTGGTTGCTATTTGATTGAAATTAGATTCCCTTTGCATGGCTAGGAGTAAAATAAAAGAAGAAGGAATGATCAATTCCCGTTTGAGAAATATTCAAGTATTTGAAAATTTAAATCAATAACAAAGAATATCTTGGAAATGGTTAATTCCACATAAAAATGTATTGATATAAATTGTTGTTTTAACAAGACCTACATTTTTGTGTAGTAAGAGCTTGACTATCTCTTACGGTTTACCAAGTATGCAAAATTCATCCAGAATGAAGAGGTCTTCAGAGGCTATTTAAAAAAAATTCACGTTATACACTTTATTTGTCATGTAAATGGATTTAATATATGGTATCTTTATCAAAATCGTTAGGGTCATTTTTGAGATTATCAAAAGTTTCGAAAATGTTTCCAAGGTAGTTTAGGGTGGTGGAATTTTCTTGAAAATGCTCATGTCCCACCCTTGGAAGATGCTGAAGTTAAATATTAGGTTTGGTATTTAACGGACAACTCATTTTTAAGTTATACTGTCCTAAGATAACACACATGGATCTTTTTTCTAAAAATGATTATTTTTCAGGAATCCTCAAACTGAAGGCTTGTACCGAAATGTTGGTTGGAATACAATACCTTCTCTACCTACTATGTACTTACATTGTGCATACCGTTATAGAGAGTTAAAATAAAGTTTGAGACATGTTTCTTTTATGTTCGCTCCCTTTTATACAGTTTTTTCCCCCCGTAAATGCTTATTCGTGTGTAATTCGCCTGTTGTATCATTCTATGTATAGTCCTAGTGTATAATAACGATCACGAGGCTATGCAAAGCTTATGTGATGTTCACTTTTATGAATTCTTTTAAGTTACTTTAAACTGAAAACAAAGGAAATAGAGGTAGATTATGAATAACATCGCCGAGTGATGTCTAACTTGAACGAGTATTCATTATGCATGTTGGAGTGCAGACTTCTTTTGTTTCTCGCAATGTAATGCAAACAGTATGGATTTTAGTCAACAAATAATAGCGAACCGCATATTAAAAATATAAATACCTTTCCGCCTTTGTTTCTTTCTTGTGCCTACTGTGGAATTTCGGCAAGCGTTCATCTCGATTAGCTTCAAATAGAAAAAGCTGATGTGCTTTATTCCCATGACCTAATTATTCTTATAAAAATGTATTCTTCTCTATGTTAATCAAGATGGGCATTAACAGAATTAGTATTATTACTTATTTCCTTGTAAGTACAACGAAATAAGGAAGTATACTAGACCAAAGCGATAGTAAAATCTTTACAAAGCTGTCTCTAAAGTAATGACCTTAAAATTCCGTTCTCTTTGATTGGTCGGCATAAAGAAAAAGCAATAAAAAGAAAGTATAAGCATGGGAAAATTAAAATCAACGACAAGAAATATCTCCGAAATAGTTAACTCCACAAAAAATGTATTTGACAGAAATTGTATACTTTGACAAGATCTACAGTTTTGTATATCTAATAAGCTTTTGTTTATCTCTTATGATGTATATTAGTTATGCAAAATAAATCCAGAATGAAGAGGATTCGATGCCATCCCAGAAAAAGTCAAGATATACTTTAATTTGTGATGAAAATATTTTAATATATGATATTTTAATCAAAATCGTTAAGGCCGTTTTTTGGAAAATCAACATTTTCGAGATATGTTCCATGTAAAAGGTACCGTCTGGGAAGATTTTCTTGAATATTTCGTATTTTGAGAGACATGCTGTTCACAGACACACACACATACACACACACAGAGGAGATTTGAAAACATGTATTCTTAACGTCGAATTTTTGGGTGAAATACAATACTTCTCCTACTATGCATAGTATAAAAAGTAAAAATAAAATTTTATGAGAATAGTTTGTAGAAGAGGCATAAGTAAAATATAAATGGGTAGGTGAAGTATGTGAATATCGCATGCCAGATTTTTCTTTTTGTGCCATACTGTTGTGAAATTTGGAACGCTCTCGTTTGTTGTACATGTGTAGCTGGGAGAGAAAAACTTGTGGTCTGTGAGAATAGCGAAGTTTATATAACTGGGAAATTTTGTGAATCACAACATTAGCAGTTAAATTTAAACTGAGGTTCTAGGATCAATCTGGTCAAGCACCCAATACACCAAAGAAATCCAACAACCACATCCGGAATCGAACGTGTGACCTTGAGGCTTTAAGCAGCCGGTTAACGAACTGACCTACCGCGTACAACTATTTCCGCCGTGATCGGCAGTGCATAACAAGAAAGCACAACGCGTGTGCCCAAAGAGGACTCGCACTCCCGACCCTTAGGGTAGGCTAGCGTGTTATTAATCGCTTATAAATTTCACATATATCTGAGGAGGCCCGGTTTTGTTTCAGCAGGCCGCGAGCGCTTGCAGCGCCAGTTGCAGCTTTCACCGCAAACAGCAGCGAGAGAATTTTCAGTTGACGTTTGGCTGTGCTAGGGTAAACTTCGTGTGGCAGAGATGCTGGTAGAGAACGGGTCGCCTGCATCTTCTCTGCTGGACTCGCCCACTCTTGCCCGGGTGGAGAGGGCAACGCGCCGGCAAGAGCAATCCGAAGACAACAATCAGGTATATTGTTGCTTCTACCTCACCTTTGCATTGAAGAAAAGTTTAGATCGTAAATAGAGTTTCTGATCACTGCAATTAACTTAGCAGAAAAACAGTTTAATGCTTGTAATTTATTGCACACATTGTATTGATCCCTGTATCATAATTTGATCACTGAAAACCTAACCTTAATCTTCCATGCATTCAGTAGTATTAGGACAGTGTTACACTGAGTAGTATTAAATGTAAATTAGTTACCGTCTACCCCATGTTACACCGCGGTTAAATTGATAAGGAAATACTTTCTGAATATACGTCTTGCATTTGTTTATAAACAGCCATTATTTACCTATTATTCTTGCTAAAGCATTTAATATTTTCCAATTCTCTCGACACACCAAAATACTGCATAATTCGAGTAAAGAATTCAATATAACGATTTCGTCAAAATATTTTTCATAGTATCCAAATCTAGTTTTGCTCAGAAAAACAACCTTGATATATTCATGCCTGTAAAATAGATCAGAAAAACAACTTTGAAATGAATAATATCGATATTAAATTTGCTACTTTACTTCAAACATATTAGAGGCAAGACATACTTATTTAACATTTTCCTCAATTCCACTAAGACTTCACTTAGATAAAACAAAACAATAAAAAAAAAAAAAAAAAAAAACCTATTGTGATTATTCACTGTTTTACAAACTATTCATGCAAAAGCTGTTCCCATCTATCTTTTTGTTGTTAAATGAGATAAACGTTTGCAGAAATTTGTATCGTTATTCATTTAACTTTAAGAACAACATGACTGCATGAGGTTTAAACGATAGTCAAATCTTTAAAAAGTGAGTTGAAGTGAGTTCCACTCTCTGTATGACCACGAGAAAGAGAAAGAAAAAAAAAATAAAACAAAAAGTCACCTTGCACTTGGAAAAATGTGTAAGGTGAAAATTCACACCAATAACAACGAAAATATCTCGGAAATAGTTAGTGCCTCAAAAAGCTTTATTTAGCATAATTTTTGGCATATCGATACGGTTTACCAGTTGTACAAAATGCGTTCAAATGAACGGTTCATAGGCTATTCACAAAAAACTGAATATTTGAATTATTAGTAATGCAAATATCTTAGGCATACCTAGCTATTAAAAAAGTCTTAGAGCCATTTTTGATATAGTAAAAACTAATGAAAATGTACTCAATTTAAAGGTAAATTTGGGTTGGGGAATTGCTCTTGAAAATATTCGTGTCGCATCGTTGAAAGATGATGGATCTTCTAACTTTTCGTGTTTTGAGTTGAGTTGCTAACATATATGCCTGTGTGCTCATAGCTTTTTCTAATCAATGATTTTTTTTAATTTTTTTTAATTCATGTATTTTCGGTAGCATTTATATATTCAATTTTTGATTGAAATACAATGTTCCTCTGCCTACTAAGCTCGTGGTAGAGAATTGTTCAATCCCTCTTTGAAGTAATGACATGGCAGAGTTTGTCTTGAATTTTGTATAACATCCTCTAAAGTCTTTTCCGTATTTTGGAAATTCTATGTACCGTACTGGAAAACTCAGAAGGCCTAAATTAATTGCAAGAAAAGCTTAAATCACGTTAAAATATATTATATATCACTTGTTGCATTTGCTATTTTCGAAATATTTACCGTAGTACGTTTAATTTGTCTTAATTTTAAAGTCCGGTGTATTTCGAAAAGCTAAACGCCCACTTGTTTCTTGATATTTTATCGCCGACAACATCTGTATTCTTTAATCAGTGTTTGACCGTTGTCTCGGGTTCTTGCATTTTGCATACACAGAATGTGCTTATTAAGGCATTGTCTAACTTAAAACGATTTTTATTTCGTGATTACCTCGAAATGAATTGAAATGGCATGTTATTTATGGACGCTCTTTAACTGCTGTGGTTCTCAGCGTCCCATTCTATTCTGGGAGTGAAAGACCCCTTAATTTTGCTCAGAGGCCTCTCTATCAGGCTTGAGATTCTTTTACGTGCCGTAAATCTACGACACAGGACCAACGGCTTTACTTCCCTTCCGAAGGAAGCCATGCTAAGGATTTTTACGCCTGAAAAAATCCATCGTCCTCCGCCGGGTTTGAACCCGCGACCTTGGGTATATGAAGTCACTATTACACCACGGAGGGCGACTGATTACCTCGATCAGTCGATAGCAAAATAATTATGCTTAGATGTTTAAAGTAGGTAGGTTCACCGCGAGAGGATTACTGTACTCCTGTGGAAATAAGAAATACACTTGAGTAAACAAAGCAAGAGGCAGTTCCAAGCAAGTAGCCGCAATGAATATTCTTATTGACCGCAACACTCAATTTAAGAGAAGAAAATAGGTTCCATAAATTCACTCATGGATGTGTTTAATGATTTCATTGCAATATACAAAATAGTTTATTATTTGGAAATAGAAACCAGTCGCTTTACTGATACTAAGCAGTTATCGAATATCGTTTCCTTATGCTGGGCATGTATTGCACGGAATAATTCAAACGTGTATTTTTTAGAGTGGGTCCAGTGACTGTTACACATAAGATATTTTAAAAAACGTTTTAAAGATTCTCGTGATTTGCTTGTTCGATTTACTTTTCGCTTATTTTCAATGGGCAGAATTTTGTTTCTGAAGAAGCTGTCTGCTGCACAGAGATTCATCAGTGGAATGATGAAGGAATACAAGGGGAATACAGGAGATTGGGGGGGGTAGTCAAATATTTAAAAAAACGGGTCACTGTATGCTGCCTTTGAAATTCCAGAAGAAAGTAGAATAGTAACTCACCACTACAAAAATATAAACGTATTTGAAAATTCAAATCAGTAAAATGAATGTCTAGCAAATGATTGATTTTACAAAGATATTTTACATAGATTGTTTTTTTTTAACAAGATGCACATTTTCGTGCAAATTGTAAGTTTTGTCTTATCTCTTATAATTTAAAAGTTATATACAACTTATTTAAATGAACAGCTGTTGCTGTTATCAATCACAACCCTGGAAGCTAAGAACATATGATTAACAACGCTGTCATAATTGCATATGTTAAGGGCCCAATGGGTCAAAGTGTAGCTGAGGGTGCTGCGCGACTAAATTCTAAATGATTCTGACGGTTTTCCATACCTCTTTCGCTATTTTCATACACTTTCTACGGAAATATAGGTTAGGTAGAGAAGGGGTTCCATTTTGAGAAAATAAAAAAAAAAATTGCCATATAATGGGAAGTTTGGGAAATGGAAATGGCGTGTTATTTATGGACACTCTTTAACTACTATGGTTCTCAGCGTCCCATTCTAAATTGTGCGTGAAAGACCGCTTAATTTTGCTCAGAGGCCTCTCTATCAGGCTTGAGGTTCTTTTACGTGCCGTAAATCTACGACACGGGACCAACGGCTTTACTTCCCTTCCGAAGGAGGCCATGCTAAGGATTTTTACACCCGAAAAAAATCCATCGTCTTCCGCCGGGTTTGAACCCGCGACCTTGGGTATATGAAGTTAGCATGGTAACAATTACACCACGGAGAGCGAGGGAAGTTTGGGGTGGAGGGTTTTGTTGATGATAACGATATCGAATATTTGGGTGAAATACCATGTACGTTGTAGTTACACAGAGAGAGAGAGAGAGAGAGAGAGAGAGAGAGAGAGAGAGAGGGGGGGGAGGGAGGTTAAGCGACAGAGAAAGTAAAAAGGCTCCTAACAGAAAGAATAACAGATAAGAGACATATTAAGATAAATGTATCGTTTTCAGGGAAGGCGTTCTCGTTCCTTAAACTCAAGTTACTCATTCCATCAGGGTTTTTGGCCTAACCGATGTTTTATGAAGACGGAACATAACCTATTTTTAAGGGAAGTTTGAGAAAATCGAAGCCGCTTTTTCACAAACATTCCGAATTTCAAGGGAAAATGCGGTAATTCTTTCAATGTTATGAGTTTTACACATTCTATAATGTAGTGCTCTGAACGGTTGCGAACTAAGTTTTGTATAACCAAGTCTTGTTATATTTTTTGTGATTATTTTTTTCTAGAATACATGCTTCACAAACTTGAATTATGCAATAATATTACCGGTTGTGTATTTGAAAGTGAAGTATTTGATTATTAAACCAATCTGGCTTAATGGAAACAGCTTAGTAACGAAAACTTATTTACCAGCATTAATCTTTATTGCGAACTTTTCAAGGGAGCGAATTCGTTCTAACCATGCTAATTAGTATGCACAGGGAGCAGCTATTTTCCTTTCAAGTGCATAAGTCACATAATAAGACAAACAGTGCGGTATGATTATATAAGCGGCAGCTTTAGATTTTCTACAGAATTTGTAAATCCTGCTTTCAGATTGTGTGTGATAGAATTAAATAACTTAATTATTTATTTTTTTATTTGTAGACCAACACGAATGCTATACATATCAGGGTAAACTACATGAACATTAAGAAGGATCTGACGTGTTATATTCACATTACTTTCTCTAGCTATTCTGTAACAAACTATTCTTTTCTTATAAAAGCATATCCTTCCCTCTACTTCATGCTAATCAAGATGAACATTAACAGAAATGGTCTTATTACCTAGTTTCTCATAGTGAGAAAAGAAATGAAGCGATACACTAGGCTAAAGCGGTAGACAATTTTTTTAAAAGTTGTTGCTATCCGATTGAAATTCGGTTGTCTTTGCATGGCCAGGAGTGAAACAAAAGAGCAGGAATTGCAATTTTATTTAGTATGTTTTTTCTCTCTCACAGTTTACCAGCTAAGCAATGGTCATCCAGATTGAAGAAGTCTTCAGAGGTAATTCCCAGAATGTTCTAGTGATACAATAACAACTGAGTTTATTTATTTCGTCTTTATCTTTTTGATGGGAGCAAGTTCATTGCTGTAACTTCTGCGATCGTATCGAGAGCTTTTAGACTGAAATACTGGCGTTTTTAGTCTTTGAACTTTCGTTAGGTTTTGTAGGTTTTTCACAGGTACATTCACTCTCACATTCACACTTTCAGGCTCTATGGACCGGGAATCGAACTTGTAAAAGTACTACTGAAAACTGAAAAGTCGGATAATACCAAAGTGGTTTGTAAATTGGTGCATTTTAAATGTGCAACAGTAATTCAAGAAAATCTCCCTACCCCAAACTACCCTTAGATCCAACATTTTTTAGAAATTTGAAAATGTTCTCAAAATCACTCAACGATTTTTATTAAAATTCCATTATTAAAGATGTGTTCATGGCAAATAAAATTGAAATCTTCAATTTTCTGGGAGGTTGTCAAGTGTACTTCGTTCTAAATGTGTGCATAATAATTATCAAACCGTAAGATATAGACAAAATCTTAGTATGCTAAAGATATAGATCTCGATATAACACCTGTTTTATGTGTTATATTGGCATGTGGAAATGCTTCTTTTAAGTTAACTCCTGACGAGATATTTCTTGTTATTTGTTGGTCTGAATTTTCAAATAATTATACTTTCTAAGTGGAAAGGCAATATTAGCTTTTCTGTACATAGTGGCCATGTAAAAGGCCACGCAATTTTAAAGCCATCACATAGCGACAAGTTATTTTTTTAAAAATCTGACTATCGCTTTGCCTGTTATATCTTAGAATGATGTGTATAAATGTTAATTAAAGGTATACTTGTATTAACTAGAAATAGCTAGAAGAATACGTAAGCTGTTTTTAAAAGAGTAAGTAGATGAAGTTATGTTAATACAACACATTTGTACTTTCTCTAAACGTACTATGTATCTACATTATATATCGAGAAGGTATTCCATTCCAACTAAAATTTTGATACCGAGATTTCACAGGAAATTTGCGTTTTGGGGTCCCCTGTATCCAGAAAAAAACATTTTTAGAAAAGGGTCTGTGTGTGTGTGTGTGTGTGTGTGTGTGTGTGTGTGTGTGTGTGTGTGTACACGATAACTCAAAAACGAAAACTCGGTAAAATACCAAACTTTGTATTTAAGTTAAGATCTTCCAAGGATGCGACATGTTGTTTACATTTTTTCATGGAGTTGACCATTTTTGAGATATTCCTGGTTTTTTTTTTCAGTTTTAAAATGCTTAAAACTTTTCACACATACGGGAATTTCTCAACTCCTGGCAATGCAAAGAAACGGATTTCAGTCACATGGCAACCAGCTTTTAAAGGCTTTGACTATCGTTTTAGCCTAGTGTATCCCATTATTTTCCTTTTACTAAAAAGAAAGCATTTCTGTTAATGTTTATCTCGATTAGCGAGAAGAATAAGCTTTTTAGCAATAATTTGTTTCAGAGATGTAGATACAGTATTATGAATGGAACACATCATCAGGTTTTTTAAACATTGTCAGAGTAAAGCTGAAACGCTTTGTAAAGCAAGTTGACAAAATCTGCGTGAGATGTTTTGTGTAGCAGCGCTGCACGAATGAAGAAGACCTCAATTAGATACAAGAAGCCTGAATGAAAAGATGGTAAACGCCTGCGGTTACCGTACAAAAGGTAGGAGGAATGTCCTTGGATCGCAGACGGCGTGTTCTGGGCAAAAACACCGGACAGTCTGGTCAGACAAAGCACTTGTGGCGAATCCTAATTGAGTCTAAAGTGCTCGAAGCAGGGACTTCAAGAGAGAGAAAGTCGTCAGTTTGGTAGCGGCGTGGTTTTTCTATAGGTAACACAAATAATTACTGACCATCTGGTGCTCAATATAAAATTAAACAAAAATATCACATGTTTTGAGAAAAAAAATTGTCTGTAACAATCACATGACTTTCTCTTATAAGAGATGCGTATGTTGCTCTCCATAAAATATGTGCAAAGTACATAGGTAGAGACGGTATTCAATTCCACTCAAAATTCGTGTGGGGGAGGGGGTGTCAACATAATCCAAAAACGAAAAGTCGTTTAAATAATTTAAGTCTAGCAACTTCCAAGGATACGGCACGAAGATTTTCAGAAAAATCCCCCCACCCTAAATACTCTTTATATGGAACACTTATGGATATATTTAATTTTCTTAAAAATTACTCTCAAATGATTGTTATTAAAATACCATATGTTTAAGTTGTGTTTATGACAACCGAAATGTATATCTTGAATTTTCTAGGAATAGTCTCTCAAGATCTTTTCTTTTAGAATGAATTTTGTATAACTGGTAAGCCGGAAGAGATAAAACAAAAGTAGATTTCGTTAAAACAGTCGCCCTCCGTGGTGTAGTGGTTATCATTGGTAGCCTCATACCCAAGGTCGCGGGCTCAAACCCGGCAGAGGACGATGGATTTTTTTCGGCATTGCCTCCTTTGGAAGGGAAGCAAAGTCGTTGGTCCCGGGCCGTAGGTTTACGACACGTAAAATAACCTAAAACCTGATAAAGAGGCCTCTGTGCAAAATTAAGAGTCTTTCACGCCCAATATAGAATAGGACGCTGAGAACCACTGTAGTTAAAGAACGTCCGAAATAAAACTCCATTTTATTTTTTCGTTAAAACACATAATTTATACCATATATAGTTGGTTTGCACAGCTGGCCATTTCCAAGATATTCCCTGTTGTTGGTTTTAATAGTAACATATTTATACTTTTCTCAAACGAAGTCCTCCGTATCTTATCTCTTTTGTTTACTCCTAGCCATGGAAAGAGAACCGAATTTCAATGTCAATCGCATAGCGACAGCTTAAAAACTGTTTGCTATTTACTTTAGCCTGGTGTATCCCCCTTATTTCCCTCCTATTTACAAATCATCTTGTAATAAGACAATTTCTGCTAAGGTTTATCTCGATTAGCATGATGTAGGTAAAACAATTATCTTTTTTAAGATTAGTTTGTTTGCAAAATAGGTAGAAAAAATCATACGAATGGAACTTATCAGAATTCTTTGCAATGAAATGGTTTCAATTAGAATATCACACCAAGAAGGCTGAGCGGAAAGTCAAATGTCAGAAAGTTAAAATAGAAAATATTCCATCTCCGATGTGTGACGACTGATAAGGATTCATTGTCACGTTGATGTTACAGATCGAGCTGGGATTGCTTAGTATATAAAACTATCCATCTCTCGACTTTCTCTCCCGTAGGCCCAAGTTTGGCAATTATTTACAAATTAGAAGATTGACTAACAATATATGTAATACCTTGCATATACCGGTGTTTATATAGTATAAAACGAAAGAACTTATAAAACTGTAGATACAATTTTTGACCTTTTTGTTTCTCTACACGTACTATGTACTAGTGTATAGAGAAGGTATTGTACTGCACCAAAAAATTCGATACCGAGATTTCACCACAAATGCATGCTTTGGGTCCCCCTGAAACCAAAAAAAGCACTTTCGTAAAAAGGTTCGTGTGTGTGTCTGTGTACAGCACAGCTCTAAAACGAAAAGGCTGTTAAATACAAACTTGGTATTTAAGTTTGATTTCTTCCAAGGATGCGACACCAAGATTTTCAAGAAAATCCCCAAACTACCCTTTATATGGAAAAATTTTCGGATATGTTTTATTTTCTCAAGAATGCCTCTAACGATTTTGATTAAAATCTCTAATTTATAAGATATTTACATGCCAAATAAAATGAATATCTTGAATGCTCTGGAAATAGCCTCTAAAGACCTCTTTATTCTGGATGATTTTTATTGAATTTTGCATAACTGGTAAACCGTAAGAGATAGACAACAACTTATTACACAAAAAATGTAGATCACGATAAAACACAAATTATGTAATGTGCATATTTTTTCTATGGAGTTGGTCGATATTCGAGATATTCCTTGTAATTGATTTCAGTTTTAAAATACTTAAACTTTTCTCATACGGGAACTTGTCAACTCTTGGCCACACAAAGAAACGAATTTCAATCCCATAGCAGCTACATTTTAAAACATTTGATTGTCGGTTTAGCCTAGTGAGTTCCCTTATTTCCCTTCTACTTATAAAGGAACTAAATAATAAGACCGTTTCTGCTAATGTTTTAGCATTAAATAAGTAGACGAATAAGATTATTAACAATAAATACAGAGGTGTAGAGAAAGTCTGTAGATGAAACACATCAGATTTCTTTTTTTCTTAGAGGCACCCATCATTGGGAGAAAAACTTAACGCAAATGACCGATTTTCTCTTGCATATGAAATCTTGGGTAAAAGTTAACAAGTGCAGTCATCCGTGGGATCCTTATAGCTTCATCTGTGGGGAAAGGTTTACTTTAAACGCCTGGGATAATATACCGGCAGCTGATCGTTGAGTGGAAGACAGACTAAAGTCAACCTATGTATTTTGCGGCGAATAGGGATCCAATGGTAAAGAAAGCCGGAACACTTTTTTTTCGATGTATTTTTCATTATAAAAATTGCAATTGAATCTGCAACTTCAGTATAAAATGATCTCTTTTAAGTGCTAACTGCCTCATTATGCGGAGGGGCCGAGTTAAAATCTTGGAGAAAGTATTTTAATTAAAGATTTTACCAATCCAGAGAAGATAAGTATAGCATTAACTCTCACTCTGTGAACCCTGATCTAATTTTAGTGTTTGTTTCATCGTCTTTTATTACGACTAGCGGGCGGATTTCTATGACCTAAAATTTGGAAATATACGTTCATTTATTACGAAAAATCCATAAAATTATTACCAATAAAACACGAAATATGACTTATCACCATATATAGGTCCCTTGCATCTTTAAATCTTCTATCTTTCTCGTATCTTTATAGTAGTGTTTCAATGTTATTACTATTTTTGATGTAGAGAATTCATATATAATATGTCTGCCTTTATTGCAACCCGTAAAAACGGGGAGTTGTTTTTGTTTCAATAAATAAATGATCAAAATAGATCGAGCGACTTTTGAGACAAGCAAAAGAAAACAATTCCATACAAAGGCTAGTTTAGTATATTGGGGTGTTCTTGAAAAATAATTGGTGTCGCAACTTTGGAAGTTGCTGACCTAAATATAAATTTCGCTATTTGTCCGACTTTTCATTTTTGAGTTATCTATATATGCACCAAACCCGTGCCAAGTGACGTGATAGGGGTTAGTCTGAGCCGGTGAGAACGAAGACAAATCAAGGCAAAGGGCCGCTTGTTGACTGTGAGACAATTGATAGCACTATTTTATCAAATTTGTATGGTGTAGTTTTATTAATTTAAAAATAGACGAAAATGTTAATACCGGAAACGTACATAATGCCCTCAAGTTCCCGGAAGCAATTTTTATCTCCCTTTGTGGGTTTTCTCGTATATAAAACTAGCTGGCTTATCCGGGTTTCATGGGTGGATTATGAAGTCTTAATGACGATTAAGCAGGTATCCTTCTTCACTGTACTTCATAAAATTATTGCAGTGATTTAGACGGCGTCTTTTTATCCTTTAGAACTGTAATTTCATACTATGTTATTAAAAAGAACAGCTTACATAGAAGAAAATGGGAGTGAAATATATGCAGATGTATTAAAGAACTCCCTTTGACAATATTAAAAATGCTGGAAAAGTTGTATAAATCTGTAAGTTGATATATTTTAGCGGTGAAAGCATTAACAAATGGTGGAATAATAATTATTAGGTAACAAATCTTAGTGCATGTTTGTCTTGGTCGAATAGTAAACACACGTTAACCTCTTCGCGACTATGACAAATTTCTTCAGAGGTTGTAAGTACTGTTCAATGCCTCTTAAGATGTTAATGAGTAAGTTTTCATATACAATAGTTCCACTATACGGACCTGTAGAGTTAAAATAAAGGTTACCCAGAGGTTTTGATGTGAACTTCCTGCAACAATATTTGTTAAAATATTAGCTAAACAAATAAATGCGAAGCATACTGTTTTAACAGGATTAATTGATTGACCATTTCGTTGTTCCGTCTTTTGTTTGCTTAGTGTTTATCCAAGGTTACATGCATCGGGGTATCTACGAATATTCCATGGAATAGAATTTAAACATATTTTGTGTTTACACACATTCTCTATGAAAAGTCTAAGCCATTTCAAGTCCTCTATATTTTATTATAGCTCCAACAAGTTCGAATTCTAATAATAAGGTAATATACAGCCTTCTTAGTCGTTTAGACATTTAGGAGATAAAATTACTGAGCGAGGTAACTTTGCGACGCAACGAATCCTATCCGAGAAGTCCCAATAAACCGCCGGACGCGAATTTCACATATGGCACACGGAATTGTAACCGTGGGAGGAGACAAACGCTACGTCCAATTAGAAGCGCTGACTAACGCGGGGGGACGGTCTCTGCTGTTCCGCTTTTCAGAGGAAATTCGCTGGCGGCCATTGTCGCAAATCAGATGTGTGCACAATGATTTCAGCAATTGAAATAATGTCGATACAAGAAGAAATATATTGCTATTTACCATCTGGCAGCATCTGTGATTCTAATGATAGGGTTATTAAAAACACTGCAGTGCCTTAATTATCTCAAAATTGAGTGGCAACGATTTCATTATTCTTTGGTAAGTAACTGGCAAAAATGCACGCAGAAATGAAAGTCACAGGAAAACTAAATTAAAGCTGATCACTTCCATTAGGAATTTGAATTTATTTTAAGTACTCTTCTGCTATGTCTTCATGGGATAAAATACTATAGTATTATAAAATAAGCCTTGAGTTTTCAAAGGTTTAGGACTTCATCTCGGACTTATCAATATAGATTTCCAGACAACTTAATTACTATTTTCTTGTTCAATAATTGAATCATGTGCTATTTGAGATTAATTTTCTTGTTCTAAAAGCTGGAATAATGGTTACTTTGGCTTGGCTTTCAAGCAGTTTGACAATTGCTTTGGATCGGATAATGAAGCGGTATTTACTTCACCATGCAAGACTACAGAAAGGTGATAAGTTATAAACTTGTTAATATACGAATATATACAAACATATAAATTAAATGAATACTATAAATCCATATTATATACTTCTAAATGAGAAATGCCAGGTACATTACATTATGGATTAAAAATTCTCACTTCGCGAACACGGCAAATAATTGACGATTATTACAGGCCCTCGATCGTTAATAATAGTGGAATTCACGTTCAATTTCTCTTTTTAGGCCTAAGTTAAACGTAACTACATAATGTCTATTTAGCGTGCAATTCGACGCAGTAGGGAGGTATATAGCTGATCACTTATGCGCTGACGTAAACTTTACAGGAAGAATACTGTATGTGTATACCCACATTATACATATTCTAATTATGTTATAAGTACCATTATTAGATTTTAAATTGAAAATATACACCTTCATTTCTAATTGAAAATTTAAAGGGTTCGTCAGTGATTATTACATGTATTAAACATATCTACTCTGCCATATTATTACCGCGTCTTCCTTATGTTATATATCGCGTCTCCTATTGGACGTTGCGGTTGACTCCTACGGCTGCGATTCTGCATAACGTATGTGAAATTCGCCCCCAGGACCGACCAACCTCGGATTCGCAGTTTTTCTCGGTTGGCAGGTGGAGCTGAGCTGGAAAATTATTCGTCATCTCTTTCATCCCTACATTTAATTTCCTTCTTCTTCGCCACCTTACAAGGCATTGGGTTGATCACACATCCTGCATAAGCTATGATCCAAAGTTTGCTTGTTCCTCGACAGACTCTGGCCCAAGGCACTGGCTTGTAAGATTTGGGGGTGTAATGCCGGGATTATGATGACTTACTTAACGTGAATGGATGTAACGCGAAATTAAGAAATGCTGCTAAACTTATGACCTATTAGGACGCACTTTACCTAACTTAACGGTACAGGAATTGCTCTTGATTGGTAGTTTTTGTTACTTCATGCTACACTTTCACGCGGATTGGTTTTAATTACCACGTGACATCACGGGAAGGAAAAGTTTGGCATTGTTTGATGTCACGTTAAATTAACCCTAAATAGCTGAATTTAATACGATGTATTAGACTTTCGCGTTACGTCGTTGAGTCCAGTCACGTTAAATTCATCGCAATTCCGGGATAGATCGTACCAAAAGGAGGGTAATGCGTTGATGAGGAAGAAGCAACTTAAATTCAATTTAAAGTCTAGTTTTTTAGACTACTCATTAACATAGTGTGCATGCATGCATAAATATAAACTTTTGTTTTACTTTCTCTACACGTACTATGCACATAGTGTATAGAAAAGGTCTTGCATTCCACCCAAAAATTCTATACCGAGATTTCACCGGAAATACATGGTTTGAGGCCCCCTGAATCAAAAAAGAAGCCTTTTTAGATAGCGGTCAGTGTGTGTGCCTGTCTGTGGATAATATAGTTCAAAAATTAAAAATCCGTGAAATTCTGAATTTTGTATTTAAGTTTAGTATCCCCCAAGGATGCTACACCAAGATTTTCAAGAAAATCCCCCCCCTCTTTATTCTGGTTGAATTTTGCTGAATTTTGAATAATTGGTACACCGTAAGAGATAGACAAAAACTTACAACACAAATAATATAGATCACATTAAAGTATTATGTCATGTACGGCTTAACTCCGGGATTTCAACCACGGATCTCCATGCTACCGGTTGCTCTAACCACTGAGCTACCATAGCAACATGCTGAGACAGCAATTCCTCAGCTCACTTGCACTCCGGTTAAGGCAATGCATTTTTCAGTTTGACTACATATCCAACTCATTTCCTACACATGACTTGTGTGGAAAAAACAATTAAATTTGTAAATATTTGTACAACCAAAGGCAAACAGAAGGGCATGAAGTCTGAATTCCCCACTCATGTCATGTATGCTAACCACAAGGCTACTGGTAAACCCACTCACTTCAACCACAGGGGGCGCTCTGTAATCATCTAGTACCTACTTACCAACTACCGCTAACTCAAAGTGTGCATATATGTGATTTGAGCGGAGCGAGCAGTTTAATCAATGTTGCCAACCAACTTCCTTATTATCCATTATTATTGTTATTATTATTATTATTATTAATAATAATAATATTATTATTATTATTATTATTATTATGTGCATAGTAATACGTTCTCTACTGTGTGCTAAGTAGGAGAAGTATTATTCATCCTAAGAAGTTACAAAGGTGTGATTTGAGACCCCCAAAGCTACAACAAATAATTTTTATTTTCTCTACCACCTATCTACTTAGCAGCTAGAGAAAGCACCAATTACTTTCCATCTAATGTACACGACACCTGGATTTCGCCTGAAACACGTTTTCAGGTCCCATGAAAAAAAAAAAAAAAAAAAAAAAAAAAAAAAAAAAAAAAACCTGTCTGTGAACAGCATTAACTCAAAAACGAAATGCTCCATAGACATCAAACTTCGTATTTATGTATATCTAGTAATTTCCAAAGATGCCACACAAAGATTTTCAAGAAAGTTTCCACCCCGTTTGATTTTCTTAAAATGGCTCTTAACGATTTTGATTAAACTACCATATATTTAAGATATTTATATAAAATTTGAGTGTTCCATTCACTCCACTTTCTCTACACCTGTCTACTCCATGCTAATCCAATAGGTAACACTAGCAGAAATGCTTTGATTACTTGCATCCTTGCCTTGTAGAAGGGAATTAAGGGAATATACTGGGAGGCTAAAGCGATAGTCAATTTTTTTTAAAAACTGGTTGCCATGTGGCTGAAATCCGTGTTGTATGACAAGTTTCCCTATGGGAAAAGTTCTAAGTATTTTAAAACTGAAACGAATAACAAGAAATTCTTAGAAATGGTCAACTCTACGAAAAAAATGTATATGATATAAATGTGCGTTTTAACGAGAACTACATTTTTTGTGTAGTTAGTTTTTGTCTATCTCTTACGGTTTACCAGTTATGCAAAAGTAATCCTGAGTGAGTTGGTCTTCAGAGACTATTCCCCATAAAATTGTATGTATATATATATATATATGTTTTATTTGTTATGTAAATACCTATATTTAATATACAGTGTGTTAATCAAAATCATTAGAGCCATTTTTGAGAAAATCAAAATTTTATTAATGTAAAAGTTTCAAAATGTAAAGAGCTGTTGGGGGTGGGAGATTTTCTTGAAAATCTTCGTGTCGCATCGAATTGAATTGAATTGAAATTTATTTGTAACATGCCAATAGTAAATGGATTTACACGCCAGTATAATAAGAAAAACACAGTAAAATACGTAACTAATAACATGGTAAAATACATAATTAATAACGTTTTAAAACTTGTAACTTAAAAACTCTTTCACTGAATGGAATTATTGATTCATTAAACATCGTTTTATATTTTGCTTAAACCTGTTGTAAGGCAATTTTTGTATAGTCAACGGTAACGCCAGAATATGCAGGTGATTTTTCATATTTTTTGAGTTTATGATTTTCAATGGATAACAAATTATGCATTTCGTGTGTTGTAATTATGAAAATCTGAATTTTTGTAAAATAATTTCTCATTTGATTTTAAAAAGAGTAAGCTCTTAAAAAAATATAAATGGAAGGAAACGTTAAAATTTTATATTGCATAAAATAAGGTTTACAGGATATCCTTGGCAGATAATGAACTGAAATACCAAGTTTGGTATTTAGCTGACTTTTCTTTTTTTAATTTACGCTGCCCCTCCCCATACACACACGGACATCTTTCTAAACGACTCTTTTTGGAGTCAGGGAAACTCAAAACATGCATTTCCGGTGAAATCTCCGTAGCGCATTTTGTATGCACTATGTACATAGTACGTGTAGAAAAAGTAAAAAGTAATATGTATATTAGAAATGTTTGAGAATAGCCTGTGAAGTCCACTTGTTTTGCAGTTTTCGTTATGCAATTTCATATGACACAATGTGTTTAATGTGATTAGCCAAGTGAGAAATGTACGTACCATTGTTTTTTCACACATGCCATGTGTAGGACAGTCGTTGGATAGGGGAGATACAAGAGATCCGTGGCTCAAATCCCGGCTATGGCATTGCATTTTTCAATCCGACTCCATCTATCCAACTCCTATTTACACGCGACTTGTGTGAAAAAACAATTACAACAATACTAATTGACCATAATAATTGACTAACGTCTGAATCCTGGGACTCAGAGTACTTATATGTAAGTCGCCTTTAGGGTATGACATCTCAAAATAATTTGAGATCACCTAGTAGTTTACTGGGGAACATACGAGTCAGTTGAGAAATTTAATGCGTGCCGGCATGTTGCCGTGGTAACTCAGTGGTAGAGCAACCGGCTAGATACCAGGAGATTCGTGGTGCAAATCCCGGCTGTGGCATTGAATATTTCAGTCTAACTCTACCTATACGTACATTACTACTCTATTTTCTCAGATATGCTTTTAAAAGTAGCATAATTTTTGACGACTATAGATAATCCGGAAGCTCAAATAGGGTGATCTATCATTAAAAGTTACAAAAAATACAAATTAAAGATTTCTGAAATTTTATTTCAAAATCTTAGTTACAAGTAATACCTCCAAATTTCCGGCCCACCACTGACAAAGACAATAATCCTCCGCTAAGGATCAGAAACCTCCAGATTTTGGAGAAAACCGCCGTCGTTGGCAACCTTGCTGGACAAGTCTTGTTCTATAGATCGTTCCCACGGCCATCGTCGATCCCGCGTGCCGCTGATACAAGAGATGACGTTATTGTGGAATCATCAGGAAAAGCTGCAGTTCTCAGCACCGGAAAAAGGTGGTACGATGGGATGGATGCCTGGAAAGCGTGAATCATTACTGAATTGTAATTTGTTGCATGCGTTCCATCGCACATGAATGCAAACTGAATATTACATAATCTTCCAAACTGGTTTATTTTAAATATCAGAGAGGTAGAATGCAACACATTTGATTCGAGTCAATCGGTTGTGACATAAATTAAATAGTATTTGAGGGGTTTTAGTCATAATATAAAATAATCCGCAGATCTGCTCACATTATTCTTTTGCTGCATCTCCCTCTATCCATATCATTCTCCCTGTACCTTTCCTCTTCTAAACTCCTTTTTTACTTTCTCTATACGTACTATGTACATAGTGTATAGAGAAGGTATTGCACTGCACCCAAAAATTCGATACCGAGATTTCACCGGAAATACATGTTTTATGGTCCCCTTTATCTAAAAAAAGCATTTTCGGAAAAAGGTCCGCGCGCGTGCGTGTGTGTGTGTCCGTGTGTCTGTGAACACGATAACTCAAAAACTAAAAGTCAGTAAAATACCAAACTTGGTATTTAAGTTTAGTATCTTTCAGGGATGCGACACGAAGATTTTGAGAAAAATCCCCCCACCCCTAACTATCCTTTACATGGAACTTTTTTTGAAAAGTTTGATTTTCTAAAAAATGGCTCTAAAGATTTTGATTAAAATATCGTATGTTGAAGCTATTTACCTGACAAATAAAATGTATATTTTGAATTTTCTGGGAATAGCATCTGAAGAGTACTTTATTCTGGATGAATTGTACGGAATTTTGAATAACTGTTAAACCCTAAGAGATGGAAAAAAACTTACTGCGTGGAAAATGTAGAACGCGTTAAAACACACAATTTATGTTATATTCATTTTTTTCGTGGAGTTCATAGTTTTTGAAACATTCCCTGTTTTTGGTTTTTATGCTTTGAAAAACACTCTTTTCTCATACAGGAAATTGTAGGAACAAAGGAACTTCAATGACATAGCAACCAGCTTTTGACTATCACTTTAACCTTATCTCGCTTCTACTTACAAGGAAGCAAGTAATAAGACTATTTCTGCTAATTTTTTCTGATTAGCATGAAATAAATAGAAGTATAAGCTTTTTTAAGAATAATTTGTTGCAGAGATGTAGACAAAGTCATGTGAATGGTACACCTCAGATTTTTTTCTCCTTCGATGCCTTTAAAATCTCCATCGGACTCTCATACTCCTTTCCCCTGAATGTATGAAAAAAGCGGTGAGTGAAATAAGCGGTCATTGGAATGATTTATATCTGACATTTAGACATAAATGAAATTGGTGAAGTGAAAAAAGTGGTCATGTGTCTCACTCTGCATGTCAGGTACCACATAAGGGAGAAGGCAATTCCAAGAAAGCATTATCTGCTTTCAACCCCTTTTCACTCTTGTTTTACTGTTTTGACCACAGAAGTGATGACTTTTGTTTCAATGTGACTCATCGAGTAATAATTACTACTAATAAGAGAATAAGGGAAAGCGATGTGCACTTCACATCGAAATTTATTAAGCTGATTTTCAACACGCCAAAATGATGGATAATATATCAGTTTGCCAGTGCAATATATGGGTAAAGTGTGATAGAAATCAGTATTTTTAATCGAGCCACTTTTCAGTAAAATGCAGACTTCTGCCTTACTTTAGCAATTGTAATAAATACTGATGTGCAGTGTTATGTAAATGGGACCACATCCCTCTTCATGTGCCTGTTCTAGGAAGGCTGACCGCGCATTTTTCACTGACCGCATTTTTTGCGACACTTTTCCCCTATCTTTCTCTGTACAATCTACATAACATGGGGTGTTTGCAACCCGGAAGTAAAACTGCTTTTTCTGAGTGTTAACAAAAATTAAAATATAAGTAAAACATTTAGTAGAACACAAACTTTTGCCTCCTATTTACCTATTCAATGCTCTCATGCTAACTGGTTTATATATAAAGTATTAATAACATAAAATTGTTATAACTTCTTAACTACTCGCCGTCTTGCACTTTTGTGAATAAAACTTGTCAGAAGCATTAAATATACGCTTTGGTATTGTAACGTTTATAACAACACTGAATAACAAGCGTAATAGTCTAATTTATTTTTATTTTGAGTCTTATAAACTTCTTTGTAAATACAGAAAACACTATTTCGGAGTGAGATATAAGATATGTTGTATACAAGCTTCATTAAAACTGATTTGGTCATTCGTGCGTAAACAAACAACGCGCGCACGAAATTTTAGAAGTATTCTTTCCGAATATGATGGTCCTCATAACTATTCCTAAAATCCCTGTCTAAAGTTATTAAAATGTACCTAAAATACTTGGTTTCCTGCCAACATATATGAATAAAAGCAAGGAGTGGAAAATCTTATCTGTATATGTGTATAACAAAACAAACCGAAATTATCCGGATAGCTTTTGATGTGTGATTTTTTTGGGCTTTTTGAAGATAGAATGGCGTGAACGCTATATACACTACAGATCACACTTATAAAGAGGCTATGTAGCAGCTTAATTCATTGGCTCAAGGGGGCTCTAAAGGAATGCATACCAAAACATTGATATGTGTGGCCTATTAGAGCTTTGAAAAATGTTATATAAGAAAAGTTTGTAATCATGTTATTTTTAAAAGTTTGGCTGTTTAAAATATTCAGATAAGATAAATAAGAAGGCATAACCAATTTCCATCATCATAACCGCCGTCGTCGTTTTTGTATGCATGTTAGTACAAAATGACATTAAAAAAAATAAAATAAAAAAAATCTAATGTGCTCCATACACATGAAACTTTCTCTACATATCTGTAACACGCTATTGTTAATAAGCTTAATCTTCTATCTATTTCATACTAATTGAGATAAACATTAGCAGAAACGGTCTTATTTCTTCCTTATAAGTAGAAGGGAAATAAGGAAATACACTAGGGTACACCGGCAATCAGATGTTTTAAAATATGGTTGCTGTGTGATTGAAACCCACGTCTTTGCTTGGCCAGGAATTGACAAATTCCCTTATAAAAAGTTAAAGTGTTTTAAAACTGAAATCAATAATAAGGAACATCTCGAAAACGGCCACTCCACGAAAAAAATGTGTATATGTGACATAAATTGTGTGTTTTAACGAGAACTACATATTTTGTGTAGTCAGTGTTTGTCTATATCTTGCGGTTTACTAGTTCTGCAAAATTCAACAAAATTCACCCAGAATGAAGAGGTCTTCAGGGGCTATTGCCAGAAAATTCAAGATATATATTTTATTTGCCATGTAAATATCTTCACTATAATATCTTCTCAATCAAAATTGTTAGAGCCATTTTTGAAACAATCAACATTTTCGAAATTTTTTCCATGTAAAGGGTAATTTTGGGTGGGGGGATTTTCTTGAAAATCTTCGCATTGCATCTTTGGAGGATACTGAACTTAAATATCAAGTTTGGTATGTAACGTGTTTGAGCTATGCTGCCCAGACACACACGGACATTTTTTTTCTAAAAAGGTTCCTTTTGAAATCAGGGGGTTACAAAACGTGTATTTCCGGTGAAACCTCGGTATCGAATTTTTTAGTGCAATGCAATACCTTCTCTATACACTATGTACATAGTAGGTGTAGAGAAAGTAAAAACGATCGTTTCTATCGCATTGCAAACTTAAGGAAAAGGCACAAGTGTGTGCATACTTAAACCTGTTGATTTTATTTTAACCTTGGTTAGCGCTTCAGACGAAAATTAGTTTTATCATCGATGTTTAGAACAACACGAGACAGAGTATTAGTTACACAGAGAGTTGAGAATAACGAGAGTTAGGAGAAAGAAGCAGGGAAAGTGAGGGAAATAGACATGTTCGCAGAGGGAGAAATAGTGGGGCAGGATAAAGCATATCCATAAAATTGCAAATCTGTGTTCAATAGCTCCGATTGTATTAAGTGTACAAATGGAAAGACATGCTCTGTCGGTAGCAAATGCACCTAAAAACCAGAGAGGATCATGAAAGCAGAATGTATAACGAACGGTTTAATGGAATGGGGTGGCATCTAACGAATTGCCGTAATAGTAACTGCTTGAACTGATGATGCCGCCTTTGAAATTATTTTAAAAAGTTAACAAGCAATGGAAATAATATTTTACTATGCAATTTAGTTCTCTTGTGGCTGCGTTATGTGAATAGCGTTTCACCGTATTTTAGCAATTCTTTTTCAATATTTCCCCGTTTTTAATAGATTCTTTTGAAGCTCTGTTGTGTATCTGCAACCGAATGACACCGGAAAGATGGTTTGAATTTGCAGACAGAACGTAAATAATGAAACGCTCCTGTTCAAGGCAGATAATAGCTTGCAAACGACAGACACGAAAGGGAACAGCCGTCTGCTTCGCTGTGAGTGAATAAAAATAATTCTTTTAATGAGGAAGGAAGGAAAGAAAAAGGATTTACATATATGTTTCCTGTTTTCTTTCTACTTTCTAGGGTTTCCTTAATTGTTATCTTTCGAAGTTTTCACTCCATGTACGAAATAAAAAGATGTTTTTTTTATTTCTTTTTTTTTTTGAGCCTATTGTCTGGGTTTGATGCGACAGCTCCATATCGTCACTTCCAAGGAAATTGTTGCTCGTGTTGTTGCTTTCGGGTTCAAAGAGCACACTTATAATTTTCTTGGCCTTAGGACCCAGACGCACACAGATTTGTCAGGTCCCAATTCCAGAAGGAAAAATCATGTTTGTATTTCAACCTATTGCTAATACTGCTATTGGTTACCACAAATCATATTGTCATATCCAGTACTGTATATAATAGCTGCTTGTGTGCTTGGCCATGCCACAGAATCAGGTGGTTAGACTAAGAACCTAAGTATAAGGTTTGGTTGAAAATATGTTGAGACCAAAAAGTATAAAGGATTTCATTTTACGAAGAATTTTGTGTGTTTTGTGTAGTTTTTCACTGAATAGACGAAATTTATAAAGAAAATATTTGGATTTTACAGAGATATTATTTAATTGTTTGTGAAGGCTTCTGGCTGATTTGAATATAAGGAGGAGTATTTTCCATATCGCACAATAAAATTGAACACTAAGATGGGTAAATGATTTGATTAAATTTCATAAAGTGTGAAATTTAAATCACAGTGAATTATAGTTGGCTTTTCAGTTTCTTTTCTTTTCTATTCTATTTTATTTTTCATAGAAAAATGGGCATTATTTCAAGTTACAAAAATAAAACTTTATAACATTTGTGTCTTCATAACATGCAGCTAGAAGTTGTGAAACAATGTTTAGAATTTAAACGGAAAGAAATTAGTATATATAATAGGTACTTACAAGATACTAGAACAAGGTACCAAGCAGGAAAAAGTTTTGTTTCTGGAAATTGCAGGTTGGCAACAAATCCAATATTAGAATTTCAATATAAAGAAAAGCCTATAGCTCACCTTATTTTATCCCGAATTAACTGCCTGAGAGCCAAACGTCAAATATTAGAGAATGCTTACTTTAGAAGTAGAGTAAATGAACTTGCCGAAAGCATGGCTCCCAAGGTCGCGGCTTCAAACCCTATGAAGCACGATGGATTATTTTCGGCTTCCTTCGGAAGGGAAGTTTCTTTTATAGTGTTTAACGCCGTTTTTACTACTATGACACCATATACGATGACACTTATGATACATGGAACAAAGATGAGCACCGGTGGAATGCGATGAAGGGGGAAACCGGAAAATCCGCCCCTGCGCCGCTTTGTCCACCACAAATCCCATATGCGGTCACTTGAAATCGAACTAGCCTTAGTGAGTGGAACAACTCGGCCAGAAGGGAAGTAAAGCCGTTGGTCCCGTGTTGTAGATTTACAGCATGTAAAATAACATCTAAGCAAATTTAAGCGGTCTTTCGCACTCAAGTGTTATAGAATGCGACGCTAAAAACCGGAGCAGTTTAAGAGCTCCCATAAATAAAACGTCATTCTCTACAGAACGCATGAATCCTAATGTTATAGATACAGTAGAACACAATTTAAAAGTTTTCTGTCGTTTGAATTTAAATTGGACTCCATTATGCCAAAAGAAACTAATGATATAACAACAAAAGCTTTATATCAGTCTTTAAGGTTAGTTTACTAAATCAAGTATCGGTGATTTAAATAGTAATGGCAGCATTTAAACAACTAAATGCTTTTAAAACTAGTTATATTAATTCTGACTTGCTACGTTGTTACAAACAACTTAGTACCATTCTTGTTCAGCTAACCCAATGGTGGGCACAGTGACAAATTAGATGTAGTAACAGCACTGTTGGCATTGAAAGCAAAAGGTGACTCGTATCACGTTTTCTTTGAGAAGTTCCTTCAATGCCTTTGGCTAGTGATATCAAATGCTAAGAGCGAGAGAGTTTTGTATCAGACAGAAGGACAACTATAAAAAACGAACGGCTACGGCAGTTTTTTCAGTCTCATTCTGCATTTTAACTTTTGTACCTGGTAGGTCATATCGGACGATGAATGGAGCACCTTACATTGGTCTGAATAACTCAACCTAACCGTGATTCCAACTCAGGACCTCTTGAACGGAAGACAGTTGCATTAACTACAGAGACGGGCTCGACTAATGGTGTTATTACTCGATGAACTGTAGATTTTCTCTACGTTGGTTTAATTTATTACTTTCTCTACACATATTATGTACATATGGTATAGAGAAGGTATTGTATTGCACCCAAAAATTCGATACCGATATTTCATTTTTGGAAAAAGGTCCATCTGTGTCTGTGAACATAATAACTCAAAAACGAAAATTCGGTAAAATACCAAACTTGGTATTTAAGTTCAGTATCTTCCAGGGATGCGACACGAAGATTTTGAGAAAAATCTCCCCAACGCAAATTACCCTTTACACGGAAAAAGTTTCGACAATTTTGATTTTTTCAAAAATGGTTCCAACGGTTTTTATTAAAATACCGTATATTAAAAATACTTATATGGCAAATAAAAGTATATCTTGAATTTTCTGGGAATACCTCTAGATACTCTTGTGTTCTCAATGAATTTTGCTGAATTTTTCATAACTGGTAAACGGTAAGAGATAGGCAAAACTTATTACTCAAAAAATATAGTTCACGTTAAAACACACAATTATGTCATATACCTTTTTTCGTGGAATTGACCATTTCTGAGATATTCCTTGTATTTTGTTTCAAATTTAAAATAACTTAAACGTTTTTCCCACGGAAAGTTGTAACCTTCTGGCTTTGCATAGAAAACGGGTTTCAATCACATTGCAACCAGCTTTTAAAATACGACTATCGTTTTAGTCTAGTGTATTCCCTTATTTCCCTTCTACTCATAAAGGAACTAAGTAATAAGACTGTTTCTGCTAATGTTTTAAAAAGATAGAAGAAGAAACTTATTAACAATAAGTTGTTACAGAGATGTAGAGAAAATTATGTGAATGGAGCACATCAGATTTTTTACTTTTTCCACACGTACTATGTACATAGTGTATAGAGAAGGTTTTTTCGATACCGAGATTTCACCGGAAATATATGTTTTAGGGTCCCCTGTATCCAAAAAAAGTATTTTCAGAAAAAGGTCCGTGTGTGTGTGTGAAAACAATAACTCAAAATCGAAAAGTCGGTAAAATACCAAATTTAGTATTTTAAGTTTAGTATCTTCCAGGAATGCGACACAAGATTTTGAGAAACCCCCCCACCCCAAACTACCCTTTACATAGAACTTTTTTCGAAAATTTCGATTTTCTCAAAAACGGCTCTAACGATTTTGATTAAAATATCGTAAATATCATATTAAAATTTGATTAAAATATATATAATTTTGATTAAAATATCGTAAATATATTTACCTGTCAAATAATATGTATATCTTGAATTTTCTGGGAATAGCCTCTGAAGACTATTCTGTGTGAATTTTACGGAATTTTGCATAACTGCTAAACCGTAAGAGATAGACAAAAACTTACCACACAAAAAATGTAGAGCACATTAAAACACACTATTATGTCATACACATTTTTTCGTGGAACTGACCATTTCTGAGATACTCCTTGTATTTTGTTTCAAATTTAAAATAACTTAAACGTTTTTCACAAGGAAAGTTGTAACCTCCTGGCTCTGCATAGAAAACGGACTTCAATCACATTGCTACCAGCTTTTAAGAGATTTGACTATCGTTTTAGCCTAGTGTATTCCCTTATTTCCCTTCTTATAAAGGAACTAAGACATTACCTTCTGGTAATGTTTTAGAATTAAACAGATAGAAGAATAAGTTTATTAACAATTAATTTGTTGATGTAGAGAAAGTGATGTGAATGGAGCACACCAGATTTTTTTTTACATTCAAATTACTCACCCGCTCCCATATTCATATTTCCAGACTCATTGGAAGAAAAGGAATGATTCTGGTTAAGGAAAAACTGCGACTGAAGACTTGAGAAACCAGATTGATGACCACTCGACTACAGAGGCAGTCTAGGTGTATTATTATAATTATCTAAACACTTTCAACTTCATTATATCTAAAAAGCCGAGACCAATGTTTGAATGGATTGCCTTTGTATCGCCGGCTGTCGCTGGTTCGAGCCCGCATAAGGCAAAAGATTGTCTGACCTCGTTAAACACCTGCTGCTAAACTGAACATGTGTGTCATATTATGCAGTCCGTGCCCGGGGGAAACCAGTGTATTTTACAGGCCACCAACAGGTGTACGAAACAACTAAGGATCCGCTGCACAAACAGAGTCGACATGGTGCATATTATAGGTTAAAGAAAATGTTCGACAAATTCAAATTTCTTGCAAATCGGTAAACAAAAAAGTCTGATGTGTTCCATTCACATGACTTTCTCTAAATATCTGCAACAAATTATTGTTAAAAAGCTTATGCTTCTAGTTACTTCATGTTAATCGAGAAAAAAATTAGGAGGTATAGTCTTACTACTTGCTTCCTTGTAAGCAGGAGCAAAATAAGGGAGTACCATAGGTTAAAGTGATAGTCAAAAGCTGGTTGCTACAGTTCCTTTGTTTGTATGGACAGGAGTCCTATATGAGAAAAGTAAGTTTTTCAAAGCTGAAACCAAAAACAAGGAATATCTCAAAACCGATCTACTCCACGAAAAAAGTGTATATAACATAAATTGTGTGTTTTAACGTGCTCTAAAATTGTTGTGTGGTAAGTTTTTGTCCATCTCTTACAATTTAGCAGTTATGTAAAATTCCGTAAAATTCATCCAGAATAAAGTAATCTTCAGAGGCTACTCCCAGAAAATTCAAGATATACATCTTATTAGTCAGCTAAGTATATTTAATACACGATATTTTAATCAAAATCGTTAGAGCCATTTTTGAATAAATACAACTTTTCAAATTTTTTCCATGTAAAGGGTAGTTGGAGTGGGGGATTTTCTTGAAAATCTTCATGTCGCATCCTTGGAAGATGCCAAACATAAATACCAAGTTTGGCATTCAACGGTATTTTCGTTTTTGAGCTATGCTGTCCACAGTCACACGCGCGCACGCACACACACACGTGGACCTTTTTCTTAAAATGCCATTTTTGGATTTAAGGGGACACAAAACATATATTTCCAGTAAAATCTTGGTATCGAATTTTTAGGTGCATTACAATACCTTCTCTGTACACGATGTACATAGTACGTGTAGAGAAAGTAAAAAGTTAACAGTAGAAGAGCATAGTTTTCCGGTTCCCAGACACGGAATGCGTGCAAATTCGAATCCACTCATAGTAATACGGTGCCCTCTCAGCAACACAATCTGTAGGTCACGGAAACCAATATAGAACACGGTGCTGACCACATCATCTCGACTATGTTGGATGCTAATCCCTCTTTGCCGGCACTTAAGGGCGTGAAGTTGTGGGTTTTTTTTTTATTTTTTTTAAATACAGTTATACCCTACTTTTATTTACCTTTTTCTTTTTTTTTTTTACTTTGTTTTGCCGTATTATTACTGTTTTCTTACTTTTACAACACACACATATACACCAACATATAACACCCATGCCCAAGGCGGGACTCGAACCCACGATCCCCAGCGCTACGAAGCACCAAAGCGGGACGCCTTGGCGAGCGCGGCCATGGGGACCGGCCTGGGTTGGTGTGGTCGGCTTAGGCTCATTACAGCTGATATTTCCACAGAATCATCATCAAAGTTTGTTTCAAATATTTTTAAAGCTAGGGTGGTTTAATTCGGGAACCTTCTTAAAAATCCATTCTCATTACTTTCTCTAGCTATACCACATATGAAGTATTCTTATAAAAGGTTGTTCTTTTATCTGCATCATGTTAACAGAGAAATATTAGTAGAATTGGTTACAACTTGCTTCTTTATTAAATAGAAAGTAAATAAGTGAATAGACTAGGTAAAACGATAGTCAAGCTTTTAAAAGCTGGTCGCTATGTAAAACAATTGAAGTTCGTTTCGTTTTGCATGGCCAGCAGTAAAACAAGAAAGATGAAACCAAGGGTGACTTCCCGTTTGAAAAATTTTACAGAGTTTAAAATTGAAATCAATAACAAGGAAAATCTAGGATATGCCATAAATTATGTGTTTTAATGAGATCTACTATTTTTGTGTTGTAAGTTTTTGTCCATCTCTTACGATTTACCAGTAATGCAAAATGCACATATGTTTGCGATCTCGTTCTCTTTTCTCATAAAAATGGAATCTGTGGGTATAAAAAACTAAAAGTATTACTTATAGACACAATGTTTTGTTTGTAAAGTTTGAATATATATATTTTAAGGAAAGGACTTTGTTTAATTTTACTCAATTCCCCTCAACAACCAAACCAAGATAGCCTAGGAACAGGAATAGACTGCCCACGGACGGGACCCCTTATCCAGAGAAGACGAATGTCGAGTAACTTGAAGCTCCGTTGACCCCGAGAAAATTTGAATATCATTTCACCAATTTCATTCATTCATCGTCCGATATGACCAACTAGGTTAAAGGACGTTAAGCTATCCAAAAAGAACGGACGGGACTTAGCACGAAATCTAGGTGGTAATTGTACCTACGCCCCGGGAGGGGGGGGGGGTTGAGATGAGAGGATAAACCGGGCGGCCGGGATCAGGACCGAAGGCATAGCAGTGATAGAGTACCTTCGGTTTCCAGATTGAAGTACCCAGACAGTTGTACAGGCAGACGGGGGACCCCGCCTCACATAAGGTCCAACGCCCCTGCCAAGGGCGGTCCTCATCCCAGCAAGAAGCGGATTTGGGGCATGGAGATAGGCATTTTGATCACCCTTTCCACGTACCACGCTACACCGAGCACCATCGTCGACATTTCCAGTCCTAAAAAAAATCAAAGGGATTAAGGGTGAATTAAATGACAATGGAAACAAGAAGGGATGGGAAATTCGAGGGATGAAAGAAACCTGGCGAGAGAAAGCACATGGGTCAGGTAGGCCGGCCACGGGAATTGAACTCGCGGTCTCCGAACACGGGCTACAGCGGTACCGCCTAAGCCATCCCGCTCGGTAAAGCTAGTCTAATACAGTCTGAAATATTTCTCATCGCCATCTGCCGATTTGTTGTAAACCTGACGATAAAATAAAGAGTAAATTCAAGCACAGTTTCAATCTACTAAAAGGTACATTGTTTCATGCATCTGCCCGACACCCCTTACCAAGGAGTTTCAGGAACCACTCCGTTGATATGCTCTTAAGTTATACGAGTTCTTTGAGGTAACGTTTTATGCATGTGGCTCTCTTAGGCGATGTTTCATACTATGGTGCTCGGTTTTACTTAGGCCCTTAATCTAGTTGAGTTTGGATTGGATTGATTCATGGATGGTAGAGCACCCCACATGTGCCCTAAGGAACCTTTATGACTTACGTGACCCGAGGGAAGTAGGTAAGAGGGAAAGACTCGAAGAACGACCTGACTTGGATGACCATAGGCGCAAGTACGGACGGGGTCCCTAGCACCTTTAGATTGAACACCTCCGGTGTCGCCGTGCCCAACCCTCAAATCTCGAGCGTACGAGGGTTCCTCGAAAGCACCAGGTCGCGATAGTGAGGTCCGGTGACGACGAAGAAATCTATAGTGCAGCCCAACCGCAACCCGTCTAAACGACCCTGGTCCTTCAACCTTGAAAAAGATGACAAGGAAGTGATGGGAACAGGAAATGATATACAGGGAATTCGGGAGGGGACGGTGTAATCTTCCCAGCATGCCTTAGCGACCAGGAGAACCCCCGATTAACCCCGGGGTCAGGAAGACCGACCAGGAATCAACCTACGATCTCGCGAATGTGAGCTGCACTCGTTACCGCCTCGCCACCTCGTTCGGTCCAGTTCATTTTAAGATGTTTAAAGCAAAATTACCCCAAATTTTGGACAACATGATATAGAAATATCAGTGACTTCTATATGCGTTAAATGCTATAGAAAATATGCAGGTTATTCATGTAAAAGTTGATTTCTCTGGTCACTTGATCCAAATATCTGCTTAGCAACTGTTTCAATTAGACAATGCATAGTTTGTTATATTTAAATGGCTGAAGATTTTAAAATTGACATGTGTTGAATGTTTTTAAGATGTTAAGTATATATCTAACAAGTTTTTCTTCTGTTTGGTGTTTTTCAGGTAAATGTCACAAGAATTAAAAGGGGTTAGATGCTATTTTACGGAACAAGTATAGGTAAGTTATTTGTTTTGCAATTTCCTCAAGTTTACGACATATCAATTGAGATGTTGGTTAATTTCCGGGAAACAAAAATACAAGAGTTTGTCCAAGTAAAGGCTTAGCTGAGTTGGGTGTCTTTATTTCTCGAAAGATGTTTGACTAAATGCAGCCACAGCCTTGTGGATCATTTTACCTGTAAAGTCATAAGTTATTATGTAACAACGAAACCAAATGATTCAGTCATATCTATCATTTTCCCGTTAGACCGCATCTCAGTCTGGTTACTTACATGCAGAAATTGTTGTGGACATTCAGTCAGAAATAAAGAATTCAATAGTTCCCGAATTTCCACCCGGCGCTGCTTTAAGGCGGCGTACGAAACGGCGTTTGGGCGGGTTTTCTCCGGGTCCTACAATTTCTCCCACCTTTCATTCCACCACATGTTGCTTAATCACCTTTCCTATCTATTTCGCTTGCATTTCATAGCTCCACTTCCTGACTACGGACTGACCCCTCGTTTCAGATTCTCCATTCTGTGGTTTCGTGCCTGCCGTTGGCTCTCACACAGGCTTCTGACCCCTAGGAATCCGCTTGTAAGTCCTAGGGGGGGCGTGTCAGTCCTAAATACGGAGAGGGTAGGCCGACTACTCTGTGAAAGGAATTATTTCGTAAGTTACCATAGGATTTTTTAGCATTAAATTTAAGTCTTTTTACTACGGTTAGTGAAGGTTCTTTTTAGGGTGGAGGTTGAGCTGAATCAATGTGCGTCTTAATTTTGTATATATATATATATATATATATATATATATATAAACATTTCTTTTGCGGAAGGTAGATACAAGATCTTGGAACTGCTGTATGTTCTTTCAGCGTACTTGTAGCCATTATTATGCTGAACTCGTTCTGTCACTGTAGGGTGTGTGACTGAAACAAAAGATTATGGTCACCGTAACTGCTTTCTGTATTGGATAATATGTTTTGTTTAAGTTTATCTTTATTTACCGTCTATTTTCAGTTTTATTATTGTTATAGACTGAAAGTGGAACTTTGGATCGTGGTATTAAGTATCCAATCCGGGATTTTACCTTGACGACTGAGGGAACCACGAAAACAACCAGCCAGAGTGGTCGGTCTATGAGATTTGAACCCAGTACTTTCCGAATGGGGGCCAAAGACGTTATGGCCTAAGTCATGTCATTTGGTAATTGATTTCTTAACATAGTTTCTCAAAGTCAAAGCCTCCGATATAATACACAGAAGTTAAAAAGGACTATATAAATGAAACACTAAGAAATTTGCGATCATATGAATGAAATTGGTGGAAAAGCCTTCGCATATTTGTCTGCCTTTTAACCCAAAAGTTTGATATCTGTGCCATATTTGATCTTTAAGCTGTGTTCTTCATATGAGTCTGACATTGAGCCCACAGTTTGCTTGCGGTTATTTTTTTCTCTTAATGTGTATCCTCAAAACATAATAAAAAGCGTATATCTAGCATGACAAGGTTTATTAAACATGCTTATCTCCTGCTTTTAGGTAATATTCCACTTCGTAAACTTTATTGCTGCAATTCTCCCATCACTTTTCTTTTCCTCCAGTCGTGAAATTCCGCCTCCCCAAACGTGTTCAGAAGTACCTACCTATACACCAAACAGTGAGAGGCGTGCCGGTTAGTTAATTTAATATAAATCACGGAAAAGGCTGTAGGGCCGATGTGTAGAGGCCGGTCCAGCACATGGAATGTAGCAAACTGAAGGCCAGATATTCAAGTGGCGACGTCATGGGTCGCGACCTCAACTCTCACTTGTTATTACCCGGGATGCGATTTACATACAGTGAAAAAGCGAAACGGCTATTGTGTGTTTACTGCAGGACCTAGTCTCTGGTCTATAGATAAGATTCAGGCATCCGTTCTCATTCGTGGGAGGTTTTGACGTTATGACATTTCTCTTTCATTAGTAAAGAACATTGACTCATTTTATGAAAATGTTCTTTAGTATCGAAGCTGTTGATTGGCCTAAAACATGCTACACAATTTGTTTTCCACCGTTGTTTACTTACTATGTACATAGTGTATAGAGGAGATACTCCATTCCACTGAAAATTTTAATACAGAGATTTTACCGGAAATAAACGTTTTAGGATCCCCTGTATCAAAAAAAAAAAAAAAATTCTAGAAGAAAGTCCGTGTGTGTCCGAGTGTCTGTATGTATGAGTGTCTATGAACACGTTAACTCAAAAACAAAAAATCGGTAAAATACCAAACTTCATATATAAGTTTAGTATCTTCCAAGGATGCGACACGAAGATTTTGAGATAAATCCACCCACCTCAAACTACCCTTTGTATGGAAACAAATTTGAAAATTTTGATTTTCTCAAAAATGTTTTTAACGATTTTGATTAAAATACCGTATATTAAAGATATTTACACGACAAATGTAATGTATATCTTGAATTTTTTGGGAAAACCTCTGAAGACCTCTTTATTCTGGATGGATTTTGCATAACTAGTGATAGACAAAAACGTACTACACAAGATATGTAGATCTAGTTGAAACACACAATTTACGTCATATGCAGTTTTTTTTTCGTTGACCATTTTTGAGATATTGCTTGTTATTGGTTTTAAAATACTTGCTTTTCGCATACGGAAATTTGTCAACTTTTGGTAATGCAAAGAAACTGATTTCATCCACATGACAATCAGCTTTTAAAATATTTGACTATCTGCGGACTGCAGGTGTACCTTTAATGTTCCAGGAATATCATTTTGCGTAGACAAATATAGTCTTTCGGCAATTGAGCTAAGTCCAGCGATAAAGCAAACGCACGTGCTCTTATTATGTTGGGTCAGTCTCATAACACGAGATTTGCCCCCCCCCCCATTTCAAAATATTATAGTATACAACATATTCAGTGCATCACAACAGGTATCTCGCGTTCGCTCTATGAGGAAAAATATTCGTGAGATGCCTTGAATTTGTAAGGCAAAATAGTATGAATACGCCTTGCTGGCGCGTTATCGCCGCACGTGTGTTAACGGTTTGGTTTGGAAAACTTATAGCTTTATTGTTGCACGTGTGAGATAGTCTTCCTTTATGTAGCCGCAGTTTAACATGAGCGGCCTGGGCGCAATGGACACGTGCTAGAAAGTTCGCTATTTATAGAAAGTTTCTGTTCCGTCATCGACAGGTATAAAGGGGAGCTGCAAGCCAAGAATGGCTGAGAGTTCTTAGCGTGCTGCCTAACCAGATTGATTGCAATCAAATTTGAGAAATAAAGAGTTTTTTGTTACAATAATTATTTTGAATAAGGAACTCCTTTATGTCGCAATAGGCGCTTTAAGTGCACTAGCTAATGATGGATGCCACGCGAGTAAAATAATCGGAAATTGAGTTTAACATGTAATTTATTTTACATTCCATTAAAATTATTTCTTTGTTCATAAAATGAAAATTAGCGTAAGGAAACTCAAACGCAAAAATTACTGAAATTATTGTTATTTGCACCTACAAGTTTCATCAATTTAGCTGAAAGTTTATCACAGATTTGATTAGCATAATAACTTACAGCAGAAAATTAATTTTCATGCTCCAATCTAATTTTCCAAGAAAACAATTTAAAAAAACAACAACACGGAAATAGAGTCTTATGTAAAATGCCTCACGTGATTAAAATATTATTCTTTCAGATTCCTCACTTCATCTCGTACACAGTTCTTTGAAATCAATCTTTAATTATTTTGGAACATTACAGTTAATTTGGAAAAAAATAATATTAACCCTTAATTTTCTAGAACTGAATCATATTATATTGATAAAATCAAAAACACAAAACTATAATTGACATAACGGAAATACTCTATAGATATCTTTAACTACCTTGAAACAACTTATATCGAAGATTTGAAGGAAAATTAACAAACATTGCATCACTGGGAATATTTTAAAGTGACTAACTTGTTTATACCTGGGTATGCCGGTTTAAATGTCTAGGGTGATAACATCGCAATTGTACGTTGCCGATTCCAGTGTTGTTGTTGTTGTTGTTGTTTTTTTTTTTCATTAAACTATTTTGTTCTCGAAATTTAGTCCAAATTGAATAACGAATAACATTAATTTAGTCTGTTTTGGCGCAGCCGTAACTCAAACCCAAAAGTTAGCGGTGCGGTTATTTAAGATGCCCTGTTTACATATGTGTATCGGTTTTATTACACACAGCGGGTTTTAATTTCGGGTGTTGTAAAAAATTGTTATGTTTTGGTTTTGATCTAACATTTATAGAGAATATATTTTGCTCCCTTTTAACTTCTAAGGTCATCGCGGTCTTTGAAATGATAAATAACTGACGCTATTAATAACTTATTGCTTTTATTCGGTTTTGCACGATCGTTGGTTTTCTTTTTTCGATGATGTTTAGACAGAAGTAAATTTAGAATTAAAAGGCATGCATTGTTTCAAAAGAAAGTTATATCCACCAACATGTTTGGTGACCTTAATAACATACAATATACATTAGAATGGGAAGTAAAATGTACTTGAAGCCCTAATTCATGTATTTTTAATAATCAGCAATAAGGCGTTACAATGAATGGTACACCACGAACAGAAAAATGCTATTTCAAATATTGTTGAAATCTAATTGACTACTTTAAATAAAGTTGAATGAACATTTACCTATACCTTATTCCATTTTTCGGTTATCAATAACGCGCAATCATTTTTGCATGCCTCTTCAATATCTGCGGCTTCAAACTATGTTTAAATACTGAATCTCTATTATCGTCCACATTATTATTTTCATTCAATCCGCTTTGAGTCAGGAATCAATCTTCAATGGCACACAAGCTCCTAAATTATAGTAGTTATATTATTCGTTACACAATGGAGGGTGAAAGCTCGCCCAAGGCGACCTATATAGATTTATTGTGGCAATAACCCCCAGGATGAAGGGATGAAATGAAGGATCCAAAGACCACAGATAGAAGACAAGAGATGCGTGGAATCTCCTACAGTTCCAGGCTCGAAGACTCTTTTCGCCGCTGGAGCTGTCTAGAGAGAGCGATGAACGACCCGTCGACCAAGCAGCCCTCTAGTAACCGCTGGGAGTGCTGTAAGGACCAAGCTCCGTGTGGCTGGAAGGAATGCAACTGACTTTATGTTAAAAAAGAATTTAACTAAGGAGTGTGGGAACGTAGGCTGCCGGGTAAGCAGTGGCGTATCGCACGCTTCTGTAATATTCCAAATCAGCTGCCGAGCCTCACTGTTGAATACAAGACCGCTTACAAATGCTCTTCTCTGATGCACCCTCGGCCTTCATACCTGACAATGACACTAACTCTTGGAGCTCTCACAGTGGAAGTGACAGCACGAGTAGACGGTGTAATTTGCAAGGAACAGCACCATTCTGCTATCCAAGCATCACTACGTCAACTCCCCCGCCTAACCGTCTTTTTCGCACTGGCAAACACACGGAGATTGAATCTTGCAGTACTTTTCCTTTGACACCACCATAAAACCCGAGTTTTTTAATTAAATTGATCTAAATTTTGTAATAACAATGAAAATTTTAAATGTATTCCAATGGATTAAAATGTATTTAAAAAAACTTCAGAAAATAATTTTTAGAAGGAATCGGAATACAACGAAATTATAGAAAAGAAATCCTGGTAAATAGGAAAAAGCAATACTTTTTTTAAGTCATACTCAAAATTAGCTCCTAATCCTGGATGTAATTAGAATAATGTTAATACCTATATTGTAATGTTGTTCGATTAAAACCATCCCTGCCCTTTCCTACCGACCAGGGAAAACCTGAAAAAATCCCTAAGTCAGAGTGCACGGTCGAAGGGAACCGAACTCGGCACCTCCAAAATGAATTATGGTATATTTTAAACCATCGTATTGGTTAAAGCTTTTGACTTTACAGTCAGCATTGCGTTATAGGAGATCCGACATGCCGATGGATAAGTGCATCAAAAAAGTTTCAAATGAATAATTCTTTAAATAATAAAACACAGCTTATGCAAAAAGTAGGGTGAGTACATGTGTGTGAAATGGTTAACAATCTCGACTCTGTATAATGTGCTTCCCACACTCGTATCGTAATATCCTCTTACGTTATGAAACAAACTCACAATCATAGTTCTAGTCTCTGCGGAGGGAAGGGAATGACTATAAATAAAGAATATTCCCCCACCCCAGCCAGAGTATTGAACTTAAAACCTCTAGGCTGGGAACTCGAATAGTTAGGCAATCTAGTTACTATATTTTCATGTATATATGTTATTAATATTGCATTACGTCGTATGGTTTTATAAATTTACTGCTTATGTTTATGCCTGAACACAGACTTCTTGTTCCTACGGATATCATTACTTTCTCTGCACGTACTATGTACATAGTGTATAGGGAAGGTATTTTACTGTACCCAAAATTGGATACCGAGATTTCACTGGAAATACATGTTTTGAGACCCCGAATCTAATTTTTTTTTTTAATAAAATGCCCATGTGTATCTGTCAGTCTGTTGGCAGCATAGCTAAAAACGAAAAGTTTGTTAAATACCAAACTTGATATTTAAGTTCAGTGTCTTCCACGGATGCGACACAAAGATTTTAAAGAAAATCCCCCACCCCCAAATACCCTTTACATGGGGAAAAAATTAGAACATGTTGGTTTTCTCAAAAATGGCTCTAACGATTCAGATTAAAATATCTTATATTTAAGATGCTTACATGACAAATAAAATATATATTTTGATTTTCTGGGTATAGCCTCTTAAGACCTTTTTTATTCTGGGTGCTTTTTTTTCTGAATTTTGTATAACTGGAAATCGTAAGATTTAGGAAAAAAACTCACTGCACAAAAAATGTAGATAAATATAAAACACATAATTTATGTCATATACATTTTTTTCGTGGAGTTGACCGTTTTCGAAATATTTCTCATTATTTGTTTCAGTTTTAAAATGCTTAAACTTTTCGCATACGGGAACTTGTCAATGCCTGGCCATGCAAAAAAAGGATTTATATACCATAGCAACCACATTTTAAAACATTTGATATCTGTTTAGCTTTGTGTATTCCCTTATTTCCCTTCCACTTATAAGGAATAACTAATAAGACTGTTTCTGGTAATATTTAACTCAATTAGCATGAAGTAGATAGATGAATAGGCTTATTAACAATAATTTGTTACGAGATTTAGAGAACGCCATGTGAATGGAACACATCAGAATTTTTTTGCCTTATTTCTTAATCACACAATCGCAGTTCATTATTTTTTAATTGTTCCAAAATGGTTCCTAACTAAAATACCATGTGTGAGATATTTGCATTAGCAGTATTTATCTTCATTTTCCTGTGAATAATCCGAAAAGACCTCTTCATTTGGTAGATATGTACAACGGGTTAGATAAAGAGGTTTCCCAAGTTGAAGTGTCATGCGGCGGCATCTATAAGCATTTTACACAATTTTTAATTTCAATTATACTCCGCCTTTAACTGCAATGGTCATATGGCACCCTGTTTATTTTCTTTACAGCATATTGCAACGTACATGTAGGTAAAGAAGGTATGTATTCCACCCAAAATTCGGTACCAAAATTTCACCGGGAATGTTTTGAGAGCCCTTGAATAAAAAAAACATTTTTGGAAAAAGATTAGTGTGTGTGGAGGAGGGGGGCATCATAACTCAAAAAACAAAAAGTCCGTTAAATAACAAGTTCAGTATCTCCCAAGAATGCGACACGAAGATTTACAAGGAACCCCCCTCCAACTAAATGGAACAATTTTCGAAATGTTTTATTTTCTCAAATATAACTCTAACAATTTTGATTAAAATACAGTATATTAAAGATGTTTTATATGACATAAAATTCATATCTTGAATTCCTTGGAAATAACAGTTCTCTTCATTCTGGATGACTTTTGCATAACATAATCTCTAAGAGATAGACAAAAACTTACTGCGTAAAAATGTGCATCTCTCCAGAATACATTAAGTATGTCCTTTACATGTTTGTTGCAGAGCTAACCATTTCCGAGATATTGCTTGTTATTGGGTTCAATGTTAAAACACTGTTCGTGTTTCTTTTGTTTTACTCCGTGCCCTACAAAGAAGCGAATTTCAATGACAATCGCATAGCGTCAGCTTTTAAAAGATTTGACTATCACTTTAGATTAATTACCTTCTATGTATAAGGAAATAAGTAATAAGAGCATTCAGCTAATGCTTATCTCGATTAGCATGGAGTAGAAAAAAGAATAATCTTTTGTAAGTAGTTTGTAGATCAGGTAGAGAACGTCTTGTGAATGAATCTTTGGAACATATTGTCTATTGGCAAAGGTGTTCTGTGTATAGTGGTCATGGAATCTTATTTTGGGGGGGTTTATATATTAGATCACGCACATTCCCACTCCAGATACTAAGGGGATAGTCAATAATCTTGGCTGGAGAAAAATTCCCAACTCCAGCCGGGAATTGAACCCGAGACCCCTTGCACAACAAGCAGGTCCTCGAACGAGTAAGCGAAGGGACCAACCAACGTGATTATTGTTTTTCTTTTTTTATTTATTATAATAATTGTTTCATTTGTATAGCCCCCTTTAACTTCAGTGGTCATATCGGGGGCTTTGACTTGTGAAGCAACTCGTATTACTGTAGATTTAGAACGTTAGATTAATCAGTTTTTATATTACAAAACACACGCACATTCACTCTCGCATTCTTACTTCCAAACTCTATGGAGATAGGGGATAATTCCGGTTAAAGAAAAATTCCCCGCCCCAGCCGCTAATCGAATCCGGGACCTCCGGGTGAGAGGTCGGATCGCTGACCACTGGATCACCTGGTTTTATTAATAACAAAAACTCCTTTATAATATGCAAGCATTTGTACACTGAAGGTCTTGCACTCTACTCAGTCCTAATTATAAGGTAAGATGAATAAAGGTATTACTTTTATATAATAAGGGGTTTGTAAATTTGTAATGAGTAGAAGTAGTTATATGAAAGCGACAGTTGTATTCCTTTCTTTGTGGTCTTCCTTTGGCGGTATTAAAAGTTCTATGCTCCTAAATATTTCACGAGAATCCTCTACAGCACTATAAAGACAAAAATTTAGAAGTTGTAGATAGGATGAACACTTCCTTTTATATAAAAAGAGTAAAGATAGAAGATAAGGTAATATACTGCAGAGAAGTAATATGTTGCCTAATATGGAGCTGAGGTAGTTTATTCTAGGTCAGGTGAAAATCTGAATGACTGCAAATGTTGCCAAACATGGTTCTAATATCTCGTTCGTTCTGTGGAAGAGCTTTCAACTGTCTCTTTCAAGTTTGTTCCCACTTTTGGAAGAAATTAACTGCTACTAACTTTTAATGTCTAGCAAGTTGTATTTAGAAAACCATGCTCTGGATACACACCAGTGTGCTCAATTTATGCCAGCAAACAAAATAAATGTTCATTCCATGTCACTACTTTTAGTAGATATAAGTCATTTTCTTTGGAACATAAAAATATAATATACCTATAAGGAACGGCGAGTTCCATTATCTAAATTGATCTATAACTTTGTACAATATTATTTGGGAATTGTAAAAGGTAAACAAATAACACAACTTTTTAAATGGATCAGTAAAGCTAAATGGCTCTCTTCTGTAGTGTGTGTAGGTAGCGTATCTGCCTCGCATTCAAGAGGTTCCTAGTTCAAATCTCGGTTATAGTGAGTCACTGGGATAAACATTTTTCGGGGATTCCCCTTATTCTGTGAAGATGAAAACCGAATAACTCTAAGCTCCATGGACCCCGGGTCAATTTTTCCATCGTTTCATAGATTTCGTCCTCATTGTCATATGGGCATAACTTAAAAATGAAAAGTCGCAAAAATACCTTCTTGTCGTTTACCATCTTCTAAACATTCTCCCACGAGTATTACTCTTTCGTGGATGTGTTTCGTTATCTTAAAAACTTATTGTTACCTTTTAGATAAAAGTTAAGAGACATTGGTAATAAAATTTCAAATTTCTATATCTCTATATAGACGTTGTTGGAAATTTTACTGCGATTGCATTGAGGTTATGTTAATATGAATACCAAATTTCATTTAAATTGGATGAATAGCTTGGGAGATATAAATTATCTCATTAATTTTATTATGTAAATATATTGTACAATCAAAATGCTTCACGCGCTTCAGAGAGATTTACTGAGAACATTTGTTGGTATTTGTAGCTTTGAATACCAATCAAAAACTTGAAATGATGTATTATAATAACTTTGATTACTGAATTATATATTGTTTTTAAAAAAAAGTAATAAGACTTTCTGACAAATTCTGTATGAGAAAAGAAAGTTTTTAAAGGTGAAACCAAAAACAAGGAATATGTCAAAAACGACATACTCCACGAAAAAAAATGTATATAACATAAATTGTGTGTTTTAAGGTGATCTACATTTTTTTGTGTTGTAACTTTTGTCTATCTCGTACGGTTTAGCAGTTATGTAAAATTCCGTAAAATTGATCCAGAATAAAGTCTTCAGAGGCAGTTCCAAGAAAATTCAAGATATACATTTTATTTGTCAGGTAAATATGTTTAATATACGATATTTTAATCAAAATCGTTAGAGCCATTTTTAAGGAAATCAAAATTTTCGAAAAAAGTTCCATGTAAAGGGTAGTTGGTGGTGGGGGGATTTTTTCTCAAAATCTTCATGTCGCAACCCTGGAAGATACTAAACTTAGCTACCAAATTTGGTATTTTACCGCCTTTTCGTTTTCACAGATACTTGGACACACACACACACCGGATCTTTTTCTGAAAAAGCTTTTTTTGGATACAGGGGTCCCTAAAACATATATTTCCGGTGAAATCTCGGTATCAAATTTGTGGGTGGAGTACATAGAGAAAGTAAAAATATGATGTATGAAAATGATTGTAGTTGGATCTTTCTCATTCTTTGATCACATGAAGGAAATTGCAATGTACTTAACGTCTTGCATGAAGAGTTTAGTTTTCCTTTGAGTGAGGAAGTAGTATTGTATTAATGAGACGACAGGGTAGCTATACCAGCTTATATACATGCAAACACAACACAATAGTTCCCCCTCCTCTCGTGTCTTACAGGAAAGAGACATTACGTCCAGCATAAACAATGAGTGGACAGTGACGACACAGATGCAGTCCTGCATGGAGAATGATAGCTGTTTTTGGCACATTGTATCATTGCTACATCATTGCAACTTCTTTGTCAGTCGGCTTCTGTAAAGGGGTCACCCCGTCTAAATTTAAAAATATCATGTGTTGGCGTCACACCCTTTCTCCATCAAAATTAGTTTAGAGTATACCACATAGCTTTATTTTTACTTTCTCTACACGTACTATGCATATCGTATGTAGATATATATTAATTTCCATGGCGAGATTTCACCGGAAATATATGTTTAGAGGTTCCCTAAATCCAAAAACAAATTAGAAAAAGGACCGTGTGTGTGTGTGTGTGTGTGTGTGTGTGTGTGTATCTGTGTCTGTGGATAGCATAGCTCAAAAACGATAAAATTGTTAAATACCAAACTTGTTTAAGTGTTGTATGTTCCAAGGATGCAACACGATGATTTCAAGAAAATCACGCCACTCCAAACTACCCTTTACATGGATTTTATTTTTTTAATTTAGCTTTTCTCAAAAATGGCCATAACGATTTTGATTAAAATAGCGTACATTAAAGACTTTTACCTGAACAATAACATGCTTATATTGAATTTTCTGGGAATAGCCTCTGAGGACCTCTTTATTCTGGATGCATGTTGCTGAATTTTGTATAACTGATAAACCGAAAGAGATAGACAAAAACTTACTGTACAAAAAATGTAGATCTCGTTAAAATACACACAATTTACGTCATATACAATTGTTTCGTAGAGTTAATCATTTCCGAGATATTCTTTGTTGTTGCCTCAGTTTTAAAATACTTTCTCCAAACGGAGGTCATCTTCTATTTCATTTATCTTTTGCTTTACTCTTGGGCGTTCAAAGTGAACCGATTTTCAAAAAAGTATACTATCGTTTTAGTCATTTCAACCATTTCTGATAATATTTATGTCGATTAACTCGATATAGATAAAGGAATACTCTTTTGTAACAACACTTCGTAGACAAAGTCCTGTGAATGGAGCACATAAGATTGTTATCTCTGCTTTACGTTAATTACGATAAACATGTGTCCACAAAAGTTTTGAATTCAGGGAATACCACATTTCATATATGCAAATGCGGTGACAGCCTGTCCAATATATATATATATATATATATATATATATATATATATATATATATATATATATATATATATATAGTCTTGATTATTGTCATCTCTACAAAATCAAACTTGTATGAAAAGAAAAATCATGTCTAATTTAAAATGGACATAGATATTGACCGAGGCAAATAAATAAATAAATAAACGCTGCATAATTTCCATACAGGGCAATTCATTGAAACGCCGTGGCCATGAGGTTAAACGGTTCGCCTCTCACCAAGATCTGAGAGGACCGCATGTGGAATTTGTGGTGGATAAAGCAGGTATGCGAGTTTTCTGGTTTCCTCTGCCATTTATCCCATTACTTGTTCCAAAATCGCCTTTCCTTTCATCCATTTCACCGTCATTTAATATCATGTTCTTCCTCGCTCCTATGTTAGACTCTTGGCTACTCTCTGAGGCAGAGTTCGGGTGCTACTCAACAGGCACTTCATCCCTGGCGCTGGCTTGCAAGTCCTGCATACGAGGAGGCTTAACAGTGAAAGAAGAAAAAGAAAATTCGCTGCAGCCATTTGTACAATTTATAGTAACGACTAATTATTTTATTTCATATGTAATATGTACCTATGCACGAGATTAGTGTTAATAATTTGCATAATATTCAACGCAGAAAATGGGCCGCGCGGTAGCCAAGTGGTTAGATCAGTGGACCGAACCGAAGCAACCGAGTGTGAGATTTATGGTGGAAAACGCGGCGCAGGGGCGGGTTTACTTCGGGTTCCCCGGTTTCTCCCGCCATCACATTCCACTGGTGCTCCATCTTCATTTCATGTATCACCAGTGACATCGCCTAAGATGCCACAGGTAGTAAAAGCGGGCGTTAAACTCTACAACAACAACAAAAGAAAAAACGCAGAAAAGCATATCATTTTGGTCCCCACTTCAGCGACAAACTTCGATGCGGAATCGTCAAAATTATGTTGCCTGCTTAGCAAAAATCACACTAAAATTATTAGCGAATATTTATTTATCCGGACGCGTTTTCCTGGAAGACAGGCGGCGGTCTCCATTGCTATCCATGAGTTCTGGCCTTCCCCCCCCCCCCCCCCCGCATAATAGGCTCGTTTCGAAAACAATTAAAACGAAGAGACTTAATCCATTAAAGGCACTCCACTTTGTAAACACACCATTATGTGTTTGTCAATATCTGCCTTATGTACAGTACATTTTGGAGCTTTGAGTTCAAATATAAAACTGTTTTAGTTTATGCTTGAAAAACAAAGCTGATACTTTTAATGCCGTCCAATTTGACCACCGTTTTTGCGTCTAAATGTCACTGATATTATATATATATATATATTTTTTTTTTTTTTTTTTTTTTTTTTGCATGGGTGCCATAAGGATTGCTTGGCAACAATGACGTAATAAATCTGTTGAAATGTGTGCACTTATAAATCAATTCCATTCTAATTCCTTCTTAGCCGGCAAAATTCTGAAGCCTTTTGCAATATAGCTTTTTGATTTCTTTTATTTGAGCTGGCAATGGATTAATTACTCTTTGTCTCAAAGACCGAACATTTACCTTATGCTATTGTTAACATTAAGCATAAAAGGCTACACCTAATATAAACTGTAAAGTAACATTTGAAATCTTCGTTAGTAAATTTGCCAGTATGAATTACTGTAAATGTCCACATTCCTCCCGGCTATTAATATGTACTTATAGTTTTCTCTTAAATTAAACTTCCGTAACGGCTGAGTGAATTAAAGCTAGTAGAAAATCGCAGATCTGATGTCCAAAGATTTTTTTTTTTAAAAAAAAACTAACTTCCTCCATTTTAATGACTATAGTTTTGTAAACGATTTGTTATAATCGTTTAGATTTCTGTGGAATTAGTTGCCATTTAACTTCTTCAGCTAGTCTCAATAATAATAATAATAATAATAATAATAATAATAAATATAATAATAATACTACTACTACTACTAATAATAATAATAATAATAATAAAGTAATATTTTGCAATTTAGTATACTCATTATTCCCTTAGTTCATTTTAAAAGTAAACTGTAAACCACTAAAAACTTTTTCTCTGTCGCTATATCTAAATATTTAAATATCTACTTTTATTATCAGTGAAAGGTTGTCTGCAACTAGTGTTTTCACATTACATTTCACTCCCAAAAAATTCCATATCGAGATTGCACATTTTTAGAAGAAGCTCGTGCGTTTATGCGTTTTTAAACAGCATTCTTAAAAAATCTTATGTGTTCCATTCACATGACTTTCTCTACATCTCTGCAACAAATTGTAGTTAAAAAGCATATGCTTCTATTTACTTCATGCTAATTAGCAGAAATAGTCTTATTACTTGCTTCCTTGTAAGTACAAGCGAAATGAGGGAGTTCCATTGGTTAAAATGATAGCCAAAAGCTATCACGTTCCTTTGTTTGTATGGACAGGAGTTAAGAAATTCCTGTATGAGAAAAGTATAAGTTTTTCAAAGCTAAAACGAAAAAACAGGAATATCTTAAAAATGATCAACTCCACGAAAAAAAATGTGTATGACATAAAGTGCGTATTTTATCGTGAGCTACATTTCCTGTGTAGTAAGTTTTTCCCTATCTCTTACGGTTTAGCAGTTATGCACAATTTCGTAAAATTCATCCAGAATAAAGTAGTCTTCAGGGGCCATTCCCAGAAAATTCAAGATATACATTTTATTTTTCAGGTAAATATCTTTAATATATGATATTTTAATCCAAATCGTTAGAGCCATTTATAAGAAAATAAAAAAATTTGAAATTTTTTCCATGTAAATGGTAGTTTGGGGTGGGGGGATTTTCTTGAAAATCTTCGTGTCGCATCCTTGGAAGATACCGAACTTAAATACCAAGTTTGGGCTTTAACGGTCTTTTCGTTTTTGAGCTATTGCTGCCCACAGATAGACAGACATACACACATACGGACATCTTTCTAAAAATGCTTTTTTTTTTTTATTCAGGGAGTCCCAAAACATGTATTTCCGGTGAAATCTCGGTATCGAATTTTTGGGTACAGTGCAATACCTTCTCTATACACTATGTACATAGTTCGTAAAGAGAAAGTAAAAACGAGAAGCCGGTTTAAATACCATACATGGAATAATTTTCGTTATTGTTAATTTTCTAAAAGTAGCCCTAATGTTAAGTATATTTAAGATGCTTTCATGGAATATAAGGCATATATCTTGTGATTTTTTTTTTGGAAATAACTTATAAAGTCTTCTGAATGATTGTTGTATAATTGATACCCAAAAATGTAGATATCATTAAAGCGCAAAAGTTATGTTAAGTAACATTGTTAGTAATGTTATCTATTTCCAAATATTGTTTGTTACTGATCTGAATTTTCATATACTTGGATGTTTGTCAAGTTTGTCGCATAGCGGTGAAATTAACTGTAGTTAAGCCTGCTGTATTCCCCTTGTACCTTCATCGAAATATGTAATAAAGGTGTTTCTGTAATTAAGCTTTTTTTCCATTAACATGAAGCAACATTAGAGCGGGTAGAACAGATCCAGGCGAGAAATGCATTTGCTACCACTCATGCGCCAGATATTCACTTTTGCTACGGTCCATGCTGTTAGAAAAATAATTTTTAGAATAGATTTCAAGGAAAGTAAACGAACAACTCTCAGAGAAATTTGTGTGTTTATTACACATCACAATTCGGACGATATTCTGTGCCCACGTGTGAACCAACTTCCTATTGCACAACATGGAGCGGTATGATGGCGGTAGCGTTTTTAGTCGAGCAACACCAATTACCCAATTTCGGACAGTTTCCATGAAGTGCCAATATAACGATAAAGTGAGGTTATTTGGAACAAGATAATTGCAGTGCTCAACTGAACAGCTGAAGGTTATTGGCTTGTCAGTCTTAATAGGTATACTTTTTTTCTTTTCCGCTGGCGAAAAAGAGATTTTCAATTAAAATATATCTCGTAGATAATGATGGCTACAGTGTCAAGGACCCGCTGGTTATGTCAGGATGGATGAGGTCACCTACCTGATCCGAAATATTGCACAAGGTCTCTCTTTCAAGTTTTTACATGTAATTTATTAATTAATCTAAATCTTCTCAGAAACTAACATGATGGAGCAAGAAAAATGTGATGTGTTAACACCCCCATGACTTTATCTATCTACCCTTTAAAAAGATTGTGTCTCTATTTATTCCCTGTTAATCGTGACAAACATTTCCAGAAATGGCATCATTAGACAGTACAAGAGATATACATAAAAGGTATATAAAAGTACATGCAGTGAAATATTTAAAAATCTGTTTCCTATGTGCTGGCTTTGAAATTAAACCCCTTGCCTGGCATCAGAAGAAACCAGCCAATTGCGAATTAGCACTTCAAACAGACCAGCAGTAAAGCATATTTCAAAAATGGTTTTGCCACCACAGAAAGAAAAAATGACAATATGTTTTAACGATATTTGCATTTTTCTCTCCTATAAACACAACATTATTGCGAAACTATTCAGTATAAAGAGAAATTCACAGGCTATTCATAGGAAATTCAAAATAAGCATTTTATTACTCAAGAAGCATATTAAACAATTGAATAAGGATCACTAAAGTAATTTTTTGGAAAGTAAAACTAACGAAACATTTACAACCTTGGCGTGACGATTTTTCTAAAAATCTTCGAGTTGCATGCTTGGAGGATACTTAAGTAAAATCAAGTTTGATATCTATCCGGCATTTTGGATTCGAGTTATTCTTTTCGCACATACACACACACACACACACACACACACACTTATTTCAAAGAACTTCAGTGGATAATTTATCTTGATATCGATGTTTTTCTTTATTGATTAACCTGGACCTTCCGTGAATATATGATGGAAAAGTAAAAAGATATATTGCAGAGCGAAAAATGCGTCTATAAGTATGAGAGTTTTTGTACTTGCAATTTGACGTGACTTATGTTTTGAAGTCCCCTGAATCTAAGAAAAATAATAAAAAATCCGTGTGTGTTTGTGCGAGTAGCATAACTCGAAAACGAACAAAGTTGATTTTTAGTTTCACGGATGTGACACAAAGATTTTCAAGAAAATCGCAACTCTCCAAGCGACCCATTACATGGAATTTTTTCGAAAATCTTTATTTTCTCAAAAATTGGTCTAACGTTTTTGATTAAATCCCATGTTTTATGGTAAATGAAATATATATCTTGAATTTTATGGGAGTTATTCCTGAAAATAATTCGTGTTCCATCTTTGAAAGATGGAACATAAATACCAAGTTAGGTACTCATCTATTAGTTTTTGAGTTATGCTGTTCACAAAAACACTTGCGACCTTTTTTTAAATGTTTCTTTGTATTCGGAAGTCCTCAGATCATGCATTTGCAGCTTCGAATTTTCGGGTGAAATGCAATAGCTCCCCTACTTACTATATATTAAATCTACTGAAAGAACAAAATTTAGTTTTACAAATAGTTATATCCAAGACTCTTGACCAAATCTTAAAGGTCTTAAAGCTATCGTTTTATTTTTAATTTCCCGTAATCAGAACAAATGATGGGGGCGGCATTACAATCGGATGACGATTATGATTTCCTCTGGATGCGATAATTCCATAAGGAAGCGACGATTGCTCAATATTCAAGTGGTTTTTAAACACTATTCGTTGATAGCGCGCCTACTCAAGTGAATGGGAGAGCTGAAAGTGTTTTGATATCACTAAAATCGTGAAAGCTTCTTGAAATTGTAATTTAAGAGAGCTTGTTTTAGTCAGTATACGAGCACTTCCTGGAAATAACAGTATTGTTAGACAGCAGAGCTTAGCAAAAACCACTCATACTAGAAACTTAAGATTATAACTAAATAGGCTTTTAACGTAAATTATATTTCTTCTCTGCTGTCAGAATTTATGTTCACTTTGTATGTGAGTTAATTACTAAATTTCCAACAATTTAAATAAGTGTTTGTTATAATTTAAAAAAGTATTTTATTTGATAACGATGCTGTCAATTGCCAGGATCATATCAGCTCCCCAGGAGTTCTGTAAACACCCAGAAAATCTACTGACATAGGGTTGTCGTTTTTAAACACATGTAAAACAATCGGTCTGGGCCGGGTTTGAATCCGTGACCTTGAGTTCAGAAAGTCAGGGCCTAACCAACTGAGCTACCTAGATGGACTAAATGTTTATCGTATATTGTATATTTTGTCTCGTTTCTTAACGAACATAATATTCCTGCAGTTTTGAAGTTATGCTGCATATTTGCTTGTTTTATATCTATAATTTATAAAAGTACTTTTACTTTATTTTAATTGCGTATTTTATTTAAAAATACGATATTTCTGAATAACATTAATCATCGAGTTATGAAACTTGGCTACTCTGACGCTAGCTCATTCGCAACACTATCAATAGGAACGGTCTCAGGGTAAAAGGGAACAAGTCATTTTTATCCATTTTACAGGAGAGCCAAAGAATTAAACTGAATACCCTAAAAGGTTACAAAGAAGTACATGAATCATCTTAAACGGTTAATTTTCAAAATCTAGTACACTGTTTTCAGTTATTCCCTTTTACCCAAACATGCACATTACAAAATACTTTAATGTATTGAAAGGGGGAAAAATTAATGAAAATTACATTCCTTTTTACCCTAAGACTATTCTAGATATTTCACATCGCTGCATCCCGTCTTATTTGGTCGTAGGCGTTTTCTTACGGTATGAATGTGGCTGTTTAGTAGTTGTTGAAATTATTTCAAGTGTGGTGTAACATAATTTACACAAAAGAAAGTACTACAAAATATTCAATCGTTAATAGCTGTAGAAGTTTAATCCCATAAACATTTTTCCAGATTCACAATCGTTCTCCAGTTGAAACTTGATATGTGAAGTCTTTGTCTGTTAAATCATAGCAACAGAAAAATGAGCAACAAAGGTTTCAGGGCTGAATCCTAACTCTTCAATATTAAATATCAATGTTGATGGGTCAAATATTTCATTAGTTTGCTCAAACGAGCATGCATAAAATTGCGTTGTCTTATTATTTTATGTCAATATTTCTATAATGAGCATATTACCGCATTTTTCAGCACATAAATGGTTACATGTTAACGGGATTATTGCAGTATAAAAGACCTTTCCATAAAAATTTCAGTGGAATATAGCTTTTGTAACACTGTTGTTATCACCCCTGTCAGTTGCAATAGAAATTTTATGCAGGAATATATACTTTATATTAAGTTTATATAATATTTGGGTAAGTAGAGTCCAACTGCAAAATGGAATGCCATAGTCGGGTTTGACTGCCGATCTTCCGATCTGTGTCCGATTCCTTACCACTAGCGATATGTTAACACGACATTATATTCCCGAATTATAATTCTGGTAAATCGCAAGGTGATCTCAAATTATTTTGAGATGATTGATTCGTTAAACCATGAAGCCCGGGATTTAAAGTACATACGACATTGTAAGTCGTCATTGGGATGTGTCATCTCAAAATAATGTGATCTCTTTGTGATTTACCGGGAACATGGGAGTCATTTGGGGAATGAATGTCCTGATGGCATGTTGCGATGATAGCTCAGTGGTTACAGGAAACGGGCGGAGACCGGGAGATTTGTACTTCAAATCCTGGCTATGGTATTCAATTTTTCAATCTGACTCTATATGTCGAACACACCGCTAGTGTGGAAAAACAATTAATTAATATCTATATTATACTTTTTTATATTAAGTCGAGGCCCTGTATCGATTAATGTAACGGTGCATTATTTGAATAAATAGCTGTGGCAAAGCCAGAAGAAGTTTTTCAAACGCGGAGAAGATAAGATAGAATTGTTAACAAAGAAGTTGAGGAAATGGTACGACATTATATACATTTTCCTTCAATGGCTCAAAGTAAAAAGAAACAAAAATATTTACATTGAAAATGTGTTGTTGCCATATCTAAAATAAAAGTACAAAGTTCGGAAATCTTTAACACTACGGGAAATTGTTCAATGACAAATTGTGTCTCAATGTCAAGGATTTATTAATTTTTTCTGGTTTATTTTTGCCATAGTCTTCTGTATATCCTATAAAATGTTATAATTGGTAATTGATCATGTTGTCAGCACTTGTGTTGTGTAGGTCAAACAATAACAACAAACGACCAAACAACGGACTAGAACATATCAATTTGCTTGTCCGAAGGTATGGATGTTTCATAATTTGATGTTCAAGGCAGTCCAAAAAAAAAAAAAAAGTAAATGACAACTTATGTTAAAAGTGGTTTTAATGTGATCATAGGATTGCTACTCGCAATATGAAAAGTCCACTTTTAACATTTGTATTCTAAATAAGGTATTATTCGCCTGAAAAGCCCAGGAAATATCTAAAGAATTATGAAGACGGCATGTTTCATTAAGAATGGAATTCCAGGAATCCACACGTAATCATTTTGCTTTGTTTTTACCTGATTATGCTTGGTTACGAAAACTGAAATACTTTCATAAATGTTATACCTGAAACTGAGTAATATATACCTTAAAACAAAGACGTGTTAATGCAGAAAATGGCGAAACGCACGAGCAGAAAATGTTAAATATAATAATTATACTTCTTTCACAGGAGATAATTACAGAGGGAAGAATCCGCAACAGCATTTTACATGCAGCACACAAGCTTGCAAATAGATGTTCGTTTGTTGGAAGGAAGTAGCATGCTGGAACTCCCGACAAGACCGACCGCCCTTCCCTTTCCGGTTGTATTTCCTACTGTGGTGAAATGCTGGGATATGAGGAAACGTATTATAGTTCTTAGCCTTCCTCATAAGGCATTAAAATGTATTACAATTATTTGCTAATCGGAGATGTTCTCAATTTCTTGCAATTCCTGGGTTCTTATGTTGCATCACACAACTTTCTCTACTCATTCTTCCACAAACTATTCTTACAAAAGTATGTTCTTCTGTCTGCTTATTAATCGAGATTTTTAGAAAGGGGATCGCCATGGTCTACGAATAGCGACTAACCTTTTGAAAAACGCCTAAATATTTAAACATTCAAAACAATAACAAAGAATATTTTGGAAATAGTTAACGCCACAAAACTTTTTCTTTCACATAAATTGTGTGATTTAACGAGATACGTTTTGTAGTGTACTAATATTATGCCATACAGTTTATGAATTATACAAGCCCATTCAGAATGAAGAGAACTTCACCGGCTATTCTCAGAAAATTGAAGATAAACATTTTGTCATGGAAACATATGTTAAACATGTAAGTTAAATAACACTGAGATATGTTTTACCTGAAATCATTGCCACAATAATGAATTTTTACTAACAAATTGGAGTCAGTTTTTTTTTTATAATAAATGATAAACAACATCACACTCACACGGCCCCGCCGGGACCGAGTGGTTAGACCACTCGCCTCTCACCTAGACAGGTTCGATCGCAAGCGACCGCATGTGAGGTTTGTGCTGAACAAAGCGACGCCGGGATGGATTTTCTCCGAGTTCTCCGATTTCCCTTGCCACCACATTCCACCGGTGCTCCATCTTCATTCTAGGTATCATCAGTGTCATCGCCTGCGGTACTATAGTAATAAAACGGGCGTCAACCACCAAAAAACCAAAACGAAAACACATACACACACGCACACATACACACACGCACACATACATACACACACACACACACACACACACAGACACAGAGTTCTAACTGGGAAAACTCAATGAAAATATTCTCATTCTCATCATAGGAAACACTACCTTTATACAATTGTTTTCCTTTTTATGAGCTATGCATCTTATACATTTTTCTCTTATTTAGGATCTTCAAAACGTGTATTGGCGGTGAAATCTCGAAATAAAATGTTAGTTGAGTGTAATTCTTCCCCATGGTATTAGGGCTGTCCACAAGGACTATAGGGGAGGGGCATATTCTTGGGATCTCGGAACTTATTTTATATGATAATCTCTCCATCCTTATACTGCTTACCTTTTTATTAATATACACGTTATTTAGGACATAGCGATAAATCTGGCAGGGGGGGGTCACTATGACTTATTGAAAAAGGTGACGAACAAAGAAAACATTGTTTTTGTTTCTTTCACTAGAGTATCTTATTGAATATTCCACTGTTATTTGTTTTTCTGCTTTAATGTTTTGCTTTCTTTCCTTTCCTAGGTCTTTTTCTCCTGCCTCCTCGCATTCTAAAAATGTTTCTTTTCATTCTGTGCATTATGTTTCTGGTTCCTCATGGCCTGTAATTGAATTTGTTTTGGTAGGCTCTCCCCCTGTTATTTGCCGTTTTCCTTCTTGTTCATCTCCGTTCTATTTCCTTTTATTTGGCTGACACAAGCTAACAGGAAGTAAGCTAACACAGGGTGGGTCATGCTTGATGCAACATTACTATGTTATCTTGCGCTATCATAGCCTGACAGACACTTCCGTTATGTGGATGCTTGCTTGGAGTTTGAACAGTCCAAAATTTAACTATGCTCGCGTAACCTTATTTTTTTCGTTTGTTCTTCGAGCAAACGGGGTTATCGCATGGCATTTTTGTTTAATGGTGTAATTTGAGATACTATCGGTTTTTGGACGTCAATAATTCCAATTAAACTGGATTTAATTCTTGCTGAGAAGTTTAAATATCAAGCGATTTATACACCGTGTTAATTAGCAATAGACTATTGATCATAATTAAATAGATATTCATTTAAAAAGTGTCAAATGCAAAAGCTTTTGGAAATATCCACTGACGGTGATCTCACAAAATGATTGATTCTATGTACAAGAAGTAGGGTGGGGAGGGGGGAACCACACAACAAAAATACGTGTGGTTTTTAATTGCATCCTGCATGAGATGTTAACACATTTGAACTCTTAATTCAATTTTACATACCAACGGAAGTTTGATTCATATCAAAATTGTGGTTCTTTCAAAAGGTTTGAAGGCAACACAACTATCTTCGTGATAGATTGAGGAATTGTTTCTGTGAATGACTCTCATTTTGAAAATCACATTAAACATTCTACAGACCAGTTAACGTTCATTGGCTACTCAAATGAAGTATGAAAACACATGATTTTGAATCTCGGCACGTTGATCCGGATAATACATCAGAATCATTTTTGAGCACGCATCATATTTTTGTGATGAAACAACTTTCTCTCTAAATGTCATAGTTTAATCGTGGCAGAAACACAAAAACACAAACAATAAAAGTGATTTTTAATTAAGTTTGGCGAAAAGTAGCATTTTGTCTTATTTTTCAACTCATTTGGATTTTTGAACTCATAAATATCAGTGGTTTTGCATGATGGTGTTATCCCAGCTTTCAGACCCCTGATGTGTTTCAAGGGAAAACATGGTTCTACAATACAGTAGTTATAAGATTAAATGTGGCAAGTCCTATAAAAGAAAAATACAGGTATTAAAGGAGTTAAAATAAATCCATGATGCATGAAAAAGGAGCGTAAAAAAGAAAATATGACGCTATATTCGAGTAAGAAGGGAACCTGATGTACATGTAAAAGGACGCGTATTCGGCATAATATAAATGTGAGAGTCTGTGTGTGGTGTCTTTGCGGGGGACGCATTAATGTGTGGGAACATATGCGAATAACTGTAGCAAATTTTATCGGAACAATCGGCTCTGATAAATATCATATAAAGTGGATAAACTAATGAGTTATCAAGCCAAGTGTCTCAGGCATTTCGTCTGGGACTGGCATTTGGGAGGTCCCCGAACTTCCTGTCGCACTTCATTTACATTTCATTCAACCGGTCTCTTTCAGGGTTGTAAGTGTCGTGGCGCCTCTCCATGGTGGTGAATGCACTTGGAAGTACAGTTCTGGGTGGCAGGGAGACATTGGTGGCACTCGGGAGTGTACTTTCGGACCTAGGGCACAGGCTCTTAGCGCTTCCAGCTTTGAGATGAAGTACTGCTTGGACCATGTTAGGAACCCTTCACGGTGGTTCTTTCCGCGCGGTCGATTTCGGCTACCCATTGGATACTCATGACATCTCCTGGGGTCTAACGCCCAATAAGCCCGCGGTGGCTGCAGTGTGGAGCCCTCTCCGGACTGACGCACACACACACATCAGTGAGTTTAAAGTATAACAGCCGTCTTATTATTTTTGGTAAGAAGAGTTTTCCAATCTCTGAGGCCACGCCGGAGAAGAAGAATGTTCACAGTTGCCGACTGGAGCTTAGCTGAGACACATACATGGCCATACATAATCACACATGTAAATTATTATAAAACGCAAAGTTTATATGCTGCAACATTTAAATAATGTGTTCCCGGTATGGATTAAAAGAAGTGGAGTTTTGGGTGGCCAGCTAAATCAACACATCCTATAGAGTTGCTTTATTCCCGGCGCTATCATACTGGAAAAATAATATACTGAAAAATTGTTTGGTTGTGAATGACTCCTTTTGAACACTCATTAATTTTTTTTTTTTTTTTTTTAACGTAGCGTTTTCATGTTTTACTCCAATGTATTAATTGTAATATTGTATACTCAACTTTTAGAAGTTGTCTTATAGTCTGTGTCTGAAAGAAAGATCAGTACTTTTAAGAGAAAAGGAAAAAATTATGAAACGGATTTCGTGGTATCCTATTTCCATCAAAAGAACCTACTGACATTTAATGCTACGTATACATCTGCTATCTAGTTTCACAACAAACTTGGGTGAACCTGTGAGGAGCCAGAACAGCTTCTGAAAACAGTGAAGGAAGACACGAGGTGATTTACGATGTTGTATACAGGAAAATTCAATAGCATGCGTCAGTTGGGACGGGTACAATAACCCAGTTACCGAAATACGAGTATTGCTCCAGTAACCGTATACTTCGTAGTAGAACATTCCTAATGCCTGAATAATGAAGGAATTCAAGGCCTGGCCAGGTAGTTGTGTAAGGTGTATTTGCCTTAAGACTGAACGAGGCCGATGAGCTTTCCGAGAGAATGTTTGGTGGCTTACGTCATCTCCTCCTTACCTTGAATACTCTCCCTGTCATCAAAATGAGTAAGACATGGACAGTATTGGTTGGGAAAGGCTCCCGCCTGACTTTCCTTGTGTTTAATAACTTACTCCGTCACCAACCAAATTGTAGGTATTCTGCTGTTAGTAATATTATTATTGCTAACGTTATTTTATTTCACAATAATCAAGATGAAACAATGTTTATGCGAATGGAAATTGTGAAGTAAATACCTACGTTGCAATAAGAACCTCAGCTCCAGTCGAGGAGCTCGATGATAATAAAAGGATGACAACCGAACGGGATTCCTTTGTTTGTGGTTCGCAATTGGGATGCCACAGATTCGATCCTATTGATGGACCACTCTGGCTTGCATTTCTCGTTGTTTTCCCTGGCGATCAAACAAATAAAGGCATTTGTTATTCATTTAGGCGACGCGTAGCAGAGTGGTTAGATCACCCAGGCGACCCGGGTTCAATCCATGAACGGCATGTGGAATTAATGATGCATGAAGTGGCATCTGAGCGGATTTTCTCCGGCTCCTCCGGTTTCCTCCGCCATTCACTACACAACTTGCTCCATCATCAGATTTCCTACCATCCATTTCGCCTACATTTCGTATCATTCTACATCCTCACCTTCATGCCAGACTTTGAGTTGATCCTCCACCCGTCTGCTCAACATACATCTGATCTTAGGCATTAGCTTGTAAGCTCTCCGTATGAGGGGGGTAAACATGTGGAGGAGGAGAAGAAGAAAGTGTATGATTTATACAAATTGTTTTTTTGTTAATTAGCTAAGCGAATGCTACGGCGTCTTTTTTTTTTTTTTTTTTTTAATCCTAATACCGCATTCCCCATCATTTCATTTCATGTCATCTTTCGAGGTACGAGCTTGACAAGTTGGTGTGTGCGTGGTGGTTATGCGTCCTGTAAGTTTTCTCATCCTCTGGTATGAAACCGGGCAGTTGGGACTTGATGGTCAGGATGCTGGGGTAGCCTGAAGGACTGTCTCCTACCATGAGCTTTAAGGATCCCGCAATATGCCGCTATTAGGTGCGGGCAACAAGCCTTCAGATCTGTCATCTCATCCCTCCCTCTCGGAGATGTATGCGACCCTTTGCGAGGAACAAAAAAGCTTGCCAAGTATACAATTTCGAGTGCACGAAAAACAGTTATCATTAATTTGGTACTTTAGCATGTTCATACTGATGTTCTTTTGTCCCTCTGTATGCATTAAACAATCACAACAGGATTCGCTTTACGTAATAGTTTGAACAAACACATTTCAAACCGCGTTGGAAAAAATATAAGACTTTTGAGAATTTACAATTTCTAAAAGAACTGCAAATTAATCTATAGACTTTTTTTGTTCCTTTCTTTTTTTCTGTAGTTTAATGTCTTTTAACTGTTTGGTCATATCGGATGATGAATGAAATCGGTGAAATGGTGCTTAAATGATCTTGGGGTCCATAAAGCTTCAAGTTACTCGACATTCGTCTTCTCAGAATGAGGGAAAACCGCGAAAAAAAACTTATCCGTGTAACTCACCGTAAGCGAGATTCGAACTCACGACCTCTAAAATCTTGTTTTAATAAGTTGTTATTTGTTATTTGTGTTTCAGCTGTTGTAATATTGTATTTTACTCGTCCCGTTTTTAAGCTTACCTGTGATGTTTGCGGAAGTATTGAAATGCGCCCAAGATTAGATACTGATTAATTGGCGTCATCTATAGCAAAACATGATTATTATTAAAAAAAACAAAAAAAAACCAATTGTTTATATGGAAAAGTGAATGCATTTTTATTTACTCTTCACAATTTTAGGATATTGGCATGACAATTAAAATATACATTTGGTGGTTTTCGAAGATGACCTATGAATGATCCACATTAATTAGACAAAAACTAGACACAGAAAATATTAATAAACCATGTTAAATATTCGGTTTGTGACAAACAAGTTCTTAGTTACAAGTCAGTTTTCGAAGTATTTCCAGTTATTCAACTGCAGGATACTTTCGAAATTATGCCTCCGTTCTTTTGTTTCCCGTCAGTTCATGCACACATATGCATAATGGAGAATTGTATATTCGGCGTGGTTTTTAACAGTAGTCTGTTACCCCAGCTTCTTCAGCGTGCATGCATCGCTGTAATAATGTTTTGAAACTATTTTCGGCGAATATTTGTCATGAACAGGAAGTACATAGAAAAGTAAGCTTTGAATGATTTGTAGAACAGTCTTGAAAATAAATGTCAACTGGTAGAGGAAGTCAATGGATTGCTGCACATCAGTTTTCTTCTTTTTTCTGTCTTTCTTTTGCCCTGTAGCTACCAAAAGGATCGATTATTATTTATTTGCATTGTGAAATATTCTTTTAAAGCCTTGAACTTTATTTAGATTTCACATTTTGCTACATATTGTCTTTTATGTCCCTTAAATTTCTCCAATAAATGCTCTATGGAACCGTAAAAATGTCACTCATATTCTACCACTAATTCTTAATATTATTGCTTTCGCATTTCTTTGTGTTTAAATATGGTTGAAGAGAGTTTTTGAACAATGTGCTTTTTATCGCCATTCCAGGACATCCCTGGCAACCTTCAGGGAGGACACAGATTCCACAAAATAAACAAAACACTGTGTGGGTACAGAGAGGCGGAGGTGGGGAGGCGTTTGAGTGCGACGGAGTATGACAACCATGGATGTGTAAAGATATCACAACCACATGGCGGGTCAAGGTGACTGTTTTACCTTGGAAATCCAATGGAGAACAATAAAGACGAGCAGTAATGGATGCTCGTGTTTTAAAACTCCGCTTGTTGTAATGGCAAGATAAAATAAACTAACGGAATTCTATTTCTTTTTGTTGATCAGAGGCCAGCGGTTGAGTCTGGTGTGGCATTGTGGGATTAATTGCTTCCCACCATGCCATGGACAACGGGAACACATTCACCATGATGATAAGTTTATGATGCATGTTGATTCTGTGGTCTTAGTGGAGCTCGAGTAGTTGCAGGTAATTGTCCTCCAAGTGTAACTTCTACTTACAAGGGGCCATTGCCCATTGATGTCGCAGATTGAGCTGCAAATTCAATTATTTTGTTTGTTAACGACACTGTCAATTGCCAGGATCATATCAGCGCCGCCGGTGTGCCGGAATTTCGTCCCGCAGGAGTTTTTAACATGTCAGTAAATCTACTGACATGGGACTGTTGTTTTTAAGCACACTAAAACTATCGATCTAGACTGGGTTTGAAGACCTTGAGTCCGGCCCCTAACCAATGAGTTCTCCAGACCGACTTGATATGCAATTTTATAGCGAAAATACATCGAAAACGAAAGTACCCGTGTCTCGACTTTCTCTCCCGTAGGATCTCTATTTGACGGGAAAAAAATATAACCAGCTCGGTTCGGCGTCACGAAATTGCCGGATTGAGATTCGGTGCACACAGTGTGTGCCTACAGCCTGTTTCGTAGCATTGCTCACTGCCTGACCTCGTCCAGTTCCTACTACTAGATAAACCAGTAAACACCGAAAGAGAGCGCAGATTGAAAAATATCGAAAATACGAAAGGGTAGGCGTTCGACACTAACAAACTTTATATGCATTTTGAGTAACAGAAGGACAGTCTTTTCTTTCGATACAGTAAATATGGAGCTTGTAATTCACTGCAATGAATTATGAGTGAGTATGGTTGATTTATGTTCATTCTCTTTTCAAAGCTCTGCACATTATTGTTCTGAACTTTCTGTGTGAAGCTTTATACTTTTATTAGTAAAAAGTAGAGGTCATTTTTATTTACTAATCATATTATAAAAATTATGTTATTGTGTTACTTTATGAATTAGAACGGTGCATATAATGTCAATATATGTAATGAACTACTTTTAGAAGAAATTTTACTTCAACGTGTGCATGTTTATGCCACTCCCCACTTCCCTCTCTTTATACTGCTGACTGCTCTGTGTGTTTCTAATTGTGTGCGCTTCGGAACCCACAACCGAGCTCTAATTATAACGTTTTAAGCTGTAACGCTGAGTTTGTCTGTCTTCCGCTCATCGATCAGCTGCTGGTAGGCTGGTGGTGAGCATAAGAGTGTTGTTAGAGCTTAACCACAGAAATTGGTTTGAGATATTTTTTGGAAGGTAAATAGGTTTTAGGTTTGAGTATTAAGGAGGTAGCGCTTTCGTTATAGGTTCCTTAATGTTGCCTTCATATGCACCTATCATGATAAGAGTGTACGAAGTCGATGGCAACATGTATGCATTAAATAGAGACAGATATACCAATCCCATTAACTCCATCCTGTATTTTAAGGTAGAGACAATTAAGCTAGTAGTTTGGTGACATTTTTGTTTTGGAAACGACGATGCTAACACTAGTATACATATTAGAAACGCCACAGCAAACCGCCAATCGTTTCACCAAACCGTGGTAAACATATTGAAGGTTTCTGGACCCTCCTGTATCAGAGAGGTATTGAATATTTTTAAAAGACATTGCAGAATGTTAACAGGGTTTGCAGAGCAATAAAAGCTGCACAGATAAATATAAATTTAATTCTGAATGAGCGTTATAGCAAATAATTTCCATTCCCGGCCACTTAAATTGGTATTTTGCCCCAAACATGGTGAAGCATAAACCGGTCCAATCATTGCCATCTGTTCTGATACTATAGTTGGCGCCAATCTAACCTGTTTGCTGGTAGATGGCAGGCGAAATTATATGCAACAGCAGGCAGTGAATCCAAGATAATGTCCAGATTCCTTTGGTTACTATGACAACCGTTACTTTTTACCGATAATAGAAATTCTATCTAATGTTATGCACAGACATATTTAAATTCCTTACTGAGTTTAAAGCCCGATACCGCAGCCTTTTTCCAGAACCGGAAATCTGTCAGACCGCACTCTGGTTTCCGGTCAGGATGAAACTAGTAGCATGTCATTTGTTTCCCAGAAGCCGTGTACAGATGGGTGAACGAACGCCATATAAGGACATAACTTCCTGTTACCGAGATATCTTGTCAGTACATGACCGTTTACATTAACAGTGGGGAGCTTAACTTCCTGCTAAACGCTTTTTGTTTAGATTTAATTCCAAGTTTGGCGTTAAAACAATACTACATGCCCACCCGGAGGTCCCGGGTTCGATTCCCGGCCGGAGCGGGGAATTTGTCTTTAACCGGAGTTATTCCCTATCCCCCATAGAGTCTGGAAGTATGAATGTGAGAGTGAATGATGAATGTGCGTGTGTTTAGTAATATAAAGTTTAACATAATGTTCTCAACCTGCGGTTTCACAAGTTCAAGCCCCCGATATGACCATTGATGTTAAAGGGGGCTATACAAATGAAGCAATAAAAAAAAAAAAAAAAAAAAAAAAACTACATGCATTGTCCGCTTAAACACCTAATACATATTACAATGTTGCACCTAGTTTTCAAATGAGTATTCAGAATCATGATCCAAAGTTCCGTTTGAAGAAAACGAATGAAATAAGAATAAAAATTTGATGTGTTACTCTCACATGACTTACTCTAACTGCTCTTACAAAAGATTATTCTTCTTTGTATACAATGCTAATCGAAATAAGCATTAGCAGATTGTTCTTGTTACTTAGTTCCTTAGAAGTAGAAGGGAACTAAAGGAATGCGCTATGCTAAAGTGATATATGTTTTAAAAGCTATCGTTATGCGATTGTCATTGCAAATCGCTTCTTTGATTGGCCAGGAGTAGAACAATAGAAAAACAGACACTTCCTTCATGATAAAAGCATAAGTACTTAACAATTGAAGTTTTTAACAAGCAATATCTCGAAGAGAGTAAACTCCACCAAAAAATGTATGTGACATAAATTGTGTATTTTAACGAGATCTACATTTTTTTGTGTTGTAAGTTTTTTTTCTATCTCACGGATTACAAGTTAAGCAAAATTCAGCAAAATTCATCCAAAATAAACAGGTCTTCAGAAGCTGTTTCCAGAAAATTAAAGATATGCATTTTATTTGTGATAGAAATGACTTTAATATGTAGTATTTTTATCAAAATCGTTAGAGCCATTTTTAAGAAAAACATTTTTTTTTTTTTTTACATTTTTTCAGGTAAAGAGTAGTTAGGGGTGGGGGGATTTTCTTGAAAATCTTGGTGTCGCATCTTTGGAAGATACCAAACCTTGGTATTTAACGGTATTTTCGTTTTTAATCTATGCTGTCCACACACACACACACACACACACACACACACACACACACACACACACACACAGACGGACAGACTTTACTAAAAATTATTTTTTTTTATTCAGGGGGTCCTAAAACATGTATTTCCGGAGAAATGTCGGTATTGAATTGTTGGATGGAATACAATACCTTCTCTATCCTCTATGCTCATTGTACATACGGAATTAGAGAAAGTAAAACGTGTGAGGAGTCCATTAAGTTTTCCAGCACCACAGTGACTGCGTGTGCATTTAGAACAGCCATCACTTACACAAACCCAAATACTTTTCTCCCCTTTCGCCACTGTAAACCTGTTCTTACTGACGAACATAAGGTATATGATAATCTACAATTTCAACCCTTGAATGACTACAAAGTCTGTATATTAGATTAAAAACACTACGAAGTCATAAAAGAATATACTTCCGGAGAAATTAGTTTTCTTTGAGAATTCCAGGGAGTAGAAAATACACATTACTTAAAAGGAAATTCGTATAAAAATAAGACAAAAGTGCAGATATTTGCATTCCAAACAATATAGGATATACAATAATAATATTATATATTATATAACATACAAATATAAGTTTTTGCTGACACTTGTTCAGTTTGCGAAGATTCTAGGCAGTTCAAGAAGATTAAAATGAGTTTTGTTTATGACGCTCTTTAGCTGCTATGATTCTCAGCGTTCCATTCTATATTGGGCGTGCAAGATCGCTTAATTTTTCTGAGAGACCTCTTTATTAGTCGTGAGGTTCTTTACGTGCCGTAAATCTACGGCATGAAACCAAGGACTTTACTTCCCTTCCAAAGGAAGCCGCTCTAATGATTTTTACACTTGAAAAAAAATTTACCGCTCTCCCCCGGATTTGAACCTGCGACCTTAGGATCCAGAGGCTAACATGTTATCCTTAGACCACGGAGGACAAAAAGGCTGTGAAAAGCCGGCATATGCTGAAAACATACGAAAGTACAAGTTATGTCTCAGTCCTTCGTGAAATGACGGAATTTGCTAAGCATATAGTGCATTTCTAATCGAATATCCAATCTAATTCTAATGACTTAATCTAACCTTATCTTTCGCTAAGTACCGGTTTTTAGAAACCCCGTCAAATAGTTTAAAGAACTAAGTAACACTACACGCCATGATCTGCCCAAGTTCTCCGCGAAATGATGGATTTCAGCAAGAACCTACAACATGTAGATGGCTATGTTTAGGTACCTGAAAAAACAGAAAGCACCGCAAAACAAAGACAATTAAGACTGCCTCTGTGGTCAGCGAGCTGACTTCTCACCCGGAGGTGCCTGGTTCGATTCCCGGCTGAGGCGGGGAATTTTTCTTTAACCAGAATTATTTCCATCCCCCACAGATTCTGGAAGTATGTAGGTGGGAATATGTGTGAGGAAAATAAAATGATTTAAAAACCCAACGCAAAGAACCTACAGACAACGATTTGTTTCTAATGCAAGATCTTAGATGTTAAAGGGGGCAATATAAATGAAATAATAAAAAGGACAGTTAAAAAGAAAATAGTATAACAAAACCTATAAATAATAATACTCAATTCAATAGTGTTTATAAGAATTGAATCTAATTACTTCCCATTCAACAAAATTAACTAGTAGGTATTCTATGTAAGTGATATTTATGCTGTCATTTTTTCCATAAGCATAATAGAAAGTTGAACTGTATTTGCCCTGTATGTTCTAGCTACTTGAGTTCATTAGTGATGCATACTTATTAAATAGAGAAAACTGTGTCTAGTGTAATATCAGAAACTAATCAGCTGTTAGGCGCTGGGCTTCTGATTCCAAGTTCGTGGTTCTAGTCTGGCATAGACCGATAATTTTTAAGCGTGCTGAAAAGCGACAACCCTATGTCAGTAGATTTACTGTTATATAAAAGAACTCCAGCGAGAAGAAATTCCGGCACACCGGTGGCGTTTATATGATCCTGGCAATTGGCAGGCTCGTTAACCAACCAAATATTTAAACTAGTCGACTGTTATATTGCAATTAACAGCTCAAAACATACTCTTTTATGACTAGAGAAAACTTGAAGGACTCAGAGTGGTGATTCTGCACATGCTTTGTTTCGTGTCAGCTCTAAAAGATGTTAGTGTTTTCAGTATTACTGAACACCTTCGCTCAGAGTCTTTTGAAGGAAGGGCTCACACAGAGTGCCGGCACGCGTAACCGCGTCCTGCCTTTGCCCTTTGGACTGCATCGAAAAACTTTGACTAAGGAATAAGCTTCAGTAATATGAGAAAGCTGAAAGCTGTGGTATCATAGAGCCCGCCTGGGTAGAGTGGTGGTAGCGTGTCTGCCTCTTATTCAACAGGTCGTAAGTTCGAATCTCGCTTAGGGTGAGTTAAGGTTTAGGGGTTTTCCCTTATCCTGAGAAGATGCATTTTGAGTACCTGTGAGCTTCATGGACCCCGAGATCATTTGAGCACCATTCCACCAATTTCATTCATCGTCCGATATGACCAACCAGGTTAAGCTACAAAAACAAAAAGAAACAAACAAAATCTACAGTGATTGTCTAACAACATTGATACACCATTCCGGGTTTTGTTTCATGGCAAAAACGTACTTACAGTGTATATGACAGTTAAAGAATTGGAAAAGTGTCGGGCGTAGGTTACGGAAATTAGATCCATATTTCATAACCGTTTCCGTAATAAAAGCGTAATTTTTCATTCGTAAAATTACGGGAGGCTACGAAATTATACTTGCAGGGTGTAATAAAGGGAGCATTTGCTTTAAAAATATTGTAGATCATTGCACAATAATTGCATAGAAACTACGGAATGGTAAATGAAATGAATTAAGTCTTTATCGGAGTTTAAAAAGCCTTCCGTGTGAACGTCAAATAAACCAACTAATGGTGCATGGATACAGATATCAAATTTATGCTTTGCTTGTAAGGATTGGCAAATAAATAGATGCGGTAAAAGCATTTCGTAAGTGTTTTAATTGTGCACGCGCTCACACCCACCACGAGTCGCTTTCAGTTTCGTCGTGCATCACTACCCATGCGCATTGAAGCATAATGGACATTAATATGTTGACAGCGTAATATTTTCGACAGTTTCAAAACTGACGCTACTCGAACTATTTAAATAAACGAAAATAAAAATATGCAATCTTTGAAGGTAATTCAAAAGTTTTCGGAATGACCCATAAATTGCAGCAGCACATCTGAAACTCAAAACCATTCTTTTTACTTTCTCAACTTCACATGTAAATCGTATATAGGTAGTAGATAAAGAATTGTATTCCACTCAAAAAAATTGATTCCAAGAGTTCCCCGGAAATATGTGTTTTGAGATCCCTGGATCCAAAAAAGAACATTTTTAGAAAAAGTTCTGATGAATTTTAAGCTCAGTATCTTCCAAGGATGCGACATGAAGATTTTCAAGGACCGCTCCCCCAACCAAAATTAGCCTTTACATGGAAACGTGTGCGAAAATGTTGACTGTCTTAAAAATAGCTCTAACGATTATTATTAAAATACCGTATGTTAAAGATATGTATATAAAAAATAAAATGTATATCTCGAATTTCCTGGGAATCTCGTCTGAAGTTCTCTTAATTCTGAATGACTTTTGCGTAACTGATAAACCGTAAGAGATAAACAAAAACTTACTACAAAAAATGTAGATCTCGTTAAAACATACAATTTATGCCCTTTACATTTTTGTTGTGGAGGTAACCGTTTGCGAGATATTCCTTGTTATGGATTTCAGTTTTACAATACTTATACTTTTCTTAGACATGAAGTCGTCCGTTTTCTTTTGTTTTATTCCTGACTAAGCAAAGAGGTGAATTTCAATGACAATCGCATAACGATAGTTTTTAAGACATTTGATTCGCTTTAGCATAGTGCATTGCTTTAGTTCCCTACTACTTATGAGGGACTAAGTAATAAGAACATTCTAATGCTTAAATCGATTAGCAAGGTGTAGAAAGAAGAAACATCTATTGTAAGAAGTTTATAGAACAGCTAGAGAAAGTCGCGTAAGTGTAGTACATCAAAATGGTTTTAATGGGGAAATGTGTGCAGTAACATTAAAGACTATTTAAGAATAAGGGGTATATAAGTGTTAAACTGGAAACGTGTGTATGCAGAAAGCATGGCAAATGTTGAACAATAAGCATTGTTAAATACTTTGTATGGAAGGGAATGAGTGCAACACATTCATACCAATTTGACCAACATTTTTAAGGCAGTCTGTTCCAGCTTGGGTACACACAAAAGAGCAACAAGTTACCCACAACACACAGGGATGCGCCTGTAGTAAGCCCACAATTGAAAGCAAGCAGTCGTAAGACTGAATGTATTTGCTACAGTAAAGCGGCGGGAAGCTTAGGCATTGCTCTGATCTCCACCCAGTGACATACCTTGCGCACATCATTTCTTGAGATCGCCCTAGTCTTCTTCGGTAGCTTTTGTCGGTCTGGGTGCTTTAGTTGGTTGGGCGCCAGTCTTCTGATACCAAGGTCGCGTTTCAAGGCCCAGAACGATGGTTTTAAGTGTGCTTAAAAGCGACAGTCCCATCTCAATAGATTTGCGTGCATGTAAAAAACTACTGCGGGATGAAATTCTGGCACATCGGCGGCGCTGATATGATCCTTGACAGCGTCGTTACCAAACAAATGGTTTTTAATAATAGTATCGGTAGGTCTGGCGCAACTTCGGAAGCAGAGCACAGCGACATTGAGACACGAAGTACTTTATATACCCTGATATCTGGTAGCTTCAATGCTAAGGTTTCATTTTCTCTGTAGATCCCAAGTTCATGCATGTGCGCTGTGTTTCGTTTAATAATTCAGCTGGTTCGCAGTAAATTAGATACCTAACTTATTCACCATAATGGTTGAGGGCCCCAAATAAAGAAACATTCTTTGGTTGACAACACTGCGGAAAGACAGTTGTGAGAACTATCTCTTCTTCCCCCGGCCCTCGTTTCCCTGTAAAACTAACGCCCAAGAAAAGTTGTGGAATAGCACTATTTAGCACGTTCCCCCTCCACCTGGGCATTCTTTGCAGTATGGAACTGCTCTCATTGCAGATTGCAAGCTGTATGTTTTGATTTTGACGTAATACCTTTAATGTTTGTTTAACAGAAATAACAGAGGAGTGACCTTTAGGTTCCCTTCAAATCATCGGGATAGCAAATGGCATTGGCATGTGCCATTCTTCCATGCAGCGAGAAGCCTAGAATACAACAGATATGTGGGGCCTAGGAACTTGTTTGGTCCCCAGGGCGTCACTTTTGGGGAGCACATCAGGGAACTGAGGTGTCGGGGCCACGGGGCTACGGCCTCCTTGTACCCGATGCTGAAGTCCACGATGCCGGTTCCCCTTAAGTTGCGCCTTTTGAGGGCTCTCATAGTCCCCTTGCTAATCTACGCCTGTGAGATCTGGGGCATGGCGGCAGACTCCAGTCTGCTGTTGCTTCAGCGGGTACAGCATAGATGTCTTCGGGCTATCTATTCTGTGCCTCGTGGCTTTCCAACGAGACTCCTGCACGAAGCCTCTGTTCTACCATACCTGGAGGACGAGATTAGGCGTCGGGCAACAAAATTCAACGATGGGTTGCCATTTCATCGGAGCGCCCTCGTTAGGTCTCTTGGGGATTACAATCCCACAAACCGCCGCTTCAGGCGATACCGGCTTACCCGCATGGCTTGCGGGCATCCCCAGTAACGAATGAGCACCTCCAACAGCTGCTACGGCTAAGCTCCTTACAATCCTTCAAGAGTTGTTTGGATTCAAAATTAAAACCTCAAAACAAACATTTTGATAAACACACACCGGCGGTGCACAAGGGCCGTTGCACCATGATAGGCAACCGTTGAGGGGCAACACTTGCCTCCTCCCGTCACTCCACAACCCCAACACTCACCCGCCATCCTGCAAAAACCCACAATCCCGTCAGAACGTGGTTAAGTTCTCTCCGAGAACCGGGACACACCTCGGGCTGCCCTCAGCCTGCCAATTGCTCTGTTGCTGCTGCTGTTTGGTCCCCCACTTTACACCCAAAATAAAGTTTATAACACTATTTCACTAATGGAGTAAGGTTTCGCCTTTGGGATTTGAGCGTCGCTTCACCACATATACGAGGGCAATCCATTAAGTAACAGCCGATTTGACATAACTAAATAATAACGAAAGTTATCAATACAAAACTTCATTTACTTACCTTGCTCTATTTCTCAACGTAATCCTCATTGCTATTGTCACATGGTACCGGTTTTTCAATTCAGAGATTATACTCTTCCACCGCTAAAGATATGAGCCAGATGTCACTGCCACTTTGAGATCTTCATCGGTTTGGAAATCTTTTCCATCCAAAAAGTCGTGTATGGTGTCCAAAGTGAAACACCGGTTTTTCTGAATTCTTTCATCAACATTTCTTTTCAAATCCTCCAATAACAATTGATGAACTTCCACTCCGGTCTTTTTCGTACACACTGGTTCTTCCTTGATTATTTTAAACTATGCGCCATTTCCTCAATGAAGACTCTTTCATTGCATTATCGTTTATACTCTTGCGTTATTTGCCTATAAAAATCGATTGGCGGAACATTTTGTGCATTTAAAAAAAAAAAAAAAAACAAGTTGTTTGGCGGTAGAAAAGTATAACATCTACATTGAAAAACCGGTACCTCGTGACAATAAATACCTTGGCAGAATGGAGATTACGTTGAGAAATAGAGTAAGGTGTTGTAACTTTTTAAATTAAGTTTTGTGTTAATAACTTTCGTTATTATTTCGTTATGCCAAATCGTTTGCCACTTTCTGGATGGCCCTTATATAACAAAAGTTATTAGGACGATTTAAACTAACTCTAGGCATTTTGCAACTAACAACTTGTTAAAAGAAGTACATTTGTAAATATGTAAAACACAATTAAGATTTAAAACACTCACAATGACATCTTTACTGGTTCACTGGCATCATTCTGGTGCACGTGTGCTCCAGTATATTCCGTTTGTCATGTCTGTGCATATCTATACATGTCTGAACATACACACCTGTAGCATTGATACCATTTGAGTTGGCTCATTTGGTTTCATCATATTTACATACTCTAAGAGCTTTTATTTTACAAAAAATGAACAAAATGTTTATTTTAAAAAAAACTGTAATTGAAGTAAAAAAGAAACTGTGAGATATGGAGAAATTCTGAATATATATTTGAAAACACGATAAAAAACTGAAGTTAAGCAACTATTTGTACTAATGAGAAAAGATCCTTTAAATTAAAAAAAAATTGAAATTAAACGATTAAAACGTTTATTTTAAAAATTGAAATTGAAATAAAAAAGAAATGGTGGGTGATGGAGAAAAACTCGTAAAGCACAACAATTTGTACTCATGAGACGAAAATCATGCTGACCAGTGCTATATGCTTCCTTAAAAGCAGAAGGAAAACAAAGGAATACACAATGCTAAAGATAGTCAAATATTTTAAAACCTGTCGTTATGCGATTTACATTAAAATTCGATTCTCTCTCTGTGGGCAGCATAAAACAAAAGCTCCGTGGTCGAGTGGTCAGCGAGCTGACTTCTCATCCGGGGGTCCCGGGTTCGATTGCCGGCTGGGGCGGGGAATTTTTCTTTAGCCAGAATTATACCCTATCCCCCACAGAGTCTGGAAGTATGCATGTGGGAGTGTTAAAGGAAAATAACATTATTTAAACCAAACGCAAAGGAACCTACAGACAACGAGTTGTTTCAAGTGCAAAGCCTCCGCTATGACCTTAGATGTTATATAAATGAAACAATAAAACAAAAGGGATATGAAACGGATGAGAGCTTACCGTTTGAGAAAAGTTTAAGTATTTTAAAACTGAGAACAATAAGAGGGAATTTCTCGGAAATGGTTAGTTCTCCAAAAGAAACTATATTTTTTGTGCAGTAACATTTTGTTTATATCTTACGGTTTTCCTGTTATGCAAGTCTTATGCAGATGAAGTATTCTGAGAAAATTTAAATATACATTTTATTTGCCATGTGAATATCTTAAATATATGGAATTTTAATCAAAATTGTTTGAGTCATATTTCAAAAATTTCAAAATCTGTTCCATGTGAAGGACAGTTTGGGGTGGTGACTTTTTCTGAAAATCTTCATGTCGCATCCTCGGAAGATACTACTCAGTTTGGTACTTAACCGACTTTTTGTTTTTGAGTTATGTTCTTCACAGACACAATGACAGACGCACACATGGATGTTTTTCTAAAAATCATTTTTTGGGATTCATTGTTCTCAAAACATTTATTACCAGTGAACAGGAAATCGAATTTTGAGTGGAATGCAGTACCTGCGCTACTTGCTTATATACATTGTATACACGTGGTAGAAAAACTAAAAATATGTAGCTTCATTATATGGTAAAGTCTTAAATAATGTTCAAATAATCTTCATAGTTTAAAAAAAAAAAAAAAAAAGTTAGGAGCTGTTTTTGTTAAAGTAATTAACATTTTTGTATGTATTGTTAGGCTGCGTTTTATGAAATATAATGCCCCCAATAATGAAATATAATGGATTCTAAATATTAACAGGTGGCACTAGAGGGTGGTGTGTATGAGAACAAAAGACTGTCGTGGCTGAGGACAACTTTCCCTGAGTCTTGTGACGTAACTGGTCCCCCATACACATGTACAGGTGTATCTGTTACAAGGCTCATTAGCTTTACGTGTGTCGAGATTATTAAGGGAACTGACGTGTCTACTTTCCTCACTGGAATGTTTATATACAGTTCTCCTTCGCTTTAAAAATTTAACGGCCAAATTAGCCGAGTTGTAGCATGCAGAACATCCAGTTTACATGCTGTGTTGTTTTTTCAATTTCTTTCATTATTTTAATAATTGTTCGATATTTCACAGATTTTATTGCTAGTACTGAATATAACAACATTAGATGCTAAATGAAAGTGTTTTGTAAGAGATTGACAATGATAAACGAGTTAGGCACAAAAGAAGACACTCGATGATGAATTAGAATAAATTGGTACGATGTAATTAAATCCTGAAACCAATTCAGATTCCCCTTCAGGAAAATCAAAAGAACTTGTTTTTGCAAGAAATAAAACAAACCAAACATTACATATTGATGTATATGAAGAGGGAAGAATGAAGATGACTTGAACTATTGTTAAACTATAGCTAATGCTATTTTGGTGATTGAATTCCTTATTGTGTCAATCTTAAGTTAATATGTTTCCAAAATTTCACTCATTTAAAACATAACTAATTATAATCGATATCGCTATTGGTTTTTTACTTTATCTACACGTACGTGTATAGAGAAAGTATTGTAATGCACCCAAAAATGCAATACCGAGATTTCACCGGAAATATGCTTTGACACCCTTTGAATAAAAAAAAATATTTTTTTTTTTAGAAAATGTCCGTGTGTGTGTCTGTCAGTGTCTGCGTGTGTGTTTGTGGGCAGGATAGTCCAAAAACGTAAAGTCCATTAAATTCCAAACTTGGTATTTAGGTGCAGTATCTTCCAAGGATGCGACACGAAGATTTTCAAGAAAATCGACCCACCCCCAACTACGCTTTACATGTAAAAATTTTAGAAAAGCTTGATTTTCTCAAAAATGGCTCTAACGATTTTGATTAAAATATGGTATATTAAAGATATTTATGTGACAAATAAAATTGATATCTTGGATTTTCTGAGAATAGCCGCTAAGGCATCTTTATTCTGGATGAATTTTGCGGAATTTTGCATTACTGTTAAACCGTAAGAGATACTTAACAAAACATGCAAAGCTCGTTAAAACACTCAAGTTATGCTATATACATTTTTTTCATGAAATTAACCTTTTTTGAGATATTTCTTGTTATTGGTTTCAGTTTTAAAATACTTATACTCTTCTCATGCGGGAATTTGTCAACTTTTGGTCATACAAACAAAGGAAATTTAGTCCCATAATAACCACCTTTTAAACGATTTTACTGTCGCTCTAGCCTAAGATATCCCCTAATTTCTCTCCTACTTACAAGAAAACAAGCAATAAGAAATTTCTGCTATTTTTTTTTTTCGATTAACATAAAGTAAATAGAAGAATAAGCTTTTTAACAATGATTTATTGTAGAAATGTAGAGAAAGTCATGTAAATGGAATACATCAGATTTTTTTTTTTCTGGAGTGTGAACAGCGCGAAATTAAAATAGATCAAGCCTTGTGTACAGATGTTTAGAGTGATTGTTGAAGCAAATGACGTTGGAATCTGTTCTCTGAGAATGATACAAACTTAACCAATAAAGGGAATATAGGTATGTATTTGTTTACAAAGTGATACTGACGTATTGGTATGCCTGAGGGAGTGTAGAGCTGGTCACGCCCAGACTCTGTGTTGACTCAGTAAGCAACATTCCACTACACACAGTCCGTTCTGTGTTATTTCAAACATTACAGTTGGCGAGACTGATTAGTAGATTTCTCTAACAATCATCTCACATTACTTGTCGTAGTGTGTGGAGATTTGTTTGAAGTTTGCAGTTGTCCAGTTTTTCCTCCTACACTTATCAAATGTAAGATTTCTCGGCCGGTAAAATGCAGACTTTTAGGTTAGTAAATCAAAAGCCTTCCTTTATGATAATTATACAATTTTGAATTAGTCTTGGGTCATTATGGGTAAGATAAAAACATAAAATAAAATACCAATATTAGCTTAAGAAACAACGAAAACGCAAGTATTTTATAAGGATATTTCTTTGATTTGCATTTGTATCGGTGTCCCTGGTGACTAGCAAAATACACAGACTGCAGCGTGAATCAGATTTGGTGGTAATGGTAGTCTTAAACATGACTAATATTGAATAGATTCAGAGAAAGCTGCACCTTTTCCAAGAATTTAAGGAGTAAATTATTTGTTTATTTAGAATATGGATGCAATTTTACTTAATCGAGACATGACTGGACTAGAAGTAACAGCTGATATCAGTTCACGCCATAACTTGTCTACTCCTTTTCTTGAACAACGCGAATGATGCTCAATACAACGATACAAATCCTTTCGAGCAGGTTCGACCGGACTCTCCATTCCTCCCCTGGATGTTTATTATGCAAAATTTGTTCGTTATAAGAGCTATTCGAAATGTCTTTCCTGTTTTAAAGCTTGTCTACTGTTGAAAGCATTATTGAACCCCCGTGAAGTCGAAATATGGGAAAATGTTCGCCGGATACTGTCTAATTTGCATAGCGTATAGGGACTTGTTAGATAAACTTTATTTTTAAGCGGTTTACACACGTATCAAATGCATTTATATCTGGGGAGCGATCCGATTATCCTGTCAACAAAAACACGTGGTGATGCCAGGCGGCGATTTTTGTATTAGACTTCTTTTCACGACATCTCCTGTAATTCTTTCCTCGCTTAAAACTGTTGCTATCTTTTATCTCCTTTCTTTATTTTTCTAACACTGACCCAGTCTAACATTTATAAACAATGGATTTGTCAGGAAGATGAGATCAGAGAATGTCTGCATATAGGTATTCAAGTTGAAATCTACGTGTGACTCCGACCGAACAAAACTTTAAGACATAATTCTAGAGTATTTGCTTCCCTCAGAATCTCTCTTTGAGAAAACTAATTGCGGTGTCATTTAGCTGGTTTTAAGTAGTGCCTGGAGTAATGTTAAGTGTATTGAATTACATAACCATCGGCTTGACCCTTATTGCGTGCAATGGCGACTCAGCGCACGCAAACGCCCACATACTTTTAAAACACAATATTTATTTTGAAGGTGTGTTAATTGCAGTCATTCACCGCCGTGGCATGTTCACTGCCACGGAACGCGCTTGGAGCCGATACCACCCACAGGGTTGCGATTTTAAGTCCAAAGTATAGGACCGTTGACTACCCAGCGCCGTGTGTAAATTGAGGAGCTGGATAGGCAGCGATCCCAGCCAACATTCCTACTGGGGGATAGTGTTTCTGGCCACATCTCCCCGAACCACCAGTGACTTGTGATGGTGGCAGACGGAGTGGGATACGACCCTTCAGTGTTGAAATAGAAAAATTTTAAAATCGGTTGAAGGGTTTTCGCGAAAACCACGCTTGAGGAGCTTTAGTAATTTCGACACTAGTTGCAAATCAAGATTTTTCTTATTACTGGCTGTGAGAGAATATGTGGAAAAAATGGCAAGCATAATAAAACTCATACATTTCAGTTTTATAGAGTGTAGACGTGCTTAAATTATGAAGGAAAACTACGAGTACAAGCGCCTTCAGCCAGTACTGTGAGATTACGGCCGCATTCATTTGCTCTTCATTGTTGACACTCGATTTACCCCAGAGAGAGAGAGAGGAGAGAGAGAGAGAGAGAGAGCAGATTGTTCACCACAATCGATCTCGTTGCCGGAAAGGATGTGGTGAACAGTACAATTTCCTACCTCAACCAAACCTTGGAACAAAGAACGATAATAAGCTTTCCTGGGGTTGAATATGCGTGTCCTTAAAACGCCATTTACCTGTGGTCTCACTCAGCAGGCAAATTGTCGACAAGGGGCTGCATTCCACTTGTCAAATTGGCCCTCCACAAACCGGAGAATGCTTTCTCGAACGAATTCCTCAAAGACATGACTACAAAGCGGAAAGGCATGACATTTCATACGGATTCTCATTGTGTGTCATATTACACATTATGTGGGAAAAAATGTCCATATTTCCTGAAACAGTCTCATATTTGTTCATAGTTTCATATTTTCTTAATTTTATTTTCTGTGCCGCCTACTTTGGTAGAGAAAATATTGCATGCATACAAAAATTCGATATCGATATTTCGTTTTCAGCTATTTTGATTTATTCCCGGAAGAGTGTAAAGAGTATAAATAAAAGCAAATATACACATCCCAAAGTCAGTCGCCCACAAAGATTTTAAGAATTTCGCCACACCAGACAGACCTATGCATTGGACAATTATGTTATTTTAAGTTTCACTTTCTGTACCACATAAATAATAAGTAGAGAAGGTATCCCACCCCACCTAATAAATGTATATCGAGTCTTTACCGAAAGTACGTGTTTTGAAGACCCCCAAATAAAAAAATAGAGGTCCGCGCGTGTCTTTGATGCCTACTGAGGTATAATTCAAAAACGAAAAGTCCGTATATACCGACACTTATAATAATTTCAGCATCTTTTAAGAATTCGACACGAAGATTTAAAAAAAATCCCTATCTTAAGATACCCTTTACGTAGAAAATTTTTCGAAAGTTTAGATTTTCTCAAAAAGCCTCTAAAATTTGATTAAATTACTACATGTTTAGAACGCTTTCATGACAAATGAAATGAGCATCTTGATTTTTCTGAGAATAGCCTCTGAAGTCCTCTTCATTCTGGAGACTTTTGCATAATTGGTAAACCCTAAAAGAGAGACAAACTTACTGCACAAAAAATGTAGATCTCGTTAAAACACACAATTTATGTCAAACACAATTTTTGAGTTAACGATATGCTAGACTTTCCTGTGATTGGTTTCAACTTTTCATTGCTTAACTTCCTTAAATTGGAAGGATTTATTTTTTTTTCCCTGGTCAAGCAAAGAAAACGGAATTTCATGGCCATCACATAGCAATCAGTAAAAGTTGACTATCAATTTCGCCGACTGTATTCCCCTGATCCCGTTAGATCTACAAGGAAATATGCAATAAAAGTAACTTCTATAAACGTTTATCTCGATTAACCAATGCCGATGGAAAAATAAGCGTTTTTAAAAATAGTTTTTTGAAAAATAGGTAGAGAAAATCATGTGAATGAAACACAGTAGCGTTTCTTCTTTCTTCAGAAACAGCTTCAGCAAGTTTGTTTCAAACAACATAAATATGAGATACTAACGTTGTGAATTAAATGTGAGTTCTGAATGCTCTCTGTGGAGTCCGGTTAATTCTCATTGAACTTTATATAACTGAAAAACCATAAGTTATGGATAAAGAAAGTATTTTCCGGGCTTGTAGGCCGTGGTCCATTGGGTTTTGAAGTTCCCAACGTTTCGCCAAGACGCCGGCCGTGAAAGCCTCAGTTTGTACATAAGCTATGGATTAAAAATCTAATGTGTTCCATTCACATGACTTTCTCTACATATCTGCAACAAATTATTGTTAAAAACTTAAGCTTCTTTTTACTTCATACTAACCGAGAACAAATTAGCAGAAATAAGTCTTATTACTTGCTTCCTTGTAGGTAGAATCGAAATAAGGGAGTACCATAGGTTAAAGTGATAGTCAAAAGCTGGTTGCTATGTCAATGAAGTTCCTTTGTTTGTATGGACAGGAGTTGACAAATTCCTGTATGAGAAAAGTGCAAGTTTTTAACGCTGAAACCAATAACAAGGAATATCTCAAAAACGATCAACTCCACGAAAAAAAATGTATATTACATAAATTGTGTTTTTTAACGTGCTCTGCATTTTTTGTACGGTAACTTTTTGTCCATCTCTTACGGTTTACCAGTTATGCAAGATTCCGTAAAATGCATCCAGAATAAAGTAGTCTTCAGAAGCTATTCCCAGAAAATTCAAGATATACAGGTAAATATATTTAATATACGATATTTTAATCAAAATCGTCAAGAGTCATTTTTGAGAAAATCAACATTTTCGAATTTTTTTCCATGTAAAGGGTAGTTGGGGTGGGCGGATTTTCTTGAAAATCTTCGTGTCGCATCCTTGGAAGATACCAAACTTAATTACAAAGTTTGGTATTCAACGACCTTTTCGTTTTTGAGCCATGTTGTCCACAGACACACTGAACACACACGGATCTTTTTCTAAAAATGCTTCTTTTTTTTTTTTTTTTTTTTTTTTTTGGATTCAGGGGTACTAAACATGTATTTCCGGTGAAATCTCGGTATTGAATTTTTGGGTGGAATGCAATACCTTCTCTATACACTGTGTATTTAGTATGTGTAGAGAAAGTAAAAATTGCCGCACTTTATTTTTAAATTGCATGCTGTTTGCGGCACTGCATTTTGTATTATTTTTAACCAGTACCGACACTTTGAAATATGAAATAGCCTTTCAGTCATTTCTCGCGAGAACGTGTATTGTGTGTAATAGCCCTCGTTTTAAACAGTTGACTGATGCCTCAGCATCGTTTATACTTAATGTATAGCTACAATAAACTCTGTATATTGAAACCATTTCCGGTGAACATTTTATCTTTATTAAAGCGAGAGGCAGTAAAAATAAATGTTAATGTGAATAATTTTAGGGAAAGTGTGATAAATGACACTGTGGTGAGGGGGGGGCGGATAAAGGCTTCTCTATTATAACACAGTGAAGCAAAATTGACTGTCATTATGCGATGGTGTTTAGAATTTTCGATATATTAAAAGAAGCAACATAATTAAATTTAGGTATTCCAATCATATACTTTTATAGCGTTTAACGCCTGCTTTTACTACTATGGTACCGCAGGCGAAATCACACAACATTTAAGTTAAAGGGGATTATTAGAACTGAATAGATTTAAAAATCTACGGGTTGCCCATAGTTCATGGCCGTTTAAGCCTATGTTTTCTGATTAAGAGTAGTTACAAACAGACTTCTGAAACTTATAAAAACCTCTATTTAGGGTGCTGCGTCTTCCCTGATGTATAGCGTTCGTATACCTCTTAAATTCATAATAGAGGTCGAGAAATCGAGATTTAACTGGAAGGACACGTTTTGGTTTCTCTGAATTCCTTTCCCCCAGTATTGTATTCTGCCCAAACATTATATATTCAGATTTTACTAGAAATTGTGTTTTGAAGCCCCTTAAATCCAACAAAAGAATATTTGGAAATGGATGTGGTATAACCCAAAATCGATATCGAATAAACCCCACACTTGGAATTTAAATTCGATAGACTCAAAGATGCAGCACGAAGGATTTCCAGGAAATCTCTTCCCCTTTTACATACACAATTTGTAGGGTTTTTTTTTTTTTTTTTCTCAAAATGATGTTAAGAACTTTGCTTTAAAGCTCCACGTTTAAAATATTTACATTTCTAATTAAATGTTTTGAATTCTCAAGTAATAACCGATGAAACATGTTTCATTCTGAATTAAGATTATATATTTGTTAAACCACAAGGGCTAGACAAAAGCTTATTCCATAAAACAATGTTGATCTCGTTAAAACACAATTTATTTATTTGGGATAAATTGTTTATGACGTCAGATAGATATGAAATATTCGTTGTCATTGGTTTGGATGTTTACCATACATTTGTATACCCGCCTCTGAAGTGTGGTGGTAGAATGTCTGCTTCACATTCAAGAGGACCCGAGTTCGAATGTTGGTTAGGGTGAGTTACCCAGATATGGTTTTTATAGGGTTTTCCCTGGCAACACTGATATGGAGTAACTCTAAACTTTTTGGACCCCAGAGCGATTTGTACATCATTTCAACTTTTTCATTCATCGTCTGATGATATGATTACTCAGTTAGACTATAAAGTAACAAAAATTATTATTTTTACTTTCTCTACGTAGTATATGGTACGTAGGTAGAGAAGGTATTGCACTCCACCCAAAAATTCGATGCCGAGATTTCACCAGAAATACACGTTTTAGGGTCCCTATATCCAAAACAGTATGTTGTGTATGTGTGTGTTTGTGAACACGATAACTCAAAAACGAAAAGTCGGTAAAATATCAAACTTGGTATTTAAGTTTAGTATCTTCGAAGGATGCGACATGAAGATTTTGAGGGAAATTCCTTACCCCAAACTACATATATTTATATGGAAAAATTATTGAAAATTTTAATTTTCTAACGATTTTGATTAAAATACCGTGAATTAAAGACATTTACATAACAAATAAAATTTATATTTTGAATTTTCTGCGAATAGCCTCTGAAGAAATCTTCATTCTGAATGAATTTTGATTAATTTTGCAAAACTGATTAACCGTAAGGTATTAACAAAACTTACTAACAAAAATGGAGATCTCGTTAAAACACACAATTTATATTATACATTTTTTCGTGGAACTGCCCGTTTTTTAAATATCCCTTGTTATTAATACTTAAAATGTTCTCATACGGGAATTAGTCAACTCCTGGCAATGCAAAGAAACAGATTTTAACCATATGACAATCAGCTTTTAAAAGATTCCCATATTTCCCTTCTACTTATAAGAAAGCAAATAATAAGACCATTTCTGCTAATATTTATCACGAGAAATGTTAACAATAATTTGTTACAGAGTTGTAGAGAAAGTCATGTGAATGGAACACCTCAGAGTTTTTGAAGTGATGTCACGTTTCTGTTGTTTCTTGAAATTTCATGAAAAGACTCAAATCCAGCATAGAAGCTATCCGCTTTTCTTTCCATCACAAGAGCTTGTTACTGCGAATAAATATTGAAATAGTGTTCCCCTATGCTCTAAATAAGCACTTCTTGCTTAATTTGAAGTCATCCCTAAGCAAAAGTATATCTCTAACGTGGCTAAATAATAGACGTTTTGTGGATATTATAATTTTAAGATATGTGTGAACTTCATTGCATGAAACATTTATTTGAAAGCTTCGCATCAGATGTTTTACTTCATAAATATTTATGCGTTTATTCGAAACACCCCACGTTTCAGAAATTTTTACATCTTATTTTTGCTCAAAGATATCCACAGTGGGATTTGTTGCTTGTTTTAATCATAATGAAGGAGGTAAACTAAGCCTTTGAAAGACGGTATATTTTATAATAATTCCTGAAGTTATTGTTTTGTCAAAAATAGTGAAATAGGAGCATTTTCATTAATTAAACCTGCGTTAAACGACGTTTGAAAATTGAATTTTCAGGGGTATTCATTGGCTGCTTTACAGAATGGTAAATATTACCGAAATTAAGAAATCAATTGCACGCATTAAAAATGGGGTAAACATGATAAACAACAAAAAACACTTGTTTATTTTTTCAAGGTTTCCGCTCAATGTCGCAGATCCATTGCCTTGGAATACACATAAAATATATATTTGTGCATGGCTGTACTATAAAGGAAACCCAAAGAGACAGCGTGGGTTACCATGGCAACATGTGCCAACCTACGGTAAAACTGCGAATTGCGCTTTGTTACCATGGTAACTGGACTCCTTGCCCTCTACTAAAACAAAAGAGGGCAGGCGGACAAGAAGCTGTTGAGACAATTAATACGGTCGTTACACCTAGACACCGGGATGGTCCAGCAAGTGATCTCATCGGCTGAGACTTTCTCGCCTCAGTGTCGAGCTGCTGCTACACATGCACCTCATATGAGCTATCGACATTCTCAACATTTGCGATTTCCTTTAGCATTTCTGTTGTTTTAGTCTATATTTTTAGAAGCGCGTAGCGTTGCAAGATCGATACCGAATCCAGCAAAACTTTGGAAAAAAAAGTCAGATATGTTCTATTAACATGACTTTCACATCTCTGTAACAATTATTGTTAAAAAGTTTATTCTTCTATCTACTTCATGGGCTACACTAGGTAAAACGATATTCAAATATTTTAAAAGCTGGTTGCCATATGCATAAAATCCGTTTCTTTGCATTGCCAGGAGTTGACAAATTCCCGCATGAGAAATGTTTAAGTATTTTAAAACTGAAACCAATAACAAGGAATATGTTAAAATGGTAAACTCCACGAAAAGATGTATATCACGTAATTGTTTAACGATATCTACATATTTTGTGTAGTAAGGTTTTGTCTAAATCTTACGGTTTACAAGTTATGCAAAATCCAGAAAAATTCTTCCAGAATAAACAGATCTTTAGAGGCTATTATCAGAAAATTCAAGGTATGCATTTCATGTGTTGTGCAAATATCTTTAATTAACAATTATTTTAATCCAAATCGTTAGAGCCATTTTTGAGAGAATCAACATTTTCGAAACATTTTCCACGTAAAGGTTAGTTTGGATCGAGGGAGTCCTCAAAACCTTCGTGTCGCATCCTTGGAAGATACTAAACTTATATACGAAGTGTGGTATTTTAGCGACTTTTCGTTTTTGAGTTATCGTGTTCACAGACACACTAACACATAAGGGATAGGGGGGACCCTTTCCGTTGAAATCTCGGTATCGAATTTTTGGGTGGAATGTAATACTTTCTCTATACACTATGTACATAGTACGTGTAGAGAAATTAACATGACAAAACCGAGAATTCGCAATGCACTTACAAGCGCCACATAGATAGTTTCGCATATCATATATTTTGGACATTACAAATGATTTAAGCTTTAAGGATATATCGCGAGATCTTCAAGCGTTTTTAATTTATCTACCACTCAGATGCTGTATAGTATTGGGAGTATGATACTCGATCAAATTTTAATCGAAAATACACGTTTTGAGGTACCAACAAACTAAAATAGCATTGTAAGAAAAACTCCCCGGTGTTCAGCACTCCAAACTACCCTTTACATGAACACGTTTTACTTCCTCAAATGTATTTAATGGTTTTAACGATTGTGAGTAAAATACAAGCCTTGACTAAGTTTACCATCTTGAATGTTCTGCGAATACCCATTTCATTCTGAATGAATTTTGCATAACTGGTAAGCCATTAAAAATAGAGAAAAGCTTACTTTGGAAAAAAGAGGATCTCTTTAAAGCATACAAGTTATTTCAAATAACTTCTTTGTGAAATCAGTAATTTCATATATATTCTAGATATTCGTTTATATTAATGTTTACAGTACTTTGCCCATTCAGTTGTTTCTTGCGAACTCGTGGGAAGAGCTTGGAACTTCAAGCCAGCATATAGCGACCCACTGTTTACTGTCATTTCAGTGTTTTGTATTCCTCTTGTATCTACAATGAATATATAACGAAACCATTTCTGCTAAGGTGTTTCTCATAGATAGAAAGTAGATTTTAAAGTAGATAGAAATAAATAAGGAATTTTAAAGAATGCTTTGTAAATGAACAATAATAACTAAAAGTCAAGTGAATGCATCACACCATACGAGGGTCATTTCAGAAGTCATGGCAACAATTTTATATATTCCGAATAACGGAATATGTGGTTATTGCTATGTACACACACACACACACACACACACACACACACACACTCACACACAGAGTATGGGATGCTACCAGGTTGTGTTTGACATGGTTGTCACTAAAGTTGATGCTATTTAGCACCTTCTTCATCGTTGAAAAGATGTCTTGAAAGCTTGGGGGATTATTTTGTAGGTCATTAGCTCGTAAGAGCATTACGCGTACGTACGCGCACTTTTTGTGCATATGTAATATGAATAAAACATTATCACAATTTTCAATGCCCCGTACCCATTGCCCCTTGTACTCGGATCCCAATTTAGTACCAGCATTTCAAAGAACATTCCAGTGACTTTTAATTGTATACCCTGAGTTTTGTTTCCTGCAGGTTTATTGGCTGATAAAAAATAGTTGCCATGACTTTTGAAATGACCCTCGTATACCTGTTTGTGCTGCTTTAGAGTTGCCTTCTGCATCATCTCTTTTGTTTTTGCTGATGGTGATGGTTCTGCTTTATTGCCTTTTTGCTCAACGCAGTCATTTGGGATTCTTAGAAATCTTATACACAGGGGTCCGGAGTTCGACTCCCGGCCGCGGCGTGGGAATTCTTCTTTAGTTAAAATCCCTTCCTACCTCTGCGGAGTGTAGACGTATACAATGCGTGGGAGTGAATGTAAGTGCGAGTGTGCTTCAGAGTAGAAATTTTTAAACAAAAGCCGCAACCTTAAAAAACGTACAGTCAACGAGTCGTTTCTCAAGTCAAAGCCCCCGATATGATCACAGAAGTAAAGGGGGGATATACAAATGAAACAAAGAAAAAAAATCTATATCAGCCCAGCATTCACTTGCGTGTGGTAAAGGAAAACCACGAAAAACCCTAGTCAGGTTGGTTGAATAAGAATTTACCCCACAATCCCTGCCGTATCCGATCCTTGGTGTTATCACTGAGCTATCTCCTACTTAATGAGAATGCAAAAATATGCTTGCATTTACTACAAAATACTGTAGGCGAATTCTGCTGAGGTTATGTATCTATTTAATATCCAATCCCGCAAAGGAATCCTATTTAACCGTCCATATTTGGGTTATAGTTTATTAATAAGTAAGAAACGAAGGTACACATTAAAGGAAATTAGCAAACAAGTCCACGAAAAATGTGATGAATGAATATTAGAAACCTATAAAAAGGTTGTTTGTTGAACATCTGATACATTGGTTTTGAAAGTTCCAGTTTATCACAGTTAAGCTGCTAAGCTTAAAAAGGGATTAACCCAAAAATGCGGTACAAACGAAACATGTTTTATGTCTACCTACTTTAGTATTTTCTATGAGCAAATACTTAGATACCAAAGTTATTTTTTGAAATTCCAGTTCAAAAATTAAAATACTTTCCCTATTTGTAGAGTCCGTGCTGCAGGAACTACTTTCAAAATATAAACGTTTCACTTTTTTTGTTTCACACCATTTAATTCGAAATGGCAAAGCATTGATTCTATGAATGGCTGTTTCACAGCAAGAGGTGGTATCTGATGGAAAAATAAATGAAATAGGTGGTTTACCCTACCCATATTTGGGACTGACAAGCGGATGCCTAGAGGCCAGAAGCCAAGGACACGAAACCGTAGAATAGAGAACTTGGTACTAATGGTCGGACCGCGTGAGGAAGTGGATGATATGAAATGCAAACGAAAGGTGATGATGCAGCAATTGGTGGAATTAGTGGCGGGGAAACCGGAGGACCCAGAGAAAACACGCCCAGACGCTCTTCCTACACTACAAATCCCACATGCGGGCGCTTGGGTTCGAACACGGGCCGCCTAGATGGAAGACGAGTGATCTAACCACTCTGCCACGTTTCCGCCTAGTGAAAAACATATGTAAATATATAGTGGAAAGTAGGAATTATTTTCTGTCTCCCGTCAGTAAACTTGTAAATCATTAATTAAGGATATAATATCAAGGGATTTAAAATGATCAAGTTATGAATTTACAATTATAGTCAATAGCTGATATAAATATATTTAAAATAGTTTAAAGTAGCGCATTTGTTTAGAGAAACTACTGGTGAAGTCAATAGAAAAACACATACGCTTTGAAAAGCATTTTCCACAAAGTTTAATTTTTATTAGCTCGGATCCGGATCGTGAACATCAAATGTTAACAAAATATTAGTGTTAATATATTAAGTTACATGGTTTTCAAAATTGAATTCTTTTTAGAAAATTTTCGAGTATTGGGATAGTTTAAATTTTAAAAAGGTTGCCTAAATTAGTATTTAATCAACAACAGCAAAGTTTATACATTATTTCTATTATGTAACTCACAAATCTTTAATTTCACAACATTTGTACTTAAGTAAATTGAAAGCGACCCAAAATGTTAGTTACATTAGTTGTTTTATACAAAATACTATTTAGTCTACAGTTTTGCAATTTTGTTGAATACTATCTAAGCTTTTTAAAACATTAAAATCAAATTTTCACAAAATATGGGCCAAAAACTTGTAAAAATGCGGCCCTATACCAAAACGCATTGTATAATAGTAACTGTAATGCATATAATTAATTCACGCAACCTGCACTAACGTAACGATCGTCGTTGATGCTTGACTACCGATCTTATAGTTATCGTTAAGCAATGTGTAGTTCATGACTGGAATAATCACATTTAACTTAACCGTATTCAAAGCTAGTGACGACAGTTAACCTTAGAGTTCCAAATAAAGATTAACTTTTTATTTTCACTCTTGGGTCTCTTGAACCAAGAGCCCGAGATATCTCAACTCTTTTCGTCTTATATAACAAATGGTGGTAGAGAATCTAAACTATATTTTCAATACTGCAAAACCTGTATCGAATATGTCCCTTTCAAAAGTCAGAAATATTTTGTGATCATAGGGTGCATTAGATTCACCATCGAGCCTACCGTTAGATTGAAAGGTAGCCAAAAAACTTGGCGGAAAGAAGCGATATTTACACGCTCACGATCCCAAAATACTGTCTAAACAACATAGAAGTAGCGCCTGGTGGATGAGGCTCAGGGCAACATTCCTGTATATTTTTTTAATCCCTGGAAAAAGTTTGGACTTCGGAGGGACAAAATAAAAGAAATTGCTCTATCTGCAGTAATAGGTTCAATTTATCATCTTCCAAATCATTTATATAATCGTTTTTAGAATTTTCGTGCTCTAATATTGCACTGCTATAAATTATATATCGTATAACAATTTTATATCATGTTTAATAGTCCTTAGTTTTCTTTTTGATTGCCATACTAATGAAAACTGTCAATATTACATTATTTTTATAGTATAGAGTTGTTTTTTTTTTTCTTTTTTTTTTTTTCTTCTAGATAATTTAGCCCGTAAATACTTGGCGTTATTGTTATTGTTTCAATAACAAAATCTGTAAATGCATACAATAATATACTGTTGGAAAATAATATAAATTTTCTAAAACATTTAAGAAAATAATTCTTCAGTGGGTTCCAACACACTGTGGGTTATCCGGGAATAAAATGTCCATATTATACTCTGGTAAAAAAGGATTCAATTTCATTCAGAAACTATCATCAGAGTTGTCAATTCTAACAGAAAAACAAGTCTTTCATTCATTCATTCATTCAGAATTTTAAAATGCATTGGCAGATTATTTTAATGAAGCTTTAAGAAATAAAAGATGGGAGTGTTTCAACAAAAGTTTATTTAAAATTTCTAAATATCCAAGGAAATATTGTGTTTGATATTTCAGACTGATCAAGAGTCATGATTGTCAATTCAAACAGAGACTTTGAATTACTCTTCCCCACTTTTAATTCCCCTTATTAGGTTTAGAACCGCTTTCAACAATGACCAGCCTTTTAATCCAGTCACAATACAAGAGAGCAAGAGAATAGCTGCATTGCCATATGCTTAGCATTAGTAAACAACAGCAATGCTATTTTCTCTTCTTTTTGTTGTTGTAAGAACGAGTAGTTGTTTTTCATTATTGTATAAGCTAAGCAATTGTTATGACTAATTTCATTTTCATGGTCGTTTTTAATATTTTAATTTAGTAACAAATAATAATTAGTGTTTCGCTGGGTTGTATGAATGATAAAGTTATTAATATAATCATTAAAAAGAAATAAAAAAGGAGAAAGTTCATCCAAATATTTGTTACCAACCCAGTCGTTTTACTTTCTCTATACGTACTATGTGCATAGTGTATAGAGAAGATATTGCATTGCACCCAAAAAATCGATACCGAGATTGCACGGGAAATAATCTGTTTTGAGACCCTCTGAATCCCAAAAAGGTATTTTTAGAAAAATGTCCATGTGTGTGTGTGTGTCTGTGGGCAGCATATCTCAAAAACGAAAAGACCATTAAATACCAAATTAAATGGTATCGTCCAAGGTATCGTCAAGTTTGGTATCTTCCAAGGATGCAACAGGAAGATTTTCGAAAACATCCCCCCATACCAAACTACCCTTTACATGGAAAATATTTCGAAAATGTTGATTTTCTTAAAAATGGCTCTAACGATTTTGATTAAAATATCGTATATTAAAGATATTTATTTGACAAATAAAATGTATATCTTGAATTTTCTGGGAATAGCCTCTGAAGACTACATTATTCTGGATGAATTTTACGGAATTGTGCATAACTGCTAAACCGTAAGAGATGGACAAAAACTTACCACACAAAAAATGTACAGCGTGTTAAAACACACAATTTAAGTTATATGCATTTTTTTTCGTGAAGTTGATCGTTTTTTTTTTTTAGATATTTCTTGTTATTGGTTTCAGCTTTAAAAAACGTATACCTTTCTCATACAGGAATTTGTCAACTCCTCTCCATACGAACAAAGGAACTGCAGTCACATAGCAACCAGCTTTTGACTATCACTTTAACCTATGGTACTCTCTTATTTTGCTTCTGCTTACAAGGAAGCAAGTAATAAGACTATTTCTGCTAATTTTTTCTCGATTAGATGAAGTAAATAGAATAATTTGTTGCAGAGTTGTAGAGAAAGTCATGTGAATGGAACACATCAGATGTTTTATCATTTGATATTATACCGTAAACCTAAGATACAAATCTGGTTTAAACGGTGCCACAACTTTAGTGATTCTTCTTTTCTCTTTCTTTCTTTTGTTACAGTAATTCTGGTGCATTTCAGAAAGGCTTTGAATTACATAGTTAACCTTTAAATAAAGTAATAGAAAGATTGAAAGCTGTGATTCAAGCAAATATATTTAATAATTATATATATATATTATCTATTACATTATGTTTATAAAAAGTTTCATTATTGCGAAAATTGATGCCCATATCATATTATTTATCTTACATATTCGTTTTGAATCACCCTTTACTTCGTTGCCATGGATACAACTGCTTAAAATGTTAATTTTTCTTCAAGGGTGGGTTATTTTCTAGCACGCAAACATACATTCTGTTTCCCGGTTAAGTTTATGCGTGCAGGTTATAATGTACGAATAGCACGAAAAGGGTAAATAAAACGATACGTAGCATGTCAGTTTAGATGTAAAATCGCATATATTATTATTATTATTATTATTATTATTATTATTATTATTATTATTATTATTAGCATCGTCATCCTCTTCAATTGTGATGTTCTCATAGGCAAGGGACAACCCATGGGAGGTTACACGTTTGAGGAACCTAGGGATTACTGCATACTGGCAGTATTGTGGTTCAGTAATGAGCTGAAGTTTTTCCCGATAAAACCGCATCCTACAAGCATAGTATAGGGTAAACTTCCTTGATTGGTCGAAAGCTAAGTATTGCTAAACGTTATTGGTTAATAGCAAATACGTTACGTATGAATGGAATGGTCCTAGAAATACTAGAATCGGATAGCCATTGCTGTATAGTGTAGAAACAAAAGCAGATAAGAAAGTGAAAGCACTTTAAGTTTGTTTGAGCAAGTATCAATAAATCTGTCGGGAAGGTCATAATTTCGTTAAATTTACTAGAGGTAAAAGTTGATGTGACACAGAAAGTGGAGGAGAAACTTTAGGCAGGCAACAGCTGTTAAACAATTACTGGACCGCGATTCTAACTGCGCAGCCCGAGGTAAGAGAGACCGGTTCGTGTCGCGCGACAGTTGTGCACTACCCCTTTGTGTGACGTCTTCAACTGTCATGTTCAAGAGGCCATGAGTCGCTAAAAATCTACTACAGCAGGTTTTGGTTGCACACTTTGTTTTTAAAAGTTTCCGTAATATATTCTCCAGCTTGGATAGTTTTAACTTTTCGTACAATCTAAAACAGTTTTAAAAGTCTGATGTGTTACATCTACATGATTTTTCTCTATTGTTGTTTTATTGTATATCTCTTCTACAAATTATTCTTACTAAGCCGTCTAATTTATGTTAATCGAGATAAACGTGGAGGTATCCTGTCTGCCTACATTCAAGAGGTCGCGAGTTCAAATCTCGCCTTGGGTGAGGTACCCAGATAAGATTTTTTCGGGGGATTCCCTTATCCTGAGAAGACGAATGTCGAGTAACTTTAAGCTCCATGGACCGAAATCATTTGAGCACCACTTCACCGTCGTCCGATATGACTAACCAGGTTAAATGACGTTAAATTCAAAGAGAGAGAGAGAGTAATAAAATTTTAAAAAATATTTCATTACCCATTTCGTAGGTACAAGATAACAGGGGTGCAGGAGACTGAAGCGGCAGTCAAAATTAAAAAAAGCGGTTCGTTATATTGATATTCCACCTTATTTACATTGCATCACGAGAAAAAGAATGTGACCAACCACTTTTTAAAACGTAGTAGAGATTCACACCAAGGGCAATGAGTACCTCGTAAACGGTTATATCACAAAAAATCTGATGTGTTCCATTCACATCACTTTCTCTACATCTCTGTAACAAATTACTTTATTTACTTCATCTAATCGAGAAAAAATTAGCAGAAATAGTCTTATTACTTGCTTCCTTGTAAGTAGAATCGAAATAAGGGGGTACCATAGGTTAAAGTGACAGTGAAAAGCTGGTTGCTATGTGACTGAAGTTCCTTTGTTTGTAAGGACACGAGTTCACAAAGCCCTGTATGAGAAAAGTATAAGTTTTTTATAGCTGAAACCAAAAACGAGGAATATCTCAAAACAATCAAAAATGTATATAAAATAAAATGTGTGTGTTTAAAGTGCTCTACATTTGCTGTGGGGTAAGTTTTTGTCCATCGCTTACAGTTTAACAGTTATGCAAAATTCCGTAAAATTGATCCAGAATAAAGTAGTCTTCAGAGGCTATTCCCAGAAAATTCAAAATATAAATTTTATTTGCCAGGTAAATATGTTCAAGTTTGGTATTTTACCGACTTTTCGTTTTTGAGTTATCGTGTTCACAGACACGCGAACACACGGACACACACGGACCTTTTTCTGAAAATACTTTTTTTGGATACAGGAGACCCTAAAACATATATTTCCGGTGAAATCTTGGTATCGAATTTTTTGGTGGAGTTCAAAAGCTTCTCTATACACTATGCACATAGTTCGTATAGAGAAAGTGAAAATATATTTATATAAATGCTGTGTTTTATCGAAATCAACGTATTTGTATAGTACGCTTTTGTCAACCTGTTAAGGTTTTCTAGAAAAAAGTAAAAATATTTCGGAATGAATAGTATTTCACAGACTATACATGAGCATTTCAGCATAGTTATGAACTGCTTTAAGCGTATTGCGCTTTAATAAGAATCGTTCAACAATTTTTTAGAAAAAATGAATATAAGTGTTCTATATAATGGGTAGTTTGGGATGAGAATATGTTTTTGAAAATGTTCGCGCCGTATCTTTGGAAGATACCGAACTTAAATATATATCTTCCAAGTTTGGTGTGCATCTGAAATTTCCCTCTTCAGAGGTTTAACGCACCTACACACATACATGGACGTTTTTATATGTTTTATTTAGAGGCCTTTAAACATTTATTTCCGGTATCGAATTTTTGGGTGGAATGCAATATTTCCTCTATTACTTAAAGGTGAGAAAGTAAACATCGGAAGTTTGGTATGTTAGAACCTTAAGACTTCTTTTAGCGCAATCGGCAGAAAACCTGCTGATGGTATGAATGTATATCTTTGAGAAAATAGTCTGTAATCAGAAGTTTCTTTGGAAAGCTTTTGAATATGGGCTGCTTACTAACTATTATTTCGCTCAATGAACTAAATTTCAGGAATCTTTAATACATACTTAAATAACCTTACCTAAACAACTCCCAATTTTTTGTGTCAGGCCTACTGAAGAGAAGGCCGAGACACAGATATTTTTATTTTCGGTTCTTTTTCTCTACAAAAACAATTTCCTCTGTAACATCAGTGTGACAGTGGCACCTAGTAAGGATGTTAGGGGACAGATTGAGAGGAATGACGGAATTTGTTTAGAAATGCTAGAGAATATTGTACTTGTTTCCCAAGGTTGCATCCCACCGAAAAATTCTCAAGAAATTATGTTTTAAATGCAAGATTTCTCGTGTTAAGAGCCACAAAAAGCTAATGGAGCACAAAATGCCAAGGTCGGCATACTTGTCGCGCCTGGCACTATTCTGTCTTAGACCTGTCATACCATGCAATTCCTCTGGACAAGTTGACCTTCCGCAGTTAGCTGGAACTGCGCGTGTACACAAGGCAGCTGCGAAAACGTTATGGCATTAGCGCTTTCCGGTTGATTGGACATTACAAATATAAGAAATGTTCTAAACGATGACCTTTTGCAAACGTTGTATAGAATATTTTACGTTCTCTACCACTAACCTAGCAAGTGGCGAAACTGTTATATTCCACGCAAAAACTCACCACAAATATTTTACTGGAAATACATGTGTTCACCTGAATAAAATATTTTTAGAAATAGGTACCTATGTGAGTGGGTGTGCTTGTGCGTTTATGTGAAACAGCATATTTAAAAAACGAGAAGTCTAAATACAGCTTTGGCTTAGCATCATCAAAGGATGGAATCAAAGATAATCCCCCACATCAAACTATCCTTTACTTTGAAAAAAAATCGTGGTTTTGGATTTTCTCAAAAATACCTCTTAACATTTTGATTAAATATGCTGTGCTTTTGTGTATTTTATGACAGTAAAATGTATAGGAAAAATATAGGAACATTGAATTTCCTGTGAAGTCATCTTCATTTTAAGTGTATTGTATATAACTGGTGAACCGTAAAGGCCAGGTAGAAACTAACCATAAAGGCCAGGAAAAATGGAGAAAAAATACGGATATTTTTGGTAGAGTTATCGCATTTCAAAATATTCCATGCTGCAGGTTGGCATCTAATGGGCATGCTTGAAAGATTGTCATTCTAAGTGGCTTAGGCCACAAATGTAAAAAGAAGTAGCAACATCAGTTTTAATTCCTGCATTTAATATGTGAATATAAAAGTGCTTTTCTTAATGTTTCAACTCAGGATTAATTTATATTTATCATTTGATTTTATACGCATTGTTTTTAAAAAGGGATCCCTATACAAAACCCTCTTAGTGCTAAAGCTATAGGATTTTCTATTCCGTTTTCTTTTATCCATTGCAAAACCTTATATCACGATTAAAAAGTAAAATTATGTTTCGTATGCTGTAGCTAGGCAGTTCTTCCTTAATTTGTAATACTTTTTTAGAAAAAAAAATGTATGTAACATGAGCATTGAGGAATAACTTTTTACGTGAGAACCAAATATTAATGGCCATAAGTGAACTTTTCATTGTTGGAGAAATTCATGTATCCCATTAGATGTGTGATAATGTGCAGCCACTAAAGAGATTATTCACATGGCAGCTTGAAAGCAGGTGACCACTTGTACATGCCAAATCATTCAGTAACTACTTCAGCACAATTTCTTGACAGATGACTTTCGAAAACAGGGTCAGTGAGCTAGCTTATATCTGTGCCCAAGATTACTTTGCCTTTTTCGTTTTTCCTTTCCTTGCCGCTCTGTTTCAGCCTTCCTGTTCTTTCAAGCAAGTTGAACATCAAAACAATGCAATGTTCATTCGAGTGCATGACGAAGGCAAAAGACGATAATATGATGGAAGTTTCACTTGCATCGAGTATAAAATTTCACTCTGAATGCAGTGCGAATTTTGTGGGAAAATAGCGCTTTCTGCATGAACATGTTCGAGAAAATAAAATGAATGCTTTGTTTTAAGTCACCTGTTAATTGAAGACAATTCGCCGAATATCTCGTCTTGAGCAGAATATTTATTTGGGGGAAAGTATAATACTGCAACGAACTGATATACAAAATTAATACCTATATCTACTATTTAAATAAAACCAAAATGAACACTCCTTGCTTTTGTAATAATATTTAATTAATAATAGGTAACGAATAGACAAAATACATACAGTCATGGAAAAAAGTATTCATACACCAGTGTTTATGTAGGAAAACTTAATTTTTTATATCTAAAGTTAACATCCAGAGAGGTTATATGGTAAACTAACAGTATGATTCAAAATCTTCTCGGGCCCGAGAAGATTTTGAATTAACACGTCGCCAGGAAAGCTATAGTTCTTATTTAACAGTATGATATTTCCTCCTGAATCTATACATATAAACGCATGACCTAAATTACTCCTCTTCAAAAAGTAAACAAAACATTTGTACCAGCTAGCTTCTCACAACAAGGAAAAAAGTATTCATGCACTCAAAAAAAATGATAGTTTAAATACAATACAATAACAAAAGTAATACTTTGTAGGCATTCCCGTTCTACGTATTACTTATGTTAACCTCTTTGGCATGGAATGAACCAGGTTTTTTGTAGTCTCTAGGCAATATTTTACGATTCTTGCTGAAGACATTGTTTAAGAGCTCCCTTACTTCGTATGTCATGCTTTCGGACCATTCTTTCAAGGGTATCCCAAGATGTTCAATTGTGCTGGAAATTTGAGAACGTGGGGAGCAGTGGGGAGTATGGTACAACAACCACAAACGAACAATTTCCGCCGTATGATTAGGATCATTGTCTTGTTGAAAGTAGCAATCTGTGCCTAAACTCAATTTATCAACACTCGTTTGCAGATTATTCTTTAGGATATTTAAATATTGAAATCTATCCATGTTACCTTCAACAAAAACAAGTTCTCCAACACCAGATGTAGCCACACATCCCCATATTATAATTCCTCCTCCACCATGCTTCACTGTGGCTTGAAGGTGCTTAGGTTCAAGCTCAGTATTTGGTCTTCTCCACACCAAAATTCTGCCATCATTTACAAATACATTCAATTTACTTTCATCTGTGAACAGTACCCTGTCCCAGAAACTCGTGTTCTTGCTTAGATGCTCTCGAGCAAATTCAAGTCTGACTTTCTTGTTCTTCTTGCTGATGTATGGTTTCTTTCTAGGTACCCTAGCTCCATAGCCTGCACTACTTAGAACATAGCGAACAGCCCTTGATGTTATTTCCTTTCCGAACTGATCGTTAACATAGGCAGACAATGCAGAGGCTGTCAATTTAGGCTATTTTTTTATCATTCTTATTAACATATTCTTTTCCCTTTGCTTCTGTGGTCGTCCTCTTCTTTCGCTATTAATGATAGAATTTCTCTCTCTATATCGTGTTATTATGGACTGCACAGCTGCCCGGCTTCTTCCAATAACATGAGCAATGTTTGAAAATAATTTTCCCTTTTGATATTGAGAGATAACTATCTGTCTTTCCTCTACAGTTTTTTTTTTTACCTTTGCGGCCCATATTTCTGTCGCAAGGCATTCACTACTCAACAGAACCAACAAGCAGGAGGTGTAGCTTGCCACTGAAGGCTTTGCTTGCTGCAAGAGGTTCGTTGGTGGTTGCTGTGTTTACATTTCTAGTGGTGTATGAATACTTTTTTCACTGTCAAATACAGCCAGCATTGGGGTATCGTTTATTTCCTTGAGGTACGTTTGTTTAATACTCAAATCTTTGTTACCATGACACTGTTTATTTAATGGGGTGGCTTCCTACACAGAATCGTATGGAAATATCAGTGGTCAATTTCAATTGCAGTACTGTATGAATACTTATTTCCATGACTGTATATATTTGGATTTGTTAATGTACGATTTTAATACATATTTTGCCATAAAACAATAAACCAAAGGTCTACTACCCTCATAATTACAAGTGCAGGTCTCTCGAATTATAGATCAAAATATTGACTGGCATATTTAACAGAAACAAACCAACAAAACAAATTTAGAGATTAATGAAATAGTTTCATGTTTAAGTAAATCGTTAAAAAATGACATGTTACATTATTACAGCTGTCCTTATCGTATATTTTTATATTTGTTTTGCAAACTTTTTTACAAAACCTTATTTTATGCCTATTTCATGCTAATCGAGATAAACTCAGAATCGTTGCACTACACATTTCGTTGTTTATACAGTGGAATACACGAGGCTGAAGTGATACTCAAGTCGATAAAAACGTGTCGGTTTTGCTTATTGGAAGGATAGGCCTTTGTCTTTTTACTTTCTCTATGTATACTGTGTACATAGTAGATAGAAAAGGTATTGTATTCCTTCCAAAAAGTCGATTTCGAAATTTCATCGGAAATATATGTTTTGAGGACCTCCGAATCCAAATTAGCATTGTTAGAAAAAGGTCCGCGTGCGCGTGTGTGTATGGGGACAACATAGCTCAAAACCGAAAAGTAATACCAGATTTGATATTTAAGTTCCAACATTTTCCAAGAAATGTTTTCTAGAAAACCCTCCCAAATGGACAATTTTTCGAAAAATGTTGTTTGATTAAAACACCATATGTTTAAAATATCTTCATCACAAATTAAATTTGTATCTTTAATTTTTTGGCAATATCCTCTGAAGACCTCTTCATTCTGGATTGTTTGTATAACTAAACTGTAAGAGATAGACAACTCTTACTACACAAAAAAATGTAATTCTCATTAAAATGCAAGGTTTATGTCATGTATATTGTTTTAGTAGAATTAACCATTTCCTAGACATTGCTCGTTACCGGTTTCAATTTTAAAATACTTACACTTTTTTCAAAGGGGAAGTTCTCATTCGTTTTATGTATTTTATTTTATTCCTGGCCACGCAAAGAAAAGCTATTTTCAATTGTATTAGCTTTCAAATTATTTGATTATCGCTTTACCTTAGTGTATCCCCTTTCCCTTCTACTTGCAAGGGAGCAAGTAATACGACCATTTCTGCTAATGCTTATCTCGAATATTATTTATTTTTTATTTATTTATTTATTTTTTTAGTTTTTAACTCTAACTTTTAGTACTATAGCACCACAGGCGATCAGCATTATTTAGAAAAAGAATTAATCTTTTTTAATAATAGTTTGCCGAACAAGTAGAGAAAAGGCCGCGTTTTGGCCGAGTGTTCAATCCCAAGCGACCGCATGCGAGATTTGTGGTGGACAAAGCGGCGCAAGGGCGGGTTTTCTCCGGATTCTCCCGTCATCACATTCCACCAGTGCTCCATCTTCATCCCATGTATCATCAGTGTCACCGCCTGCGGTGCCGTAAGTAGTAAAAGCGGGCATTAAACACTATCAAAAAAGTAGAGAAAGTCATGTGAATGAATGTTTTACTCAGCACACTCTTCACAAGCCAATCTCATAGCTACACATTGTTGAAAAATCCGACAGTCGCTTTCCCTATTGTAAGTTACTGACAACAGATTGTGTAAATGTGAGCTACACGTTTATCTGTATTAACAAGAAGTAGTTAATAAGCGTGGGTAGTAATAGTTTTTAGAAGAATGAGTAAAAAAAGTCTTGTGAATGCAACAAATGTTTCTAAAAACGTGTTTTGACTAAGGAAACCTGAAAGTATATTGTTGGTTAAACCTCTATAACCAAATTTTGGTTCCTCTTGCTTGGTTGAGGTGAGTAGAGGGCATTGATCCAACTTTTTCAAAGGTTTCTGTTAATTTCCTGTATTTGTCATGGAGATAAAATTATAACACAGCAACACCAGTTGAGATTTTGGCCTCTGTTCCAAGAATGCCTGCATTTTCAGCGGTTTTAGCAACGCACATTTGACACAGTGAATCACGCTCTAAGAAACTTGATCGTCAGCTGACAACACCGCCCAATTGTCTTTCGTCCTAGAAATGAAGGTATATTTAAGGACTTACTCATCGGAATATGTCTAGACAGGGTTCAGAATTAGCCTGCATGAATAGTCCATCCTTGTTTATTACATGGACATCGGGAGTCAGAGATGTTACCAGGACAATGGTCGTGTGAGCGTATCGCGCGCCGTGTCGTTCTTTTGTTCTGCACCTTAAGGTCCTATTTTATTGTAAAAGTTTAGGGGCGCCTTTCATCTTGTTGCCCGAAAGACTATTCCATCAGTTATCATATTTGTATAATGTTTTTAATAGAAAGGTACAGAAAAAGAGCGTAAAAGGTTGAACAGCAAAAAACCACATGTCGCGTCTTTTGCATGTTTTTAGCTTTAATAATGCTTATATTTGGGGACATACTTATTAAAATCTCCTTTCTTATATAACTTTATGCACCGATAAATCGAATAGTTCAACGCCCGTATCATGCATTACTGTTTGCGTATTTGACTATAACGAAAGAATGCCACAATGATACGAACTATAGGGTAATAATATATAAAAAATAAGTAAATAAAATATGTTACATTATTATGCTATGATGGATATATAATAATATTTGAATGAGCCTCTAGGAAGCCGTCGTAAATCACCTGCCTGAAAGAAAGAAAGGGAGATCTAATACATAAAAACCAAAGATAAACAGAAATCCAATGACCAAAGTATTCTAGTTAACAGTATTGTCGATAGTGAATCTGTTCCAAAGGTAAAATGAAATGGGGGGGGGGGGACGCCACTTGGGCTAAAATACTCGGAAAATATATAAAATTTTCGCGGGAGTTCTAATGTTCAGGACAGTGTGTTTTTCTAAAGACTCTGTTAAAACTGAATCTTGTAGAAGTGCACGATCTTGTGGATAAATTTGACGCAACTGCTGCAAGTCGGGCCAAGGCCTACCGCCCGACCGCATCATCCCCCATCTTTGCCCATTACGGCCATCATGTAGAGTATAGTTGGACTAGAACGTGGAGATATGGTTAGTGCCCCGAGTACCTCCCGGCCGATTAATGCGGTACGTGCAACCTGGAGCTGCTATTTTTTCCCTCAAGTAGCTCCTCAATCGACCCCTAGGTCACTCAGGACACTTGAGTCCATTCCAGCGAGAAAAAAAGAAGTCCCCAAGCCGGTACCGAGAATCGAACCCGGGCCTCCCATTTAATAAGCACACGCACTACATCGCGCTAACAGACAACCTCTTAAAGAATGAAAATCGAAACATTACAATGACCGAGTTAAATCGTGTCAGTCTAAATATGTTTACTCGGGACAATGCTTTGTAGCTGCGGAAGGATGTTTCCAGTATATTCTATGAGGTTTTGTTTTGTAATCGGCTTACCCCCCCCCCCCCGTATTTATAGGACTGACACCCCCTTAGGACTTACAAGGCAATGTCTAGGGGTCAGAAGCCTGTCGGGGAGCCAACGGCACGAAACCACAGAATGGAGAACCTGTTACGAGGGGTTGCCCCGTAGTCAGGCATGAACGTGAGGAAGTGGATGATATGAAATGTAAGCGAAAGTGATGATTGGAAATGTGATGATGGAGCAATTGGTTTCCGGGGGAAACCGGAGGACCCAGAGAAAACACACCCGACTACGCTTCGTCCACCACGAATCCCACATGTGTGCGCTTGGGATCGAACCCGGGCCGCCTGAATGGGAGGAGAGCGGCCTAACCACGGCCATATTCTATGAGGTAAGAGTTAATTTTATTATAATTATGTCTACAGGAATAAAATTTAAGAAGCGAAACATGGCCGGCTGTAACATGTCGTACCCAGATGTAAAATCCCGTGCGAGCGGTCAGGTTTTATACCGAAAACCGATATACCATTATAAGTAAATGCATAACCCGTCATTTCATATCATCATTTTTTGAAGGGAATACTTTCATGGTATTTCCTAATGGAAAAATAAAAAACCGCCTTCGATAGTGTGTGCGTAGCGTGTCTGCCTCACATTCAAGAGGTCGCAAGTTCGATTCTCGCTAAGGATGAGTTACAAGCTCTATGGACCCCGATATCATTTGCGCATCATTTCGCCGATTTTATTCACCATCCGATATGACCAACCGAGTTAATGGACGTTAGGGCTTCCCTCTCCACCAAATTGGAGATTCAATTGTGCTTTATTTTGCCTGTCTTTTATTTTCTCAGCAGCTAAAACATGACCAGCTACATAAATTCACTGGAATGAAACCTGCTGCTGTCTTATTTCAACGCGCATTCTCTGTAAAGAGCTTTCTACTCCAGCATTCGCAAAGAAAACTCAAAAGTATTTTTCAAAATTTTACGTCTTTAATGATTCCAACGTCTTCGTATTCTAATATACAAGCATTTTTAGTAGCTTATGCCTCGGGAGAACAATGCTTTTCAGTGCTCCTAGAAACAAAATGGTTGAATGGTTTCCGAGCCTACCCGGATAGTATTAATTTCCTTGTTAGTGCAAAACTGTAGGGCTTGAAAACACTTTGTAAAAGAGTGAAATCAGCATAAAAAAAGTTCTCCTCTTTTTAACCCAGGACAGATTTAATTTTGTAGTAGCTAATGGCAGCATTGTTCCAGCATTTGTTTTACGTTAATATCCTGCAGCTATAACAAGTGTCTGTCATTCTGGATACTGTTTGTTTTGTTAATGACCACATATGGTTACATAGCTTCCCCGTGTGTGCACAGCTGCTGTACTAATTAGATTCTTTATTTCTGTAACTCATGTAGTTTACACAGAGCTTCCACATATAGGTCATGGCGAGGTGCTTTTTCATTGATAGCGAAGGTAGGTCGACATAGATACGCCCTCTAGGAGTCTGTGACCAACGATTTATGAGGCATTCGTTTGCATATGCCCCCAGGATAGTAGATCGATGAAATGCTAATGTTTTTCGAAAGTGACCGGAAGTGGAAGGGTTGTCATTAATTTTGATCACGTCTTATGCCTCAACAGGTTCCCAGCGCGACTCTCTTGACTGGTTCCTTGGCCACCAGGTACTTTTCCTCTTCGGTACGCACAACAGATGAGAACGGTCAAAGAAGAGTGAACGCGTGTGAACCCCTAGAAACGTTACAAGTTGGTTAAATTGGCTACTGGAAAACTAAAAGAAAACCTACAACAACTTATAATTTGTAGATTTATACAAGAGCCTATGCTTTCCCTGATAATTATCATTTCACAAGAATCGACATATTTCAGATTTATACATGCCTTAAGTCCTTGAAAGTCAGTTTTAGAAAAAGAACCGTACTCGCGCACCTACCTGTAGATATGTCAACAGCATATCAAAAACGAGAACGCACATGAATACCAAACATGGTATTTAAAATATATCTTCTAAGGGTGCAATACCAACACTTTCGTGACAATTGCCCATCTCATATTGTGCTAAACATGGTACATTGTTCATTGTTTTTATCACCCATTGGCCCTAACAATTTTGATAAAAATAACACATGTTTAAGGGATTTGCGTGATTAATAAAACATACCTATATATTGAATTTTTCAATAGCCTAGAAATCTTCATTCTCGATGAATTGTATGCAATTGGTAGGTAAATCATACCAAATAAACTAAAACTATGTGTGAAATACACATAACATTAAAACAGGCCATTTATAGAATATGTGTTGCTATTTGTTTTAAATTTCCAATACTCATAATGTTTTGAGGCGTTAAGCCGCTATTCTTTTGTTTCTCCCAGCGCGAAGAATGTGATATTTTAATACCACAATATAGTCACCTGCTTTTTTAACATTTCAGCTCTTCAGTCTTCTTTTTCCCATGAGGATCTTTGAAAGCATTAATGCAGACGTCCAGCTCGATAGAAAAATAAGAATAGTGTGTGGAAACTGTAATAATAAAAATCAAATGAATGTAAAACATCAGATTTTCCTTGTGGTTTTCAAGTTTGCTAGACTACGGCTCGAGGCCGAATCCGTCCCGTGAGCTGCAAAAATAAATAAATAAATATAAGTAAACGTTTCGCCTGTAATAGATAATTCCTTCGCCTATTTCGAGCGATTTAATAAATTAACTGCTCAATTTAATTGACTCACAATGGACAAATACAATGAAGTGCTTAGTTGATTTTTACAGCTCTCTGTCGAATGACATTTTTCCTCGTTTGGAAAACTTTGCACGAGGACTAATATCAGCGTCCGCATCAACGTATATCTGTGAAAGGCAATTGCACAAATTAAGTTATACAAATCAAAACATGCACATTTAGAGTTCACTATGATGACAGGAACCACAAAAGTATATCCAAAAATGACTGTAATTACTCGTATAGCACAGAAAAATCAATTTCATTCTTCTCATTAAATATGTACTACTACTAAGGTAGAAACAATAATCCATACAACAGGTGTTTATATAACATGCTACATTATCATAAGAATATGAATGATAGGCTACTCCTTTTATGAATATTTAATTATGTCAATTATTCATTGGATAGTGTAGATTTTAATTGAATAAAACGCAGTGCAAATGTTATCTGTGCCTCTCGTGCCTGTGAGTTCATTGTTCATTTCTTTAAACTAATGTGGCGCGATTTATTCTGTGACGGTTAATGTGGCCCCCACTATGAAAAGTTTGGCAACCTCTGGTTTACATTAAATATGTCCTTCATGTATCCAAAACTGGACATTCTAGTAAAACTTTACTACTTAGCGACTTATTTTGAAAGATTATGTGCGCCTTTAACTTATATGAGAGAAATGTAAAAAAAAAAAAAAAAAAAAAATCTGATGTGTTCCATTCACATTACTTTCTCTACATCGCTGTAATGCATTTTTTTTTAAAAAGCGTATTCTTCGATCTAAAGTATGTTACTCGAAATAAACATTAGCAGTGTCTTAATTACTTGCTTCCTTATAAGTAGAAGGGAAATAAGGGAATACACTAGGCTAAAGTGGTAGTCAAATCTTTTAAAAGCCGGTTGCCAGTGGTTGAAACCCGTTTCTATGCAGTGTGTACAACTTTCCGTGTGAGAAAAGTTCAAATATTTTAAATCTGAAACAAATAGTAAAGAATATCTCAGAAATGGTCAGTTCCACGAAAAAAATGTGCAAGACATAAATTGTGTGTTTTAACGTGCTCTGCATTTTTGTGTAGTATTTGTCTATCTCTTACGGTTTACCAGTTACACAATTCAGCAAGATACATTCAGAATTAAGCGGTCTTTAGGAAACTCATGATATACATTTTATTTGCAATATAAATATCTTTAATATACGGTATTTTAATCGAAATCGTTAGTCATTTTTGAGAAAATCAAAATTTTCGAAATGTTTTCCATTTAAAGGGTAGTTTGGTGTGGGGGGTTCTCAAAATCTACGTGTCACACTACTGGAAGGCACTAAACTTCAATACCAAGTTTGGTATTTTACCGACTTTTCGTTTTTGAGTTATCGTGTTCACAGTCACACGGACACATACACACACGGACCTTTTTCAGAAATTTTTTTTTATCCTAAAATGTGTATTTCCGGTGAAATATCGGTATCGAATACTTCCTCTATACATTATGTACATAGTACGTGCAGAGAAAGTAAAAAGACGAGATTCGAGCTCCGCCCACGACACATAACACCCCCTATGAGTCAGTATTACGAGACAAACTGCAGAAAATAACATGTTATCTGACGTCAGATTGCGAGTAGGCTTGGTGACAGATTGAATCACTTACTGGAAGACTGAGCCCAAGTGGGCAGTGTCAACAGTGAAGAATGTCGTCTCTCTATGAATCACCAATTACTGCAGCAGCCCGGAAGTTAGGCAAATGCATAGCATACATCAAGTGGGGTCTTGAACCTTGATCAGAATATGCCAACCGTCCTATTCTTATAGCATGTTATCCTTGCTCCAAAATGTTGATTTGACTGCATTTTAGTAAACAGTGAGTTTACGAAAAAGGATTTTCTATTTAACTGGAATGTTATTTGTTATTTATTCAAGCCTATCGGAGCGTTACAAGTTTCAGCGAAATGAACTTAGAAAAAGCCTGCTTTATTGCATACTGGTATTGTGTATTTTTATCTCTCATAGAAGTTGTTTTTATTTTTCTATCTACTTTATGTTTTCGAGATAAACGTTCGCAAAATTTGTTTAATTTCACTGTAATTGCTATAGGAACGAAAGGGATATATGAGGCTGAAGCGGGTTACTATATCTGCTTCTTGCTTATCACGAAAAGCAAAAGAATGGTGTTAAAACACTTCTAAAACCTAAAGTATAGGAACATTAAAACCCAGATCAATGAATAAGATAGTGGTTATAAAATTCTAATTTAATATAAATGATGTGTTTAACATGTCTACATGTTTTACTCTAGGCTTCTTTCTATCTTACGCTTTACGAGTTATGTAAAATGATATAGTAATGCCATAATTTCAGAACCGTATCGCAGAAAATTCAAGGTATATACCTATTTTATTAGTCATTCAGATATTTTTGTAGGTATTTTAATTAAAATCGTTAGAGCCAGTTTTTGAATAAACAAAAGTAGCGAATATGTTCCATATAAATCTATTTTGGGGCCAGGAATTTGTCTGAAAATATTCCTGTTATATCTTTTGAAGATGCTCACTTGATATACCAAGTTCCAATTTTATCTATATTTTGTTTTTAAACTAAGCTATGTACATACACTCGCGAACCCTTCTAGAATCCTTTTTATACGGGGGTGTTCATTGGACCGCAAAATGTGTATTTACAGTGAAATCTCGATAGGAAGTGTTTGGATCGAGGCAATACTTCAACTATAGGTTAGTGTATAGAACGTTTAAACATTTCTGATTGTTACTTCACATGGGTTTCTCTACCCTATATCGTATACTGTAAAATATTCTTACGGAAGTTTATTTTTCTAAATGTTTCATTTTAATCTAGAAAAACTTTGCAGAAACAGCTGTATTAACATTTCTTTTTAGGTTCAAAAGGAATAGCGGCATTCAAGTGTTAAGAACAATTGAGGTCGATTAAAAGAATGACAAAAGTATTGAACAAATGAAACCGCTAATAACGAATATCTCGAAATGGTTGATGATACAAAAAAGTTGCATGAAATAAATTGTGAGTTTTAAAGATGTCTACATGGCTTGTGTAGTACGTTTTCCTCTTTATTTTACACAAGATTATATAAAATTTGTCGTGAATGACAACACAGTGGTTTAAAGCGAAACAGAGGTGCTTTTTTTTGTTTATTTTGGTTTAAAATGTAGATTTTTTGTGCAAAAATCATCATATTTTAAAGTCGCATATGCAATGTTTGATTTTCTTAGGAGGTAGACTCTAAAACCCTTTTTCACAAGTTCAGTTTTTTTGTCGTTTTTCCAGATTCAAAATAAACCTATATATCCCACAAAAATGCTGCTACAGGTCTGAAAATTTTCCCCAACGTACTTCCGAATGTATGCAATAAAATGATACATTGGAATTTTGATATTGGTGATAGTTTAGCTTTTAAACATAATTAACAAAATTATCGTCTATTTTTTTTTTTTACTGTGTGGTAAAAAAAAATACCTATCGAATATGCGAAAATTCCAATCAAACGTATTGTTACAAAGAAATGTACTCGTAGTTTTAAAAGATGACACTTTGGGTACGATATTTGTTGGAGAAGACAGATTTTGATTTTGCTGACAAAATTGATGCAAATTAATAAATAAATGCAGACTTTACAATTTGCTGAAACTTGGTATAGATAATTTTATTTTTGCCAGTGATATCAGCAAAAATCAAAGCTCCAGCTGTAATAGTTAATGACTTCTAGCTCTTCGACGTCCCCTTAAGTTTATATGTATGGGTCATGGTGAGAATGGAGCCTAAGTCTTACGTCCTATATCAATGCTTATTTTCATTGTGAATAGCTCCTAATTCGAGCAGTATGTAATCAAGGCAGGGGAGAAAAAAAAAAGAGTTGACTGCCGTATTAGTTCTTCTGTACCTACTACAAAATGTATATTGAAACGATTTGTGCCAGTATTTATGATACTTAACGGAGAGTATAAAGACATTCAGAGTTTTAAGTAAATGATTTGTGGAGCAGATATGAAAGTAGAACACAGTGGGTAGAGAAAGTAAGGCGATTTTGTTTTAAATGTATTTTAGAGTTTGGAAAGTAGTTCTGAAGACTCGTGAAAATAGCATTTATTGAAGTGTCTTTGCTGAACAATTCATTTTTAGTCTCATTATGTTCGCGTGGCAAGTGGCATTTTGCTAGGAACGCTCAACTTATTCCGTGAAAGTGATAATTTGCTATTGTTTGTACCTGCATCACGTTCTGGAAACTGGAACAATAAAAGAACTGTCTGTGCCAGGTGACAATTAGCGGGCAGAACAAACGGAAATGCTAATCAGCGGTGATTCCTTTGACGTTCTCGGAAAGCGTTTGTTCCCGGGAAGGAATCTACTGGCGGTTTTTCTGCTGACGCCTTTTCCGGTATTCCGCTTGCACGCCCCTTTTTCCTCTGGTAATTAGGTTGGTCTGCTGAACCAATTAACTGAGCACACATTGCCGGGTTGCTAATTTTAATGCCAAATTTTGTTATTCATTCATGCTGGACGTTGCGAAAAAAAAAAACTTTTAAAATTGGGTTTCTTTTGTACACAAACTGTGCCATGTGACTTGACCATTGGAGAGTGAGTTACTGCGTTCGCGGGTGTATAAAGGTCAATGGGTCTAAAATGTTGGAACGTGAATAATGGTCACTCGCAAGCTATAAATAGCCATGCTTTTGTTTACATGTGAAAATAGTTGAATTTATACTTCTAATTAACCCTAGGTGGCTTACCCACTGGTACTGCTATTTTAATTGGCAACTGATATATTGGTATATTTTCCTCATCCGTCCATATACCATTTTTCAGAAATTATGTAGAGATTGTTATAGGCAGTCGTGTTTGTTAATTTTCGCTTCACCACAATTATTATAATTACGAATATGGAGTTCTGTAGTTAGCTCCATATGCAGTTCTATTTGTGTTTTACTTTTTCTAGCAGGTATATACAATGCATATAGTAGACAGAGAATGTATTATATTCTACCCAAGAATGTGATACGGAGATTGCGTGGAAATACATGTTTTGAGGACCCTGAACTTTTAGAAAAAGATCCATGCGTGTGTCTGTGGGAAACATAACTCAAAAACAAATACCAGTCTTGGTATTTAAGTTAAGTGTCTCCCAAAGATGCGACACGAAAATGTTCAAGAAGATCTCCCAACCCCAAACTACCCTTTACAAGGAACAATTTATGAGAATTTTGATTTTCTCAAAAATGACACTAACCATTTGGAATAAAATTTTACATATTAAAATATTTATATGACAAAATGTATATTTTGAATCTTCTGGGAATCCGCTCCATTCTGGATGACTTTTGTATAACTAGTAAATCGTAAGAGATAGTCAAAACTTTAGTATACAAAACAGTAGACATCACCAAAACACACAACTTATTTCATTTATATTTAATTTTAAAATATTTATGCTTTTCTCAAACAGGAAGTCGTCCATGTTTCTTTTGTTTTACTCCGGGCCAATTAAAGAGCCGATTTCCCATCACAATCGCATAGCGACAGCTTTTGAAACATTTGTTTGCCCTTTAGCATTGTGTATTCCCTTATCTCAATTAACATGGAGTAGAAAGAAGAAGAATATTTTGTAAGAAGCTTGTTTGTAAAACAGCTAGAAAAAGCCATGTGAAAGGAACTCGTCAGATTGTTGTAATTACATATCTACGATGCGTATCTAATTTATCTTTACACCAGTAATCGAATATTTTGACTAAAAATATTATAGATAATCTGTATGGTTTAATCTGTATTAAACAGACATTTCACATGACAATGAGGAGGCGGGTACTGTGAAATGTCAGAAACGGGCGTGTGCCGAAAATATTATATTTATATGAATTACCTATGAATGCTTACGTTAAGCCTACGGTTTCTATAATAGATAGTTGGATAATTGCCCTTTAAAAGGAAAATGTTTCGAAATTTATGATTTCCTCAAAATATCCTTTAATGAATTCGATTTCTATTAAAGATATGTATTTACATGACAAAACGTATATATTGAATTTTATGGGAATAGCCCTGTCAAGTCCAGTTCATTCGGAAATAAATTAGTATAATCTCTATAACGGGTATAGTACATTAAGTGACGAATGAAAAAACACTGTACAAAAAAGTATCAATCTGTTTTAGATAAACAATTTATTTAAAATAACTTTTTTGTTCCACAAGAAATTTCCGAGATGTCCGTCATTAATAGTTCAAATGTTTCAATACTTCTGTCATTCTTTTCAAGTTATTTCGATATTCAGGTTTCCTACAACTGCATGAAAATACTATGGGTTTTTATTGCCACAATATAGCATCCATGTCTTAAATGTATGTATCGCTGTTCCCTAGAAAGGTAAGGAAATCTATAATGTAGTTATTTCTCCCCCTTTTTGTTTGCAAATCTCAAGGCAATCTAAAAAGATATTGAGGTACATACTTCAATATTTCCCTTTAATATTTGAATATAAACTGGAGACTTTCTTGCCTGGCACGATTATGAATTACGCCTCAATACTGAGAGCTAGTCAAGTGTTGGATTGCAATCGCCAGCATTGTGCTATGACCCTTTCCCAGTGACGCATTGACTATCATCACCTTCCCTTTCAATCGTGGATGATGCTTGCAGTTGAGTACGGATGAGTACTCTTGTTAAGACGAGCAGAGTTAAAAGTCTGCTTTAATACTTTGAATTCCTCGTCCGCTGCCACTCTGTCGCTTTCGAGTTTCTGTCCATTGCATATTAAAACACGCTTTCTTTAAGCTGAACTCCTCAACTCAGAAAAACCATAATGACTAACACCAACAGTAAAATAACACAAACACTACATGCGAGTTTAAATGCATACAATACCAAGTACCTGTATTGGTATCTAGGTGCTGTCTTTTACTGTATACATATTTTGTACATCTGTAGCAATAATACATAAAATGTGTGCAAGCATTATCTGTAATGGTGGTTTGACGTAAACAAAACAAGATGTCGGCTTAGCCATCTCAAAGTATTCTGGTCGAAGGATACATCTTTGGGTTGAGACGTCAGTGCGCAGTGTTATGGTTAAGTAATTAATAAGTATATGTTTTGGGGACGACGTTATCATTAAAGGTGTATGATTCTAGTCATTTTGATTCTTTATAGGTTAAGTTCGTGATTCATTTAATACCCTGCAGTCAAGGAAGAACTGCTCATTGGTATCTATAATAGGGGGTTATTTCAGATAGTAACAATTGCCCTTGTTGACCAAACTGTCGGAACCGAATAGAGTAACAAGTTTTATGAGTTTACAGATTGTGTGAAAGCGGGCCGCAGTGTAATCTCACATGTTTTCGCTGGCGGATCATAAACAACCGGAAGTGGCCACCCGTTTCTGTATCTTATCAACTGTTTTCCACTTTGTTTACGTCGCTGTCGGCTGAAACAAAGCACTGAATTACAACGGAAGTACTGAAATTTATCGAAACCTCATTGCACGTGCTAAATTAATGAGACGCATTATGACGGGAAGCGCACATACTTGTATGCAATTACAGAACACGAATTTCAGCAAATTACCTACATTTTTTGTCATTTTTTTATGTTCTATACCTTATGCAGTATTGGGGATATTGTGAGAATAATTAACATTCTTTCATATTTTAGCAACATATAGTTAATAAACGTTTTAATTTGATATCTACGATTTAGTTCCCCTCTTTGCGTAGTTATCTCAGATTTGCCTGTGGAAATTCTGAAAAGAGGTTAGTTATATGGGATAATTGATTATTAAATAGCACATTCACACCATACTCTTGTCATAACCAGAAACTTTGGTAGATTCTGTTCGTCCACGAGAAGATGGTGAGCAAGAGGAATGTGCTGCATAAGAATTTTGCGCCTGGCGATAAAGTTCTTGCACGTTCGCGCCGATAAACATACACATCGTTATTGTTTTTCAGTCTGACTACCTATTCAACTCCTGCCCTGCACACAGCTTATGTGAAAAAAAAAACAATGAATTAACACTAATTTGTCTAATATTTGGTTAAATTATGTAGCCTGGGACTTAAAGTTCTTGTGACATTGTAAATCATCTTTAGGGTATGTCATATCAAAATAGTTTGAGATCACCTATCCACAATTCAGGTGTCTTTGTTTAACCGTAAACAAGCGAGTGAGTTGAGAAATTTAATACCGATCGGTTTGTTGCTATGTGGCTAGAGCAACCAATTAGAGATCGGGAGATCCATGGTTCAAATCACGGCTATGGCATTGCATTTTTCATTTTGACTCTACCTGTAAACATCGTTGTCAGATAGCTCGCACGATAGCCATGAGAATCTGGAAATGCGTAATTATAGTAGCAGATAGATGTGGCAGCATGGGTGACTCATATAACACACACTTTGCATTATAAACAAATCGAGCGGATAGACTCCTCTCGCCTTCATCTGATAGTGTAATAATAGGTTCTCCAACAACTGCACGGTGTAGGTATTTTGTGTTCATAAACTAAAACTTCTGTGTGAATGTGTGTACATTCTCACTTACTTTTGTTAAACAGAAGTATATATTGTACAACTCAGAGATGAAAAGTCGGGAAACATCAAACTTTATTCAACGATACCTATCTGTAAAATGTCTAAAATTCACAATTAAATTATATTTCATGTATTTGAAATTTGAATACAGCAATCAGGATTTAATTCATATGCAACTATAGGAAATTTCATGCATGTTTTTATTGAGTGTCCGAGATATTAATTGTATTCTCTTTTGCTGTTTTGAAAAATTGTTCCACACGTAGCAATTGTGTTTAATAATATTTTATAGTCAAACGTTTTTTCAGTATATTAAAACTTGAAGATAGGAATTTCTAATTACACACCTATTGCTGTGTGGGGGAAAAATATCATATATGAGATTCAATTAAATTTACAAAATATGAGTATTATATTGTTAATACTATCACAAAGCTTCATTGCATCATTTGTTATCCTGATATTTATAAGGAGATGTACGAGGGGCACTGTTTATATTTTGAGTTTGATAAAAACAATAGTAATTTGTCATTGAAAATTGATTTATTGTTTCTCAAAATATTCTCCTTTATGAGCAATACACTTTGCATGCGTTCGAACCATTTGTCATAACATATTTTCCAATCTGCTTGATACACCTCCAAAACAAGGTTTTTGAACGCATAAACTGCTTCTTCTGCCAAAGAAAATCGTTGTCCACGCATTTTATTCTTGATGTTCGGGAACAAGAAGAAGTCATTGGGTGCCAAATCGGTACGGCAGCTGAGTCATCAATTCGATTTTTTGAGTGTTCAAATAGTCGTTTGTTAGACGAGATGCGTGAGCGTTTGCATTGTCTTGATGAAGAGCGATCCAACGGCACTTATTTATTTTTCTTATTTCATCGAAGACTTCCGGCAAACAAATGGTTGTGTAACATTCAGAATTGAACGTTTTACGTTCCTCTAAAGGCACTGTTGCCACATGACTAGTTTTTCTGAAGAAAGAAAAAATAAGGCGACCATTTGTTTCGAAGTGCTTCGAGTGCGAACAACTTTTGTTGGATGTGATTCATCTTGGAACTGCTGTTTATGTTCCGGCTCATATGCACAGATCCATGATTCGTCACCTGTTACAATTGTATGTACATCTTTTGAAGCCCACCCATTTTATTTCTTGAGCATTTGTTTACACCAATTGACGCGGGCATCCTTTTGAGAATGTGTCAAATTATTTGGGATCCAACGAAAAGCAATATTTTATAAATTCTGGTGGAACTAATGCTTAGGGTTGCTTCTATTTCATAGTATATGGCATGACTACCTTGCGCTATCAGTTTTTGCACAGCATCAAGTTTTTCTGGCACACCTTCAAGAATTTCGTCTGTGAGCAAACGTGGCCACGATTAAACCAGCGTTTCACAGTGACAAAAGATGGAGCTTCATCGCTATAAGTTCTTCAATGCACTCTTATCTTGATAATTCAATATTTTCGTTGAAATACAATTTTAAAGTCACTCTTAACAACACAAATAATAATGCTGTATTGACAAAATATCTGAAGAAGGTTAAGGTGAAGAATCTCAAACTTTCCAGTGGAAATCCCAGGTGGCACCCGCAGTAATCAGTGTTGCCAAGGCTCGAAATATAAATAGTGGATCTCATACAACATTTCATTGCTTTATACCGAAAAGCATATCGTGTTGAACAATTTGAAAATTATAGTGTACCGTCCAGTGATAACCCGAGAAAGAGTTTAAAAATTACACGCTTAAGTAACATTGCTTCTGATTTTATGACCTTTAAAATCATTGAGTGCATATAAAGTCCTCCAAATTTTTCTGGTTCTCTGCAGTTCATCTGGTGTTTCAAGATTCCTGATAACTCTCTCGTATGCGTTGTTATTTTAGTGCAGATAAAGCGAATCGTTTTTACTACAGTTAATTCGCTGTGAGATGTGCTTTAAGATGTTACAGCTGTAATAACTATAGGGAATTGTAGAGGTTTGAGGTGTTTAATGAGACAAAGCCATATTTACGAAGTTTGGAATTATTTTTTCACAGCTGTATAAACCAGATGATCCAATTGTCCCGTAGTTGACGTGTAGAGATATCATTGTGCATTAAAAGAGTTGCGAAACTCCTTCAGTCGTTAGATTGAAATTGTATGTTATACCTCTCTGCTTATGAATAAATAGGTAGATAATTAATAATGGTTAGAGACAGTATCCGAGTGTTACATATAAGATGTTTATTTTATCTACCAAGTGTCTAGAAGGTAGAGGAAGTGTACATTCCCCCCAAAAATTGGTGTAGAGATTTATTCGAAACACGTTTTGAAGCCCCTCAATAAAATTAGAAACTGTCCACATCCGTCTGTCAACATCATAACTAAAAAGCGAAATGTTTGATAAATACCAAATTTGCGATATATTTAACGCGGCACAAAGAACTAAAGGATGATCCCCTACCCCAGGGAACCCTTTACTTTTGAAATATTTCTTAATATCAATGTTCTCAAAATATTCGATCAAAATTGTATGCACTTAATATATTTACAAGGCAAGAAAATGTGTGGATATATTATATCTTCTGGGATTAACCCTTGAAGTCTTCTTCGAATTTGTATAATTTTCTATAAATGAGATTTCGGAGATATGCACTCGGCTTTTCATTACGTTGTCATTTTTTGAAGTGCTGTTTCACTCACTTATTTCTCCGATTTCCTGCAAAGAATATGCTATTTTATTTCCAAAATATATCAATTAGTCTTAAACGTTTAACTATCGCTTTGGTTTCCTATATCCCTATAGTACCTAGAACGAAACTTGTAATTTAACTATCTATGCAGACATTTAGCCTGAATTACATGAAGTAGATAGGAAAACAAAATGTTCTATGAAGTTTGTAGATGTTAAATAAAGATAGGCAGTAGTGGGTAGAGAAAGCAAATTGAATGTAACACGTTTTTTACGTGTACGGATTCTTTGGGCATAATTGAATAAACTTAATTTGTGTAAACAATTTAATATTATTTCTGCATTTTGTATATTTCAAATGTGTAATTTGTTAGTAATTTGAAACCATGAATAGTTTCGTGGCTCGTGTAAAGCAGGAAAACGAGTGAGTTTTGTGTATGACTTTAACATAGCTTACCTCTGAATTAATAATAGACACAGAAATGTACGTGAATGTTACACATAGCATGTTTTTATGAATGGTTCTGGCCCAGGAATCTCAGGTGAAATCGATAGGCAAAGCACAGTAAACCATATTTAGCTACTGGGAATCGAACCGAAAATTATATCTAAGAACCATAACATCGCTTGCTGCTCGTGGTTCTGGGCGTAGCTTCCAACATTTTTAGAGAGATGAGTCGTCAGCTGGTGACCTAGTGGCCGTGGTTTCGACCCCTGTGATCCCAGCACAACGATCGATTGGCAGGACACGCAACTCGTGGCGGCCCCCGGCCGAGTAGCAGCCCGCACTGCACCCACACGGCGGGGATTTGCGCAAGGTTTGGGCACAGCTGCGGGCCAAGGTTACCTAGCGTTTAAACGGCAGGCTTTATTTACTCTGTCGTTTGCTTAAACTAGGGATGACATTCGACAAAGGTATTCGATATCGAAAATCCACCGTAAATACGCTTACTGGGTTCTACTGAAAATAAACGATCCAATAAAATAAATGTTTTGGAAAGCCTCTATGTGTGGTTCTGTCTGTCTAAACAACACAATTAAAACCGTAAAGTGCAATTAATGCCCCCAAATTTCGGATTTATTTAAGTAGCATTATGAGGCTGCAAGGTAAGAAATTGCTCATCACAATAAAAAGGATCGACGTTATTTTGCTCCTCAATATTTGGGGGGGGCAGCATTTCTAACTGCCTCGTAATAAAATTAAGTCAAAATATTCCCTGTGTTATAAATATTTTATAACAAAAGTTTAACAACCCGTAAAATATCTATGGGATAAATATTTAAGAAACTTTGACAGTTTTTGTTGCTATTATTTGTGCACATAAACCGTTTATTATGACAGTTCCAGTCGCATTGCAAGTATTAGCTAGGAGCACAAATTTGAGTACTCTTAAACCTATTATTTGTCTTTGAATTGTTAATAACACCACAGAAAAAGGTTATGTTACCGGGTTTTTTCAAAAATTTACCACTACATTTTTTTTGCATTAAATATTTTCAAAATATTGGCTGTTAATTGGTGTGAATTTATAAATACTACTGCATAACTTGTTTGAAATGCTGTTGCCATTAATTTCTTTTTCGTAGTGTAATGGAAATATAGAATTTAAAAAACAAATTTTTAAAGTTTTGACTATGGTATCAATATCCTCTTTGTACCGATAATAAAATGCAGTGAAACAATTATTTCTGCACGGGTCTATCTCGATAAAAGTGGAGTTCATAGAATAATAATCACTGGAAAATTTGTAGCAGAGATGTAAAAATATATGCTAATGGAGGAGAAAGTCAATTAAATGTAATACATCAGGTCTTTCTATATTGATATTGATCTGCTCTCGGCCTCAAGGAAAACGAATAATATCAATTATATAAGAAATGGTATGTATGTTATATACTATTAGAACATAATTTGAGCTGACAGCGAACAAGTCAATCTTATTATAGTTTTAGGAACATCAAAGTTTTGTATACAGAGCAGCAAGTTTCCACGCCATTGTGCCAGTTGACTGGCGCATCGGTTTTTTGTTACTTGGTAACGGGTTCGCAGCCACAATAATTGCCTGCCTGACTTGCAGGTCCACAGATTTCCTCTCAGAACAAACAGTGGGCAACCACACTCTCACCGCGCATGCTTCAGTATTATTTGGGACGAAAATTACATTTTGGGGGGAGGCTTTTGGCTTTTGCAGAACCGTTACATCATTTTGCAGTGGAAATTACATTTATTGACCATGGTGCAGTTTACATTTCCTGCAGCTAATGCATAGGCTTTCAGTGGGTGCAAAACAAATGCAAAATGTTACTGTTCATTGTAGTGTATGTAAAGATTCACTGTAGCTCAGCGATAAAGCGTCGGTGCGATATTTCAAAGAGCCACGGCTGTAACAATTAATTTTTAAATTTTAATTGACATTTTCATCTTTAGCATGCACTCTTGCAATATGAAAGGACAATAAAACTATTAGATATAAATTAAGGAAACTCTGTACTGAAATTGCTCATTTCTATAACTTCCAATTTTTTCTCGCACATTTGCTATCAGTAGTAGCATAAAGTCCGTTTTCATAATCCTATGTACCTAACATATTAGAAAATGAAAATCTTGTTTAATGTGAAATGCTCCAAGAAATCATTTTGCATATTAATTCCTTGAGTATGTTTTGAAACCTTTAATATTTTCTTGCAAAAAGTAATAAAGTGGCTCTTTTAATGATCTAAAATCAAAGTATTATTTATTATTAAAACCTCAAATTCAAAACAACAGCTAATGTCAAAAGATCCTAGATCTTATCAAACATCTAAAACGTATTCTGAAAATCCAGGGGGGGAAATCAAATGTGTTCCATTCACCTGACTTTCTCTACCTCTCTGTAACAAATTATTCTTAAAAAGCTTATTCTTCTACTTACATCATGCTAAAGAAGGTAAATATTGTCAGAACTTGTATTATTATAGTTCCATATAAGTAGAAGGGAAATAAGGGAATACACTAGGCTAAAGCGATAGTCAAATATTTAAAAAAAACAACCAAAACACATCTGGTTACTATATGATTCAGATTCAGTTCTATTTGCATGTCCAGGAGTTGACAAATTCCCGTATGAGAAAAGTTTGTATTTTAAATTTTAAACCAATAACAAAGAATATCTTGGAAATAGTTAACTCCATAAAAGAAGATGTATCTGTCAGAGAGTGTTTGTTTTACGATATCTATATTTTTTGTGCAGTAACTTTTTGTCTATCTCTTACGGTTTACCAGCTATGCATAAGTCATTTAGAATGAGGACTTAGACGATGTTCCCAGAAAATTTAAGACATGCATTTCATTTGTCATATAAGCATATTTAATATATAGTATTTTAATCAAAGTCGTTTGAGCCATTTTGAGAAAATAATTTTTTTTAGATTGTTTCATGTAAAAGGTAGTTTGGGTTGGGGGATGTTCTTGAAAATCTTAGTATCGCATCATTTGAAGATGTTTAACTTAAATATAAAGTTTGATATTTAACCATCTTATCGTTTTTGAGTTATCGTGTTCACAGGCACACGGACACGAACATAAACACACATGGACCTTTTTCTAAAAGCGCTTATTTTGGGTACAGGCACTCTAAAACGTATATCTCCAGTGAGATATCGGTATCGAATTTTTTATTACAATGCATAAATCGTAAATCTACAATATTTATGAGGTCATTTTCTATGAACATTTTTAAAAAGTTATTTTCTTTAAATGTTATTAAAATTCAGTATCCAGTACCATTAACTTATAATAACTAGAAGGCTGGAAATTAAAGTTATTTGCGACATTGCAAATCTTTGAAACCGTGTCTTCAGAATGGCTAAAATACTTTGAAAATTCCCGTGAATTCGGAATGAAATGAAATAAGTTTTTCGGGGATCTTTAGTCATGGCAGCTCAACCGTTCATGTTGGCTCTTATATTTATTAACAAAAATAATCTTGCGTTATAAATATGTTCTTTTTACATGTTATATGTAATAAAATTCGTATATCCTAATTTGAAACCACGCTCTGGAAGGAACTTTGTATAATTGGTATAACTGGTAAACGTTAAGCGATAGGCGAAAACATACTCTGTAGATCTGTTTAAAGCAAGTATTTTATATGAGAAATCAGTTATTAATGACGGCCCATTTGTTCAGATTTTTTCATTCTTTTAAATATTGTAAAAAGTTCGTCCCTGTACTGTGGGAGCAGCATGTCTACCTCACATTCAAGAAGTCACGTGTTCGAATCTCGCAGATTCGATTTACCCAGATAACTTTTTTCGGGGATTTCCCTGTTCCTGAGAAGACGAATGTCGAGTAACTTTAAGCTCCACGGACCCCAAATATATTTGAGCATCGTTTCATCGATTTCATCCGTCGCCCGATATCACCAATACGTTAAATGACGTTAAAAAATCCTGTAGATATTCAGCAGTTCCTGAAAATTGCATTTAAACATGTGAAATTTTAGCGCCGGCATATACCATCCAGTTCTTAAACATTTGGGTATCATATTCCCTTTGTATGTATAACATGTGTAATGTACCAATTTCTGCAAATTCTTAATTAAAATGAAATATATAGAAAAATGAACTCTGGTAAGAAAATGAGTATACCCACTAATAAACGATAGAGTAGAGAAAGTAATGTAAATAACAAATAAGAATTTTTTCTTCCTCTTGACATAGCAATGCCTGAAGTCATGTGGAGCAATAAATTTGTGTGTGTCACAAGGTTACATTGTGAAAAATTAAACTTTAAGCCTTAAAGTAACAAGGGTGTTTCAAAATACTTCATATAATTAGAAAAAATTACAGACTTGAGCCACACCTCCAGGAAGGGTCACAATGATATAGCTAGAATTCTTTTGTCCTCAACAGTCTGGGAGACGGGAGTGGCAGAAGGCCGTGGAGAGAGCGTCAAGCAATTCCCAAGGGCAACATAATTAACAAGACATTTTATTGTTTAAAACTGGCAGCCAGCATTTAAACACACATTAGTGGCATATTAGAAATTCCCATAAAGTTATGTTAGCTATAGCGACTTAAAATCTCCAGTTAGTCTAGCTCCGCTCATACTAATACACCAGGTAATTTATAATATACATAATAACTGAAACGCTCTTAAAATTGCAAGTGAAATATCATCTAGCGGAAAATGTTGTTGTCCAGGTTGAATTGCTTAGTTCGTCAATCATTGGGGTTTATTTTTCCTGTAGTCATGCAATGCACGTTCCAGAATTTATATGGAAGGGTTCTATAGCATAATTTGCATTTGTATTCAGATAAAATTATAAATGTCAAATAGTATGTCCTTAAAATTCACTTATAAACAAAGTAAATGTAAAAACATAATAAAATTATATATGGAATAGAATAGTGGTACAAACCAATACAAATTCCAGATATGTCTAAGTGATAAAATAAAAACAATAATACTGACAGTATAGGCAGGTGTAATTGGTTTAACCGGAATTTTTTCTCGTGACATATGAATTAAAAAGTCAAATTAAAAGCCCGACAATTCATACAAAGATTTGAAGTTTTAAGAAAGTAACAGAGATAGTTGGAGAAGTCCTGCAATAAATGCTTTAGGAGCTGTTCAAAAACAATGCATTTCCTTGCTGGTGATATGTTTCTTACCATGCAGTCGTCTTATTTATACTACTGCATGGCAGCAATTGTAGTGAATACGAAAGATAGCCTTATCCATAAACGAATTGAAAAGTGCCTCGGATAAAAATAAAGATTCCCATTACTTTTCGCAGGCAATTGTTATGGCAAAACTGATAAAATAATATATTACCTATCATTTTGATATAATTAAAATCAGCTTACCTATTAAGCTTTATCATTATTTTTATTATTTCTACTACTAGGGAAAGTATTGTATTCCACCCGAAAATTCGATGTCGAGATTTCACCGGAAATACGTTTTGTGGTCCCCCGAGTCCGAAAAAAGCAGTTTTACTTTCTCTAGCCCGTATGTACAACTTACATAATGGATTAAAAGGGCACTGTGTTCCACCAAAAAAGTTCATACCGAGATTTCATCATAAATATATGATGAGGTCCCATGAGTCCGAAAAAAGAATTTTTAGAAAAAGATCCTTATATCTGTGTCTGTTTGTGGTCTGTGGATAGCACTGCTCAAAAACGAAAAATCGGTTACGTACCAAAGTTGGTATTTAAGTTCAGTATCTTCCAAGGATGCGACACACCACTCTTAACTGCCCTTTACGTTTTTAATTAAAATACCCTATATTAAGGACATTCACATCACATATAAAATTTATATTTTGACTTTTTTGGGAATAGCTTCTGAAGACCCCTTTATTCTGGATGAGTTTTGCAAAATTTTGCATAACGGTTAAGCCGTAAAATATAGACAAAAACTTACTGTACAAAAATGTAGACCTCGTTAAAGCACATAATTTATATCATATACGTTTTTCTTGCAAGGATGACCGTTTTCGAGATATTCCTGGTCATTGGTTTCAGTTTTAAATTACCTAGCTTTTCTCAAACGGCACCACACAAATTATTTCACATAACGACCAGCTTTTAAAAGAGTTGAATAACACCTTAGCCTAGGTATTCCCTCATTTCCCTTCCGCTCATAAGGAAGCAAGTGATAAGTCAATTTCTGTAATGTTTATCTCGATTAGCATGATATAGGTAAAAGCATAATCTTTTGTAAGAAGTGTTTGTGTATGGAACAACTAGAGAAAGTTATATTAATGGAACACATCAGGGTTTTTAATCCTTGACTTTTGCTCATAATAGCATTAAAATTCGGAACCATTCGTAGAAAGCGACAACATGGTAAAATATATTACTAAAGAATATTAATTGCTTAAGAATTTTGTTGAAAAAAGAAATGTTGCAAAAAATATTAGATAACATAAAGCAATAATTATAGTGCAAGATGAGTAAAATATTTATAAATAGGTATTTGAAAATCTTTCAGGTTCCATGCTAGCTGCTTTCATACTATCTACATGGTAGAGTAGTAAACGAGACGGAGGAAGGAAACCAATTTTTACTTTCTCTACACGTACTATGTATGTACATAGTGTATAGAGAAGGTATTATATTGCATTGAAAATTCAATACCGAGATTTCAACGGAATTGCATGTTTTGGGACCTCCTGACTAAAAAAAAAAAAAATAGAAAAATTTCCGTGCGTGTGTATGTGTGTGTGTGTGTGTGGAGGGGGGGGAAGTATAGCTTAAAAACGAAAAGTCCGTTAAATACCAAACTTGATATTTAAATTCAGTATTATGCGACACGAAGATTTCCAAGAACCCCCATTTCGAACTACCCTTTATATGAAAAAAAAAAACTTCGAAAATTTTGGTTTTTTCAAAACTGATGCTAACGATTTTGTTTAATATTTCTTATATTTAAGATATTTACATGACAAATAAAACGTATATCTTGAATTTGGGGAATAGCCTCCGAGGACCTCTTTATTCTGTATGAAATTTTCTGAATTTTGCGTAACTGGTAAACCGTAACATAGACAAAAACTTATTAAACAAAAAATATAGATCTCTTTAAAACACATAATTTATGTCATATACGTTTTTGGTGGAGATGACCGTTTTCGAGATATTCCTTGTTATTGGTTTCAGTTTTAAAATACATTAAACTTTTCGCAATCGGGAGCTTATCAACTCCTGGCCACGCAAAGAAACGGATTTCAATCCCTTAGCAACCACATTTTAAAACATTTGACTGCCGGTTTAGCCTAGTGTATTCCCTTATTTCGCTTCTGCTTATAAGAACTGCATAATAAGACCTGTTTATCTCGATTAGTATAAGGTAGATAGAAGAATAAGCTTATTAAGAATAATTTGTTATAGAGATGTAGAGAAAGTCATGTGAATAGATCACATCAGATTTTTAAGATTAGTGTTTCAGCGTTGCGCATGACCACCATCATGCAAAACGAGCATACTTGGAAGATATGAATTGAAATATCAAGTTCTCTCGCTCTCTCTCTCTCTCTCACTCTCTCTTCAACTATCTCTCTTTCTCACTCTCACTCTATCACATATATAAGCGCGACTTTTTCTAAAAATTATTTTCTTTATTCAGGGTGCTTCAAAACATGTATTTCCGGTGAAATCTTGATATTTGTGGGTGAAAGTTATAACTGTTCCACATGTGTCAACAATTTCACATTGCAACAGCTTCACACAACGGGTGAGTATAGATGTACATAATCTGATAAATGTTACCTTGATGCCTATAAATTTCGGCGTGTTAATTATTTTTTTCTCTTCGTGTAACAGTTTTCCACAAGTCAATTACGTAACTTAATATCTGGTATGTTTTGGAAGGTCTTAAATGCGCAGCGAAATGAACAACGCCTATCAGTTTATATTATCCGTTTTACTTACACATTTTCACATCTCAATACGTGTCCTGCTGGTTTATTTAGAAGGGTCATTGACCTTGCAGAAATCATTATAGCACTCGTTATAGCGAGGGCCGCGCATTCAAGGTAACGCCTTCCGACCTCAGGGTGTCAGGGAAAATAAACACCTATGTTTTGTGGGTGCCACGCCTACTTAGAGCGTCTAATCAGCCTGAAAATATATTACTCTTAGTCTGAAAAGAAAATAAATAGTGATATAATGTTGTTCCTTACACGGTGTTTATTTACCAATGCAAATATCTGAACTTATCCTCCTAATAACCTGTATTTTTTATCAGTCCAAGTTATTTCTCTTGTATTTCTAGTTCTTACGATCTCGTTAACCTCAAACCTTAAATTTACAATTTTCTCCGGTCAAACCTGAACCAAGTGCAAGGAGAAATGGTCTTAAATTAGCGTTTACACAACGAAAATTTATAGGTACAATTTGCAATCAACTGTTTGGTACATTATGGCCTTAAAATGCCAAAAATTGCTTGCAGATCTTCGTATCTAGTTTCACAGATTAAACAATATGGCTTGGTTGACTCACAGCATTTCACCATCAATTTCATTTTTACGAAATCTAAAACGGGTGTTTTTCTCGACTAAGAAGTTGGCACATTGCTGCAGGTGTGGATTCAGATGACTCACACTGTGTGTGAACCGTAACCTGAGAAAAATGTAGTCTTTTCATTAAGGAAAACTCTGATGTGTTACATTCACATGACTTTATCGCTTATTTTTCATAGCTTCTACAAACTATTCTTGCAAAAGCTTATTTGCTATTCAGTTCATGTTAATCGAGATAAAGGATTACAGGAATGATTTCATTACATCTTTCATTGAAGGTACAAGCAGAATACAGAAACTGATGATTAAAAATCTGATGTGCTATATTCACATAACCTTCTCTACCTTCTGCAGCAAACGTTCTCACAAAGCTTATTCTTCTATCTACTCAATCCTTATCAAGATAAACATTAACATAAATGGCTTTATTACGATATTACTTCCTTGTACAAGGGAAATAACGAAATTCAATAACTTTAAGTGATAATCAAATCTTTTAAAAACCTTTCTCTATGTAATGACATTGATAATCCATTCTAATTGCGTGATCAGGATGAAAAGATATGAATAACAAACTTCATACTTGAGAAACGTATAAGTATTTGAAAATTTAAACTTATAAGCAATATCTCTGAAATGGTTAGCTCCACAACAAAAATATATTTGACATAAAAAGAGTGTTTTGACGAGGTCTACATTTTTAAGTAAGTTTTTTTTCTATCTCTTACAGTTTACCAGTTTTGAATCCATTCAGAATGAAGAGGACTTCAGAGGCTATTCCAAGGAAATTCAAGATATAGTACATTTTATTTGTCATGTAAATATCTTTAAAATATGGCATTTTAATCAAAACCGTTATATTTTCGAACATTTTTCCATGTAAATGGTAGTTTGGGGTGGGGGATTTTCTTAATAGTCTTCCTGTTGCATCCTTGGAAGATGTTGAACTTAAATTTAAGTTTTTTATTTAACGGACTTTTCATTTCTGAGTTAGCTGTTTACACACTTGCATACATAACATTCATATAAACTTGCACAGAGGGATACTAAAACGTGTAATTCCAGTGGAATCTCGGTATCGAATTTTGGGTGGAATGCAATACCTTCTCTACCCATGTGCTGTGTATGAAATAGAGAAAATAAATATTGAGTTGTTATATTTTGGTTTAGAGCTGTCATAATCTTTCGATGTGAAATATACTAAATGGTGACAACACTTTAAAAATGAGGTAATTAAAAAAAATGCAAACCAATAATAACATACTAAGCAAGTTAAATCAATTTCAATAATTTGTCTGTTTAAAGAGATCTAGCTTTTCATTGAATAAAGATGATTTCACAGGCAATAATGGAGATACACGTATTATTTTCCATGCAATTATCTTAAGCTTATGACATTTTCATAAAATCGTTATGTAATTTTAGTAACTGAAAAATAACTAACATTTTCATATAAATAAACAGTAGTTTGTCATGGGTAATTTTCTTGAAAACATTCGTCTTGCATTCCTGAAAGATAATGCATTTGAATTATCAAGTTTACCAGTGGCCCAAGGAAGAAGCTCAACATAGGTTGCAGTGAAACGTCGGCAGAAAGCAGTGTAAGAAATGAGGCGATCTACACCGAAAACCATAACCCCAATTGACTACGACCGTGGAAACCTGAAGATATAACCAAGTTTAGTATTGTGATGAATAAAAACACCGGTAAACTCGTTACGTGAAATGGTTTACAAAATTCGCTTTGCAGCTCTGACTGCAAATCGCTCGCAACTGACTCACGTGTATCTATTGCCGTCTTTTTATAGTCCACCGATAATAGAGGGGCACAATGTTCCAGAATTTACGAATTTTTTCGAAGTGTAGCTAATGAAAGCTTCTTCCAATGCTTGGCCGACTGTATTCCGCGGTTTGCCACAGCGTTTGGCCGAGTTTTCGTTCCTCATTTATTCTATTCATGCGCGCGTTTACTTTTTTTTTTTATGACTTTTATTTATTTATTTATTTATTTATTTATTTATTTATTTATTTTTATGTTCGTGTGACTACAAGAGTGTATTTCCGCTGAAATATTGATGTAGAATTCTTCGGTAAACTAAAATATTTGTCCATCCAATATAAGTAGGTGTTAGGAAAAGTAAATGTTATAAAGAATATCTTGGCTGATCATGTAGCCAAAATGTGACGTCAGAGACTCTTTACCGGGATTTTAAACGTGGAATCCCCTCTATTATACATTCCGCAGCTGAGGAATAATTGCCATGCACACGCGAGTTGGACAGACCTTCAGAATACTGAACTAAAGCGCGATGGCTATGAGCAGATTACGATCGTGTGTCCTCGGCAGACTCCGCCTTGCTCGGAGCGGGATATCCTGTCTGGCTCATCTCATACAGCAGGTATGTCCATGACACCTGCATTCCGACACATCCACCCACTCTTGTGTATTGCAATAGGTTAATCACACCAATTCACCCGTTTTTTCCCCGTTTTCTTGCTTCTAGAACCATCTTTATATATCCCAAAGGCACACCAACGTGCGTATAAAAATCAGCTGTGCTGCATTCCCAATAATTTCTCCACTCATTCTTCTACAAGTTGTTCTTACAAAAACTTATTCTTCTGTTCTTTTTTTTTTTTTTTTTTAATCAGATAACTTACATTGCATGTTTTCTTTTCGTAGTCGGCCTACCCTTGCAGGACTGATACCCCCAAGGACTTACAAGCGGTGCCTAGAGGTCAGAAGCCTCTCGGGGAGCCAACGGCGCGCAACCATAGAATGAAGAACCTGGAGCTAGTGGTCAGCCCGCAGCCAGGCATGAGAGTGAGGAGGTGGATGATATGAAATGAAGGCGAAATGGGTTATAGGAAAGGTGATGATGGAGCAATTGGTGGAATAAGTGGCAAGGGAAAACGGAGGATCCGGAGATAACCCGCCCGGACACCCCTACAAATCTCACATTCGCATGCTTGGGATCGAACCCGGGCCGCTTTGGTGGGAGGCGAGCGGTCTAACGGCTCCGCCTCTGCATGTATTTTCAGGTAAAAATAGAATAATAACCTCTACAGGGAAAGTAACGAGCAGTAAAATACATGTGAGAGCATGTGCACGTTTAGTGGTCCCTTGAATAAAATCATTTTAGAACGTGTGCGCGATTTTGGACGTATTTTGTTTTGCTTATTATTTTTACTTTCTCTAGCACATATATACAATGTACATAAACGATACCAAGATTTCATCGGAAATACATGTTTTGAGACCCCCAATTTAAAAAAAAAATTCTGTGTGTGTCTGGCCAGTATAAGTCAAAAATGAAAAGTCCTTAACTACCAAACTTGCATGTATATACAACTTGGTATTTAAGTTCATTATCTCCAAAGGATGGAATACGAAGCTTTGCAAGAAAATCCTCCCACCCCAAACTGCCCTTTACGAATGTTTCAAAAATTTTCTCAAAATGGTCTGAACTAGCCATTAAAATATCGCCTATTAAAATATTTACATGAACAAAATGTATATCTTGAATTTATTGGGAATAACTTCTGAAGTACTCTTTGTACTGAATGACTTTTGCATAACTGATAAACCGCAAGAGACAGACAAAAATTTGCCACAGAAAAAATGTAGATCTCGTCAAAACACACAGTTTATATTCTTAACAGTTTTGTTGTGGAGGTAACCGTTTCCGAGACATTCCTTGTTATTGGTTTCAGTTTTAAAATACTTACACTTTTTCTCAGACAGGAAGTCGTCCTTGTTTCTTTATTTCACTCTTGTCCATGCAAAGAAGCGAATTTAAATGACAATCGCATAGCGACAGCTTTTAAAAGATCGATTTAGCATAGTGTGTTCCCATATTTCCCTTCTGCTTTTATAGGAATTAATAAGAGCATTCTGCTCATAGTTATCTCGAGTAACATGGAGTAGAAAGAAGAAGAATATTTTGTAAGAGTTTGTAGAACAGCTAAAAAAGTCGTGTGAATGGAACAAATAAGAGTTTTTGTTTATTTAAGGTCAACTAAATACCAATTTTCATATTTAAGTCGGGCCCATTTTGAAGATGAAAGGCAAATACTCTCAAGAGAGCATTGTATAACGTCTGTAAGGTTTGTAAATTGAATTTTCTAAAATTGATCTATAAAAATCCCTTCATTATTGTGAGTTTTATCCCCTTTAACCAAATATCCGATCAATTAATGAAATATTGTTTAATGAGTCCGAAGTCTATAGAACTTAAAAGAGTTATCTAACACTCATTTTCTGAGGATAAGAGAAAATCCCGGGAACTCATACTAACCCGAGATTCAACTCGGCACCTACTGAATGTATGCTATCCCAACACCGTAGAAATGGTGTCTTCAAATGGTTTACAATGTTAAATAGAAATTGGTTTGCCATTTATTATTTTCGAACGTCATGTATTTGTTTCGTTAAAACTTTGTTTTTTCTATTTATTTAACTCGCTTCACTGCTTGATCATACTCAACGGTTTTGTTTGTGATACTCGATTGATCTGTATAGTGGACATTGTAGGTGGACAGATCTGTATGGTCTGTAGCCTTCATGGTCTTCTTCCCTATACCACTTTCGCTTCGCGCCAAGCAGAAAGGCGGTGCGAGAGTGTTACTGTTTCTGGCTACTGTTTCACCATTTGTACTAATTGGTGTCATCTGTACTCAAACGGTATACAGCCTTCTAGGTCGTATGCACTATACACTATACTACTTTGTTCCGGGACAAAAAGATGACACTGGTTGCTTTCACTGTCTGCGAATAGATGACTGCATAATCACTTTACCATCTATTTTTTTTTTATTTTTTTTTTTTTTCAGTTTTACTATTGCTTTAGATTGAATATGGAATGGTACTAAATGATGGATGTGGTATTAAATTACCAATCCGATTTTGTTCAAATCTGGACATCTATTTCTAACACGTGCTCCACTTGGTCATGGACGCGCGTTTCAGCAACCTTCGTTGCCATCCTCTTGCAGGTTAACAAACTGCTACGTCTGCTAACCTGCAAGAAGGTTGTTGAAACGCGCGTCCAGGATACTTCAACTACACCATGACCAAGTGGAGCACGTGTTAGAAATAGATGTCCAGATTTGAACAAAATTGATAGCTTCACTCTATGTAATGGCTTTTTTAACATTTTAAAACCAATCCGATGTTTATCTTGTTGAATGAGGGAAGAAACCACGAAAAAACCTCAGCCAGATTGCTCACCCACTGGATTTGAACAGAGGACACCCCGAATGAGGGTCTATCGTCTGAGCCATTGGTTTTGTTGACATTTTTCATTGTTTCGGAACGTTCTTTTCTTTTTTTGAAGTATTGCAGAAAGACTAGGAGTTGTCTACCTGCTTTGCGGCTATAGTCTCAGCTTCACTGTGCTCTTGTGTGCCTTCAATTAAACATGTATGGCGAATTTCTTGTTTAGCAGATGTTTGTAGAAAATAATCGTTTGTATTCATACTTTTAGAATAAACATAAGCATAAATGAAAATAGTTAAACAAACTAGGGTAGAATAAATATAAATGATAATAGGTAGAGAAACCCTGTAATAGATGCATACATATAAGTTTTTTGTCTGCAGTCGTGAAACGATGCACGAATTGCAAAACATTTGACTGTAAAACACAACCCAAAACTGAATGGTGCCCAAAATGTTTTTTTGAAAGTCTACCATCTGGCTCTATCTGCTATGTCCCTTGTTAAAAAGGAATAGTCTCGTTTACCGTGACGGACACGCTTTCCCAACATACAAGGGCTCACTGAGCCGAGAAAAATGTGTTTACAAATTCCGTAACGCTGCGCTGCTGTTAATACGATTCTGATATAATAGGATCCTTTGGAAGAAGTCGCACAGGCTTCATGCTCGTCAGCCATTCGCATGTTCTTACCAACTATCCACTGCAAACAATCGAAAGGCAATTTATGCTCAAAATCGCTGATTTGAGACTTTGAATTCTCACTTAGCTTTTAACCCTTTAAAGTATATTGTTACATTTTGGCAAACAAAGATGGATGTTTTGTCACGATATCAGTGTATTTTAAGGGTTTTTTTTTAATTTTCACACTATACTAGTATTTATTGCTTACCGTAAATATATTGATTCTAATACTATTGTGTGCTCTTTTAGAACAATTAGAAAATGTACGCAACTGTAGTCAAAGTTAACTTCGTCATTATTCATGCATGCCATCATACCAGCTATTTATTGTGGGGCCTCCCCATCCTTTTCCAGATACACATTTTCTTGTGTCGCTGGAATTCAAACTCATGATGTTTGGATTGTCAGTTCATTTGGAATTGTCTTAATGACTCATGCTATTTGAGAACCTTCTATTAAGGTTTAGGAATTGCAAGAATTGTCACATAGAATAGCAAAATAATTCCTGCAATAGCGGGTTAAATAAATTGAAAATAAGTTCATGCTTAAGGTTTTAAACATACTTCTCTCATATCATTAGACTTTATTTTGGAGAGGACGAACAGAAACATAGGTATTGCATTAATTGTCTAATATTGAATTAAACCTGCAGCATTAGTAAAATATGTTAATATCATTTAAAATAATTTATTAATGAAATTATGAGAAAGTATTTTAGTACCTAAAATTCAACTAAACTTTTATATTAGCTATAAATATATATATATGTTTTACCTTTTCTAAACTGACTTGTTTTGACAATTTTATCCTAAAATGTTAATTTTTAAAATGCCTTCCATTAAAACTAACTGCTAGTTTGTTACGACTTTTAGCAAGTTTAAAATAATCTCAACCTTATATTTTTCAAAATATTATATTTCAATTCCGTGTAGTTATGTTTTACGAGCGTTGCATACTGACTACACTAAAAGTTGTACCTATTTTAAATATTTCAGTAAATTTTACTGATGTGACGCTGTTTGGTGTTAAGTAAGCGCACACCCCTGAAATTACGTTTCTTAAGCTTATAAGTGTCTTAGATAGTTGATAAAGAGCCTTTTAAGAGTTTTTCCTCGATGCAGAATTAGGTATTATTTGTAAACAGTATCAGATAGGATGGAGAGAAATTGCTGATATAAACAAGTGTTTTAAATTTTTGATAGTGATAGTATTATCTGAACAATAAGATAACTCGATTTCAGAGAATGTCCGGAGAGAAAGTTAGAAAGGAAACAATCATAAGGCTTTATATTCCATTAGGTTTCTATTGCGCAGAATGACGGTGCCGCAGGAAAAGACAAAGGGGATAGAAGTGACACAAACGAGATTCCTCAGAACAATAGCAGACTATCGGTTACAATATCAGATAAGACATTTCTATATTGGGAAATATGTATTAATCTAAGCCTTAGTGAATGATAGTGTAAAATCCCGCGTAGAAAAATTGAGTCAAAATGAACACCACAGTTAGCTATTCTGTATGACCTAGGGGTAAGATAGACAGGAAGACCGACAATAACAATTAATAGACCAGGGAGGAGGGTGAGAAAATGAACATTTTGAAATCTCCGAGGAATATACATTATATGTCAGTAAGCATGTGGTGCATTAACCATTTCCGAGATATATATTCATATATTTCATTTAAGCAGTGCACGAAGATATTCAAGACAGCGTTCATCTTGTTCTGCGTGAGCTCTTATTTTTTCTGCCACTTACCTATGAAGTAATAGGAATTAAAGTCCAAGAGAGAGAAACACAACTACACTTCGGATTCATCCCATCAGCTTCTTCCAAGGATGCTACACGAAGATTTTCAAGAAGTTCTACCTAACCCAAATAACGGAAATGTTTTCGTTATTCTTTATTTTCTCAAAAATGTCTTCAATTATTTTGATTAAAAACCAAATTTTAAAAGAGATTTGCACCATTAATTTAATTTATATCTTGAATTTTCTGCAAATAGCCTGTAAAGTACTCTTAAATATTTTAACTGAAATGTATAAGTAGTGAACTATACGATATAATACGACAAACCTAGCGAATATTTAATAGGTTGTGCTAAGATTGTTACAAATATATAAATTAAGTAAATTTAAGCTACTGTAGGATAAATTTACCGTAAATGCACAACAATTTGTCACATAATCTGTGTGTTTTTTCTTTCTTTCCATCTTTCCTTCTTTAGAAATGTTTGTTATTAGTTTGATTTTCCAACACATCCAGGATATAGCGACCCGTATTTTGTTTTTTTGTTTTTAAATTCTTGGCTTCAGTTTCTATATCCTCCCTTGTGGAATGCCCATTACGAGTAGGTAAAGAAGATTTGCACCTTATAATGTTTGATTGTAAGGAAAACGAAAGAACATTGTTGAACAGAATATTCATAAAGGAGAAGTTAAAAGCTGGAAATGGACAGTGAAGAGAGAAGAAGAAAATTATACAAATAATATTGTATATGGAGTGAATGAGTGGTCAGGGTCGATTTCAGTAGTCATACTCTAAATGTCTTAGCTCTAAATAATTAATATCATATCGTTCCTGTGTACCTATAATGAATTGTGTATGAAACTATTCTTACAAATGTTTATCTCGATTATTACAAATAGAAAGAATCTGGTGTGTACCATTCACATGACTTTCTCTACATCTCTGCAACAAATTATTGTTATAAAGCTAATACTTCTATTTACTTCATGCTAATCAGAAAATAAAAAAAAAAACAGAAATAGTCTTATTACTTGCTTCCTTGTAAGTAGAAGCGAAATAAGGGAGTAACATAGGTTAAAGTGTTAGTCAAAAGCTGGTTGCTATGCCACTGAAGTTCCTTTGTTTTTATGGACACCAGTTGACAAATTGCTGTATGAGAAAAGTATACGTTTTTCATAGCAGAAACCAGAAACAAGGAATGTCTCAAAAACGATGAACTCCACGAAAAAAATGTATATAGCATAAATTGTGTGTTTTAACGTGCTCTACGTTTTTTGTGTAGTAAGTTTTTGTCTATCTCTTACGGTTTAGCAGTTATTCAAAATTCCGTAAAATTTATCCAAAATAAACTGCTCTTTAGAGGCTATTCCTAGAAAATTCAAGATATACATTTTATTTATCAGGTAAATGTCTTTAATATACGATATTTTAATCAAAATCGTTAAAGCCTTTTTTGAGAAAACCGAAATTTTCGAAAAAAAGTTCCATGTAAAGGGTAGTTTAGGGTGGGGGGATTTTTCTCAAAATCTTCGTGTCTCATCCCTGGAAGATACTAAACTTAAATACCAAGTTTGGTATTTTATCCATTTTTCGTTTTTGAGTCCTCGTGTTCACAGGCACACGGACACACTGACACACGGACACACTGACACACGGACACACACACACGTACCTTTTTGTGAAAATGTTTTTTTTGGATATTTGGGACCCTAAAACATATATTTCCGGTGAAATCTCGGTATCGAATTTTTTTGGTGGAGCGCAATACCTTCTCTATACACTATGTACATAGTAAGTGTAGAGAAAGAAAAAAACGTGTGTAACGATAGTTTGTAGAACACGTACTAAATAAATAGTAGTGAGAAAAAAAACGTTGAAACTATTAACTATTTTGTTCGTTTGTTTGAATCTTTTTGCCTACGAATATACTGAATGCTGAAAAGTATGGCTGAATGCATGATATAAAAGCTGGTAGATCATTGGCACATACTTTAGATTTTTGTGAGATCAAGGAATTTTATTGCTTCTTTTTGGATGAAAATCATTTGGTTTATAAGATTTATTCTATTTTCTAAAAGTTTACCTCTTACGGAAAAATAAAAGCTTCAACGAAACTGAAGGCTATTAGAACTTTGCAGAGATCGCACAAACTGTGCTGTTATAGTGGTCAGGTTTGGAGTCTCGACGTACGATGACCTCAGATACAGACGGATTCTGTGCGTTAATTGGCTATAGCAACTAAACTGAGCCTGCCGTTACCTGAAGGACACTTGCTGGACCACTTTCCCTTACATTCAAGAGTTCATCGACCCCAAGTTCGCACCCTCACCTTCCCAATTGCAAGAATTTCTCCAACTTGGAATCTTAAGATACAAGCCATATTATTACTTGGTGAAGGTTAAATGAAAACTCAGCTCTTTAAACTGCAGGCATTTCCAGTCCATGAAGAGAAATCTGTTTATATGTGTCAATTTTGTTGTGTTTCCAAAAGCGCCATCTGTTCATAAATACCATGGAATTAATCATGTTAAATAACTCTTAAAGAGATTTTATCAAGAGTTGAATTCATAATTCAGAGTTACGGAAA